>CM076581.1:1365047907-1365437704 GCA_034641835.2 Pinus albicaulis
AAACGGTTATGTTGTATTTATATTCATCTTGGCCTGAAAGCCGAAAATTTGATTACATTGAGGATGTCTAAATCCTGATGCATCTCACTGCTAAGAATGAGAATGCAGCTGAAACTTGAAGACTTCTTCCTTGATAAGAAATCTATAAATTCGATTTCAGAGATTTTTCCCAGCTTGAAGATACAAACAAATTTATTTAAGAGCAAGCAGTAAAACATGTCAACAATCAGCTTAAAGGATGGGTTCCCAGGATTCTTCTTCGTCTTTCATCTTGACCCCGGCTGAAAGGAGGACAGCTTTGTTAGCTTCAGTGTCCGCCTCTTTGTTATGAGTTCTTAGCACATGAAAGTAGTTCAAGTTCTGAAAATCGTTTTCCAAAGCCTTAATTCTGGATATTAGCCTTGCCAGTTTGAGATCCAAGGCTTGAGAATTGGAAACCATTGCATTTATAATAATCTGGGAATCACCTATAACGTTAGCTTCGCTTATACTTAAATATTTGAGGAACTTGAGGACTTGATAGAGGGCCAAAGCCTCAGCTTGGATGCTGGATGAAAGTCCAAGCCCCCAAGCAAAGGAGTGAATTTTTTCCCCAATTGGACTTACAACAACACCTCCTGCACCAGCTTTGCCCGGATTGCCCTTTGCTGCTCCATCAAAAAAGAGAGAGTGCCTTGAGTGCGAATTGAGCCAATCTTTAAAGTCAGTTTCAGGTTTCCTTATTTGCCAGTCTTTAAGAGGAGGAGCGATTCTAACTGCTGGCTGAAAATGCAAGTCAAGGAATGATCCCCAAGCAATGTCCTGTTGGCTGAGATTGGAGTCGTCTTTTATATCTGTCAAGCACTCCTTTAAATAGCATTTAATCTTGATTTCTAAGACTTTGTGATTCTGTTTAATATTTCTGAAGATTCTTCTGTTGCGTTCTAGCCAAATCTGCCAACAAATAACCTTTGGCAGGACCGCCCATGCAGTTTTGATTATCTGATTTTTGGGAGGAGGGCCAGGATATCTATTTGCCCAATTAGAAAAAAGATCAGCAATGGAACGAGGGAGCATAAAGTTGGAATCCAAATTGTGAATAAAGGAGCACCAGATCTGCTTAGAAAAATTACAATTGAGGATTAAGTGGACTGCAGTCTCTGCATTTTCGTTGCACAGCGAGCAGATGGAGGGACCGTAAAACCCTTTTCTCTGCAGAATATCATACATAAGGATCTTGCCATGGTAGAGAAACCAAGCAAAAAAATCGACTTTGGGCCAAGAAGGAAAACGCCAGACACCCTGCCAAGGTGCAGGGTTAGGTGGGACGTATGGCCTTTCTTTCAGCTTGGCATATCCCATGGAGACAGTGTAGCCACTGGCATTCGGCCCCCAACCTTTTGAATCTCTTTTTCTCATGCGCGTGGGGGCCAAGCCATGGAGGAGGTCAAGAAACATGGACCATTCGTTGGCCAGATGAACCGGCACCTCAATACGTTTCCAGCCTGCCCAAACAGAATCGCTCCAAAGGGAAATATCCCACAACGAACACAGTCCCTCTCTATCCATCCAACAACGCATCGCTCTGATGGAGGCTCTGTCTTCAATTGGGTCCTTATTCATGATTTTATCAGTCCAAATATTGATCTTTTTTCCATTTCCAGGGATCCAGTAGGAGTGTTCAATGATTAGAGGAGCAGCTTTAGCATACAGTTTGAGAAAAGACGAATTAGGCAAATGAGTCACATTGCCTAAACAGCTAGAATGAGGACCTCTGAAGTACTTTCTCCAGAGAGCCAACTGGGCCCAGCCTGGCTTGGGCGCAATGATCCTCCATATAATCTTAGCTGCCATAGCCATGTTTTGCTGGCAGAGGTTTTTGAAATTCAAACCTCCCTCCCAAATTGGCCTGGAGATGGTTTCCCAACTGATAAGAGGAATCTTGTGATCATTCTGTTTGCCACCCTTCCAAAAAAACCTCCGCATGAACTCTTCCATTTTTTTTAATATGTTTGTCGGAGCAAGAAGCACAGCAAATTGAAAAAGAGGAATGCTGGTAAGCACAAATTTAATAAGGACAGATTTGCCAGCAGCGTCGAGCCAGGAAAAACCCCAGGCTTGGATCCTAGACTTGAATTTCTCAAGCTAAGGGAGCCAATCTTTGCTTGTAGGTCTCTTAAGAAACACAGGAAGACCCAAATATTTGAAAGAGGTCCAAGTAGAGGAGGCTGCAAAAACCAAACATCTAGAAATAGCGGAGAGCAATCTGGGCGAAGTGTTCCAGCTGAAGATATGACATTTTCTCTTATTGACAACGCTGCCTGAGACTTCACTGAAATCATCCAAAACTGCTTTAAATTTAGAGGCAGAGGAAAGAGAGGCAGCACCCAAAAGCAGAGTGTCATCCGCAAATAAGGCGTGGTTTATATTTTTGACCCCTCTTGCAATACACAGACCATTAATATCTTGATCTTGCATCTTTTTGTCTAATAGGAAGCTGAGAACAGAGGCTTGGATGACAAAGAGCAGAGGGGAGAGGGGACACCCCTGCCTTAGCCCTCTCGAAGCTATGAAGAAATCCGTGGCTCTTCCATTTACAAGAGGGGCAATCCATGGTTCCGAGATACAAGCCCGGATCAATTTGATGAACTTTTGTCCAAAACCAAACTTGCTCATGACTTTTAAAAGAAAGCTATGATTAACTCGATCAAAAGCATTTGCTAAATCTAGCTTAATCACCATACCTTGTTCTTTTCAAAGAAGGCTTGAATGAATTGCCTCTTGAACAAGGGTGAAGTTGTCCACGATCTGCCTTCCTTTGATGAAGCCTCCTTGATTCTCCGGAATAATCTTGGGGAGAATGAGCTTCAATCTGTTTGCAATTAATTTGGTGATTAGCTTGTATCCTGTGTTGCACAAGGAAATCGGGCGGAATCTGCTGAAATTGTTGGCGCCTTTTTCCTTGGGAATGAGGGCTAAGAAAGCGGAGTTTGTGCTGCCTCCAATTTTCTGAGTATTTTGGGACTTTTGAACCATTTTGAGCAGATCCTTTTCAACAATCGACCAACAAACTTGAAAAAACCTGGCAGAAAAGCCATCCGGCCCAAGGGCCTTATCCGGTTCCATATCAAAAAGGGCCTTTTTGACTTCGTCTTTGGTGACTTTTGCCTCAAGGATCTCGTTCATACGAGGAGAGATTGCATAAGGAATAATGTCAAGCAAATCTGGGAGATGATCCGGGTCCTTATCCTCACTATACAAGTTTTGAAAGTGAGAAAAGGCTGCTTTTTTAATGTCTTCAAAATCCTTGTGGGTGCCGTTGTCCTCCTTAATCTCAGAAATAGTGTTGAAGCATTTCCTGGCCTGGGCTTGTTTGTGGAAAAAAGCAGAATTCCTGTCTCCTGCTTTGAGCCAGAGATTTCGAGATTTCAATCTCCAGTATTCTTCTTCAGCTAATCAGGCCTTATGAAAGCGTTGTTGTAGTTGAGCCTCTTGGTCTAACAACTCCTCTGTGACTATAGCGTGTTCCAAATGAGTTTGATGAGAGGCAAGAGCTACTTTAATGGATTTTATTTCTGTGATAGGGTTGGACAGGGTTTTGACCCAACGTTTTAGGACTCCTTTTACCCTTCTAAGTTTTTCCTCCCAGATAAAGAACGGGGATCCATTGACAGGCTGACTCCAACTTTCCTTGACTATTTGCATGAAGTCTGGTTCCTTGACCCAGAGGGGACTAAATCTAAAGGGAATGGGTCCCAAATCTAGATGGGCCAGGAGCTCTAACTTTATAGGCTTGTGGTCCGAGATGCTGTTAGTAAGAATGTGCATTCTGGGTTCTAATCCAAGAAACAGAGTGGTCCGATATGCTGTTAGTAAGAATGTGCATTCTGGCTTCTAATCCAAGAAACAGATAGGAGCTTTGAATGAAAAATCTATCTAATCTGGCAGCAATATGACCAGGGCCCACTCTTTTATTAGACCAAGAGAACTTACCGGAAGAGGGTTTGATATCCATCAAGTCCCAGTCCTGCATTAGATCCTCCGCCCATTCCCTTGCCGGATCTCGGACAGCGCTACCTCCTCTTTTTTCAGATGAGTGAAGAGTGAGATTGAGATCTCCAGCAATAATTATATTTTCCAGATTTGTCAAGTCTGCTTGGTGCCTTATAGAATCCCAACAATCCTTTTTTTCTCCGACATTTACTGGAGAGTACACATTGAAGAGACAAAATATTTCCTTGGTGTCCAGATTTTGCATTTTCAGCAGCAACCAGTGAGTATTACTAGCCTCAAAGGTGACTGCAAATTTGCTGGCGTTCCATAGAGTGCCAATCCCTCCCGAAGCGCCCCGGGCAGAGATTTCTCTAGCTTCACTTTTGAACCAAATCTTCTTGCTTGCTTGCAGGAAGACTACATCTTCCAGCTTAGTCTCCTGGACGAGAAGTATATCTGGAGTTTCTGTTCTTATTAAGCTTCTCATGGCTTCTTCCTTGACTTTGCTCCCCATACCTCTACAATTCCAGGAGATGATCTTCATTATTTATGTTTCTGGTGGGCTCCCTTGGAGCCTTGGGGCTGATTTTTCAACATCCTAGGCTTTGAGGCTAGTAGTTTTTCCGAAGTTGGCTGGCTGCCCTGTAGCTTATCTTTATAAGTCTCCTGCTCTCTTTTTTCCCTGTCAGCTTTTTGACCTCTTGTAGATCTTCATACCAAGGTTTGGGAATCTCCTATTTCTCCTTCCTCCTCTGACTCGTCCATTTCCTGCTCTCCTTCCTCTTCTTCAAAAGTCACGCCTTTGGGATCTTCGGCACTTGTTCCTTTGAGGGAGGCTGAGGGAGTACCTTTGTTTGGAGAAACTGGATTTTGAGTCTCGACCTCCTGAGTAGTTTCTGTCTGCTGGCTTAGTGGGTCAAACTTGTTTTCTTGTTCCTTTTTGGGGGGAGGGCGTTGAACATTACCCTGAAGAGAGCCTTTTCCAGAGGGTCCTCCCGGTTTTTTCCCTTTGTGATTGGTTTTTGCTCGCTTGACTTGGTTCCAACCCTCTTCAATCCCTTTCTCTGGCTCTGCGATGGACAGGCAGTTTCTAGAAAAGTGTCCATGAACATGACATTTCCTACATTTGAACGGTAGTTGCTCATAATCCAAGATCTGCACATGAGACCAGCTGCTGACTTTGATTTTGATTGCCTCTGGGAGACCCACTTCAAGATCAACTTCTACGTAGATCCTCGTGCAGTCATACTGGTCCTTGTTGTTTGCCCGATCTATGAATTTCCCAAGAGTGTTGCCAATGTGTTTCAAGGAATCCCAGTTCCAGCAGTGAACTGGTAGATTTGGAAGACGAACCCACACCAGGACAGCCTTGGGAACATCGACAGCCGGATCAAAGTCTGGAGTCCATTTGTTTATATAGAGTCCCTGAGAACCCATGAAATACGGCCCATTTTGAAATATCAAATCTTTGTCTTCTTTGCAGGAAAATTCGAAGAGGAAGTACCCTCGCCCAAGAAAGTAAGAGGTGACCTTCTCCTTGATCAGGGGAGCCCAGTTCCTGTTGACCCATTGCTCAGTAGTTTTCAGAGAAGGCCAGAGTCCTGTGAATTGGCGTATGAGACCATGATCAGCCAAAGATAAAGCAACTTGAATGGGGGCGTCCGGAGGTAAAGAGATCTCAGGAATTTCATCAAGCTTCTTAACGAATTTGGATGCTTCGTTTCTTTTCTTCTGAGGCAAACCGGCAAGAAGCTAGTTGAAAGCGTCTATGGCAGGAGAAGAAGGCGGATCCTTAGAAGGGCCCAGCGACTCCATAGGGAAAGGCCTGAGGATCCCTAGCGCAGCTCAAGACACAGAGAGGGCCAGCATCAGATCACTCTTGAAGAAGATGGCATGAAGGTTTGAGGTTCGGCCCTGTGCATAGCGCGCAAGACCCAGTGTGTCGCACCAGGAGTATGCACCGCGACTGCTGTGAAATGCACAGAGGGAAGCAGTCCAATGCGTTGCGGCGACTGTGAGCGCCGCGACCTCCACCCTACGTGCCGCGCAGGAAAGACACCGCAGTCTCGCCTTCAAAACCCTAGCAGTACCAATTCACCATTACTACCATATCCCCTTATTGTTATTATTATTATAGCACCCTTATTATTATTTTTATACCCTTTTAGTCCCCATATTCCTAATATTGTGCCTCATAGAAACCCAGTATTTTTATTGTTGTACCCTTACATTGTTATTGTTATGTTAGTTAGGATTATATCGTTACCCATTGGACTCCTATATATTGAAAGGAGGTTTTTTAATTTGTATCATCCAAGAATTGTTCATTTATGTAATGTAAAAGAGCTTTCCTTGTCGAAGAAACTTATTTCTAAGTTGTTGATCTATATTTTCTTCTTTTTTGTGATTTGGTTTCATAGCATTTGATATCAGAGCTTTGGATTCTAGGGTTTCACTGCTGCAAACAGGTTATCTTCGAATTTTTTCTATAACCATTGTTCTACGAAGGTCCAGAAGCTAAAAAAGTCCCATTTGAGTGGAAATTCTGAGGAATGTTGGGTAAAAACTTTAGAAATCGGTTCGCATTATCTTCAGAGATATGATATGTGGAAGTTACGATTTTTGCATGCTCAGTAATTTTACCTCAAATAGGTGACCGAGGGAAAATCATCATAACTATCATTTCGAGCTTCAGATTGGAATTCTGAAAAATGTGCCCGAAAGTGCACAGACTTTAGTTTCGTTTGTATAAATTTTAGAGGTTAAGGTCAAAACATTGACACATTTCATGACATACAAGTTTTCTCTACCGAACCAAACCATAATTAGGTCATTGTGGGAGATCAGACATAACTTTTCCTTGAAGAATCCAAATTAGTTTTGACCTATGGAATTGGAAATAAGACGGATAGGGATATGACATGACATAAGCTTAGATATTGCAGATCTGAAATTACATAGATACATCAGTTTCAATTTTGAGCTTCTCAAAAGCAAGAAAATTGTGTGTATTTTTTTTTAAATTGCATAAGTCTTGTTTGAAAAATTAGTTTGAAGTGATTCCAAGGGCATATTGAAGCACAGATATCAGTATTGGGTTCTAAAATGCCCCTGAAAATTAATTCCACACTTATTAAACCCTCATAAGGCTCTACTACCATTACAAGAAAAAGACCCTCTAGCAGATGTTTTTGAGGAACCCCTTATAAAAATAACCCAGATATTCATTTGTAGCGGAGGTTACTAGAGGAGGTTGGCGGGTGGAGGGTTTTGTGGATGTTTTTTTTCCAGTGTGTTTCTCATCCTACACTGCACCGGTGCATTCCACTATAAAAGAACCAGTGCGTACAAATTGGCACACCAGGACATAGTGCTCTCCATACAAACCTGCCTGGTGCATCTAATTACTGTAGTGCATCAGTGCTCTACACAAATTCAGCCCCAGTGCATCCTAAAAACCTGCGCCAAAACTAAAACAGCCTGGTGCAGTTGGAAGAAACCACCCAGTGCGCCTCAAAAACCCGCGCACTAGAACAGGGTTAAATAAAAAACATTACGACCAAAAATCTGCATTCTGCACTTCTTCGGTGCTCTAGAGCTCTCAAGCACCTGTACGAATTTACCTTGTGTGATGTATCCTGCCATCGGTGCTCCCATTGCATACACTGCTGCCGTCCATTACCCACCATCTTGATTTCGAATTTTGCAAAACGGTGGGAAAAATTAGTTTTTCAAATTCTACAACAAATATGCCTCATCGACGCCCAAATGTACAAGTATTTTACATGTTTTTCCATAGTTAAAATTTTTAGAGGATTAGTTTTTTGAATTAACTTAAAATTCACCATTTAAAAATAAATAAATTTCTCATGCAGTGCGCTCGAGTTGCTCGGATCGCACCCGTTCGTGGTGCTGCCTATAAATTTATAGGTCGCACCGTGACCGGTGCTAACACTAACCGCGCCGATTCCAATGCGGTACCAAAATGACGCACCATGATTTTTTAAAAATACATAAATTACGGTGCGGTCGGTTACCCAGCTGCACGGTTAAGTATGTCCAAGTTTGAGAGGGCGATGCGTTGAACAAAATATGCGCCCCTGGGGTGGATATTTTGGTCAGCGCATCGTCCTCCAAAACTTGGACATACTCAATGGTGTGGTCATGTAAACGATCGCACCGTTGACCATGTACTAATGTCAGGAGGGTGGTGCATTGACTAAACTATAAGCCCCGAGGCATATATTTTGGTCAGCGCACCACCCTCCCAATACTGGTACATAGTCAACGGTGCGGTTGGTTATACCACAACACCGTTAACCGTGTAATGATGCTAGGAGGGAAGTGCATAGACGAAACTATCCACCCCAGGGCGAGTAGTTTGGTCAACGCATTGCCCTCCCAAATTTGTACATAGTCAATGGTGCGATTGGTCAAACGACCGCACCATTGACCATTAACTGATGTTTGGTGGTGCGTTGACGGAATAATCCACCCCAGGATGGACAGTTTAGTAAATTCACCACTTGAGAAAGTACATTTCATGATGTGCAGTGCGCTAAAAATTTCCAGGTGTACCGTGGCTGGTGCGCGATAAAAACAGACGCACCGATACCGGTGCATGACTGTGTTTTTTGGCGCACCCACCGGTTTTTTTTTTCAAAAAAAATATATATATATATATATGTGTGTGTGTGTGTATGTATTTATGTATGTATGTATGTATGTATGTATGTATGTATTTAAATACATGTCTCATTTAATAAAAAAATTGTATTGAATATGTCAATCATTTAACGACGTCAAAGGAGAGAAGAGGGGGAACAACAAGAACATATGGCAGAATAGTATAATGTGGTTCACCTATGAGAGGCATGAGAGAGGGAGAGAGATATGTACCTTCACCCTATTACGGCAGCCACCCAGGCACTCCTAAGGGAGGTAGTCCTCCTCAAGTTCTATGAGGAGGCTACATCCTTGAAGGGCCATGGTGGGTTATTGCGACAGCCTATCTTTATGTGGAATGTCCACCGACGGGCTTTCTAGGTTGGTTCTAACAAGTGGTACATGCCCACTGAGGAGGAAATCTATTTTATTACTGGCCTATCGAGGAGAGGGCAAGATTTTCCTTCGTTTCGAGAGGTCCTCATCGGCTGTGCAGTAGGGAGTCACTTGGTGTACTCCCATAGATACAGTAGCATCGATATACTATCTCTTGTAGATTTTCAGGTCTTCGATGGTCAGTTAAAAAAAAATTTAATGTAGATTGGCGCGGTCACGACTAATTAAAAAAAAATTAACATAGACTGGCGTGGTCGCGACTCTGAAAAGTCGCAACTAATTAAAAATGCAGCATAAAAAAATTTAACGCAGACTGGCATGGTCGCGACTCTGAAAAGTCGTGACTAATTAAAGAAAACTTTAACGCAAACTAGCACGGTCGCGACTCTGAAGAGTCGCGACTAATTAAAAAAAGTTTTAACGCAGACTAGCACGGTCACGAGTAATTAAAAACGCAACATAAAAAAACTTCAACACAGACTGGCACGGTCACGACTCTGAATAGTCGCGACTAATAAAAAAAAATTTAACGCAGACTGGCGCGGTCGCGGCTCTGAACAGTCGCGACTGATTAAAAACGCAGCATAAAAAACTTTAGCGTAGATTGGCACAGTCGCGACTCTGAACAGTCGCAACTAATTAAAAATGCAACATAAAAAACTCTAACGCAGACTGGCGCGATCGCGACTCTGAACTGTCGCGACTAATTAAAAAAAACTTTAACGCAGACTAGTGCGGTCGCGACTAATTGAAAAAAAATTAACTTAGACTGGCGTGGTCGCGACTCTGAAAAGTCGCGACTAATGAAAAACACAGCATAAAAAACTTCAACATAGACTGGCGCGGTCGCCACTAATTAAAAAAAAAACTTTAACGCAGACTGGCGCGGTTGCGACTCTTTATAGTCATGTCTATGCACCTCTTCTCAAAATCGAATTTCTTCACTGACGACACTTGTACTTGGGGCACCACTTTTCCTCCTTACTAGTCTTCGTTCGTGTTTATTTTCGTCATGAGTCACCCTATTGTACTCATGTTTTTATGGTCCCCCCTTGGACCCATACTATGAGGCAGCAACATCGAGTCGCCCTTGCTTAGAGCATCCGAGTCCAGTCACCATCACACTCATGGAGTCTATCCCGAGTCATTTTGTACCCCGCCATAACCATCCATCCTTTCCTGCTTGGTCCCTCTCTCGTGTCGCACATTATGGCCATTCGTACCCTTTCCCATCATCTATCATGATATTGTGTCAGTCGTTGCCTAGCCATTCATACCTTTTATGCTCTAACAAGGGAAGTCGTCCAACCACTCCTCCGTATCCCCCATTCCATCATCATCATTAGTGTCTATCTGTCCATTGCTCTCCTACTTTCCCTCATGCCTTAGTTGGGTTTCCCTTATTGCCTCACCTATGGCGGACCTACTTCTGTCGATATCAGCTCATTTATTCCAGAAGCCAGGTCTCGGGGGCAGCGTACCTTGGTTCGAGCTCCTATCAGCATGATCGTGATCTATACACTTGATGGTCCAGTGATGCAGCAGCAGCTATTAGTGATTCCCGGGCATGTGTGAGATGTCTCAACCCTCATGAGGGGGTGGCCCTGCAGGTAGCCTCCCACATGCCCGGATGACTTCATTTTCGCCCCTGATGCAGCTCCTCCCATTTGATGATATCAGCCTTCACCACTTGCGGCGCCTCTTCGATTTGCACGTATCAGTCAGATGTTGCGAGCCCTTCCCCGTGTGTAGGGGGAATTTGGGTGTATTTGTATCTCATGTGCTACCATATTATTGTATAAGTCCTGACGATTATTCCAGGCATCGCATGTATGTGGGATTCATCATGTTATTTATCTGGCTCATGTTTAGGCCAGCACATGCTTCATTATCGCATTCTGTGGTTTTTCGGGTTCTTTATTCTTTGTACTCTGTCTCGACGGGCATAGGTATGCCTCCCCCACCGCCTTTAACACAGGTACCACTTCATACACTAGAGACTTGTTTCACTTGTAAGTCTCATCTCCTCAGGGTCTAGTCCTTTAACACATCAGACAACATTACACTTCTCTCTCTCACTTCCCTTTTGATATCTAATGATTGAGTTCTTACAACATACTTCGGTCATACGATTTTCTCCTAACACTCGTACGTTGGGGGGCAATCTGTTACACCATTTTTTTGGTCATCTAACCTATTATTATTAGATGAACCCAAGTACACCATGTAAGACAATTTTACCCTAAGTAAAATTGCTTTCACCATATAAAATAACTTATTTGGTCATATTTAACCCAAAACAAAGAAATTAACTAAATAAATCCTTATTTATTTAATTATTTCTAAGAGCAAGTTATTTAAATCATTATTTAAATATTCTTAGTTAAATTTGACTAAATCATCCATAAATAATTAAATAAATAATTATTTATTTAATTATATTCCCACCATTTCCTTAAAATAATAAATAAATCATTTATTTATTTATTATTTATAAATAAATGAATTGACCCAAGTCAAAAATCCTTTTCCCTCAAACAAATATAATAAAATATTCCTAAAGGGTGGTTCTAGAATTTGATTAATAATATTTTATTCATGCAGTTCTAGGCCTTGTCTTCTGCCATGGGGTTTTCCCATTCATTAGTCACCTTCATTGCGTTAGATCTCTGGATCTACTCTTGGTCACCATTTTCCATTTTGATTTGTGAACCCCCAGGTTCTATGTTTGTTTCTCTACTGCTTAAGAGAGAGAAATGCTGGATCTGAAACACTGAGGACTTCCAAGAACCCATCCCACTGAGGAGAATCAGAAAACACCTTTCTTGTTTTCCTCACAGGTGCCCCATTCTTTAATATAATACAAATTCTTTCATATACATTCTTCTTTTCTTGTTCATTGGATCTATGGAGCCATGTTATTTCTTATCTGCTTAATATATTTTATGCTTAGATCTGAATTTGTGCAGCAATCTCAAAGGTATTTTTCAGCCATAATTGATGTTAGGGCTATTTGTTATGTGTAGCTAAAGTGATATTTTATGAAGAAAGATTCATACTAACAATGGACTATTTTACTAAATGAATTGAAGAAGTTCCCACCAGGCAGACCACAAATTTGGTAATCATTTCATTTCTTGAAAACAATATTTTGTCTCGTTTTGGTTGTCCAAATAAGTTGATCACTGATAATGCAGCAGCCTTTAAATCTAAGAGAATGATTGACTTTTGTGATAAGTATCAAATTACTTTGGGGCACTCAACCGCATATCATCCACAAGGCAACAGATTGGCCGAATTCTCAAACAAATCCTTGGTCAATATTATCAAAAAGCTGCTGGAAATATACAAGAAAAGTTAGCATAAGAAATTGGTTAATGCACTTTGGGTAGACAGAGTGAGTCAAAATAAATCTATAGGCATGTCTCCTTTTGAGCTCGTGTATGGTGTTGACACAGTATTCCCGACCTCTCTCACAGTTCCAGTGGTTAAACTTCTGCAGGAAGTTGGCAGTGAAGATGATCATATGCAACGAAGAATAAATCAAATGATCCATTTACAACAGACTAGAGACGAGGTTTTTCAAAACACTTTCAAGCTGCAAGAGAGAATCAAGAAGATATATGATCGAAAGGCAAAGGCGGACAAGTTTCAATTAGAAGAAGTGGTGCTGAAATGGGATGCAAGAAATGAAGATAAAGGTAAGCATGGCAAGTTCGAAAATCTTTGGAAAGGACCTTTCAGAATTGCTGCATATCGAGGCCAAAATGCTTTCCTTTTGAAAGAAATGAATGGAGAAGATTGTCTAGGAGGGCCAGTCAATGGTCGGCTACTCAAACGGTACTATTTTTGAAATGTTATCTGTTGTCATACATATCACTGTACATACCAGTTTGTTTAAGTTTCATTGCAAGCGTGTGTTGTCATCATTCTTTCAGTTTGGGGCCCGAGGAGAAGGCTATAAAACTGAAGGTTGATCTCAGTTTTGGTTTGTTGAGTCAGTTTTGAGTCACTTTCCAATTCTAAAAATGAATCAAGAGTCTTGTTTTGGTTTGTTGAATTTATTGACTCCATAGCCCAATGGACAATGGCAGGGCCTAATTTCCCAGAGATCTGTAGTTCTTGGCACCTCCAAGGAGCTACCATCCCATTGGAGCCAATGTTAGTGTCAGTATATTCATCCCTCCATTAGTGATCGAATTTCTCTTGTTTCATTGCATATTAGGTGTCTCACTCAGTCATCTGCATTCCATTAGGAGCATGGATTATCTGACGGTAGTGGCTTGTTGCTCATGTCCCTCATGTCCTTTACCTGCTGGCCTATTTCTGTTCATTAAAATCATTTGCAGTCACTTTTGGTCTCATAGTTTGCAAAGAGTCATTTTTAGCGTTTTGGTGTCATTAGGTCTAGGGTTTCATTCATAAGCTTTTCAGAATCCCCAATAATGGTCAACAGGCACATGAGGATTTTGAAATAAGGTTTCAGTGCTAAAAATCTCATCATCATATACTCAATAATGTATTTTTCTTCAAAACTCTATTTTGAAGAAAAATAGAGTTTTTCATCTTTATGTGTAAATGTAACATAATTTTAAGTTTTCTCAATTGTAATAATACTATCACTGGCAACCCTGGTCGCCTTTTTCAAAAGCTCCAGCCATCCATTCCCTAGAGAACAAACATAAAGCTCATCATTCAGTCCAAAAAGCCAAAATGAAGCAAGACAGAGTTTTTTTTTTTTTTTAAATGTTAAAGTCTGAAACATTACAAAGTGGGTTTTTCAAATGGAAAATTAAAATCCTTGGCATATAAAACATTTTCATATTTCCAAAACTCATTTGTATGCTAAGATAACAGGAGTGAGCAAAGGAGAAATTGTGAGGAGCGAAGGAAGCATTTGAAGGAAGACTGTGTTGAAATTTCCCTGCGTAATGCATTGGGTGGGTGTCACGATGCATTGGGCAGGCGTGACGCATTGGGTTAGCTCTCATTGTGTAAAATTTCTCCTGCGTGACGCATTGAAGTTGAGCGATGCACTGGGCTTGTTGCGCGACGCATATGGCAGCATGAAAATTCATTTCCATTTCTTCCAAATCTTCAAATCGACTCAATCTGTCTTTGTTCAAGTAAGTCATGCAAACTCTCCATTGCCCATGAACCGATGTTTTGTGCTGTTTATGAGAATTTAAATACAAAAAAAAAATCAAACCCTATTATCTTGTTTGAAGAATGCTCCTTTAGGGTTTATGAAATTATTTTTGTGCCTATCACTTCCATTCTCCACCTTCTTTTTGCCTCAGCACTATTTATCTTGTTACAACAACCCATTTTCCTATTCCCTTATATCCCTAAAGCACTCATTTCCTATCCCATTCCCACTATTCCACATCCCAATTATGAATTTTTCCAAACCCCAAGGCTATCCCTAGAAATCAAGTGACTGCCCCAAAATTCTTAAATTGACAGATTTCACTTGGTAATATTCCATCATTTCCACCACCTATCCCTCCATAGTCCCTCCCATATTATCACATATTTTGCAATAAAACCAAAGACATCAAACTTCTCATATACATCTAAGACAAAATAGACTTTGGAAATCATGGAGGCCAGATACATCTTATGACCGAGACGATGACTCCACAACCAGATTGCATGCACACAGAAGAAGTCATAAAAGTGGAAAACATGTGAGGAGGAGCCCACTTCAATGGGCAGATTGCGGGCTTGTCCACTTGCTATGCCATGTTTTCCTTGTGATCTTTTATCAATTTTGTGAAATGGTTGCTAGGGTCCATCACCATCAAGAGTTGGCCCATTTGTTTTTGTTGCGTTTACATGATGGTCAAGTCACCCTTGTAGGTGTGACATCACTTTAACTCCTGAAACTATCTCTCAAGAAAATGGAATACCAAATGTTGGAGAACAATGGAACAAAAGGCAGCAAGTTGATAGGGTACACTATGAGCCATATATCAGGCCTAGTTTTGTGAGACAACTCAGCAGAGTGTTTCCCTTCTGGTTCCTAAAGGATTCCTATGCTCCTTTGATGAAACGTATTATCAAATATTTCAGTTTTGAAGGCTGGTTTTCACGTCTCTATGCTTATCATATCAGGTTACTGATGCATTTTACCAGGGTGAGGATGATGAACCTCCCTTATTTCATGTGCCGAAATATTGAGAAGATGACCACTCTCGTGCAAAGGAAAACTCCTAAGCATGCAGTATAGCAGTATCTATCACTTTGCACTCATCAAAATTGTGGTTATGCATCAGCTTGGCTTGTAGGGTATTTCATGGGATGATTTCATTTCTAATGATTTCTTTACAGCTTCTCAAGTACCTTCGAAGGTTGTTCATGAGGCAGGTGAACCTTCATATCAGCATGAAGGTCATGAGACACATACCACTAGTGCGTCGATGTTTGTCACTTATTAGAGAGGCACTAGAGGATTATTTGCAGCAGCTAGGCGAGTATTATCTCCACCCGGGGTGGAAGGGATCTCGCTTCCGTCATCAGCAGCATAGGTACAGGTACAGGACAAAGGTAAGAGGCCCATGCAGGATGAGGGGCCTTCAACAGGCCAAGATACCGATTTCATACTCATTGATGAGGATTTAGGATCACCAAGCTCAAAGTTGAGAGAGATTGTTCAGGAGCAGAAGGCGGAAATAGACACTTTGTCCGTCAAGTTGCAAAGAGCCCAATGGATTATCAACTACCTTGAGCAGCGAAACAAACATTTGGAAGATCAGCAGACTATCATGGAATTTCAAAATATACGTGAGAACCAGCAAGATGCCCAAAGGAGCCAAACCGAGATGACATCCATTGAGCGAGAGATTGAGGCTGATCGAGAAAATTGGCTCGAAAGGGTCGATATTAATTTGGAGAAGCTGTTGGAGAAGGCCAACAAGGAAAAGAACATGTTGAGGCACATGAAGAATCATTATTTGGATAGAAACCATATCTGCAAGGCACGAATCAAGATCCTGAAGGCTAAGTTAAAGAGGGCATTAAAGCGTCAGAAAAGGCAAGATAGACTTCAAATTTTGGCCGAAGCTTCCTTTTCCCAACATAGTGCATGATGGAGGACACTCAGCCCAAATTTCAAGAAATTTGGGACACATTTTGCAAATTTTGTTTTTTTTGGCCTAAACACAGATTTTTCAGCCCGACGCGTCGCGCTACTTGGCGCGAGCTTATGATTGGGAGCTCCTCTTGGGTAAAAATTTGTATTTTTGGATTTTTCATGAAAATGTAGGCCTACCTACCCATTTCCCAGAGATTTTGACAAGTTTTGGATTTCCAGAATGGTCAAAAACACCCTAAAAATGACCTTTCTGCCCCTTTTTGGACACACAGGAAGTAGTGTTGGGAAAAATCATTTTTGGAAGGGAAAATGGCAACCACATTCATAAATTCCACTTGTGTTGGAAAATAGACAGGTAGAGCTTTCCAACAAGCTATCCTGCACTCAATTTGGACACCGGGAAGGCCTTTAAAATCCGCTCCAAACATGTGCGACGCATAGAGAATTCAGGCGTGGTGCATTGGGGATTTTGGCTCATTTTTTACTCAGTAACTCTGTTTTTTGCCTATTTTTGGCCAGTTTGACTTTCTTACTTCCACATGTAAAACTCTTGATGTAATTTGATGTAATTTCATGGCTCTTGATGTAATTTTGGCAAATTTTACTCTGAAAGTAGATTCATTCAAAAGGTGAATTGCAATTGAATGAATCAGTTTCCTATCTTATAGAGGTAAGCTGTTCCACTGCCTATTTTCCAGTTCTTAGTTTAGATCTTGTTGAAACAACTCCTAAACTAGTGAGCTCGACCCCTAGAGGCATGGGGATGAGTTATGCTTGTCTATATCTTGTAGTTTTTAGTCATTTGCATGGTTGGACACTTGGGATTGCTTGGAGCTTCATTGTACATTTCATCTCTGCAGTTTGGAAAAGGAATAGACCAGGGTTTGCAAAACTCCTTGGGATTCATGTGGCTCTTTGTTTTTATGATGTATTTCTCTTTGTTAATGTAAGTTTACTGGTGCTTTATGTGTATCATATTCCCTCTTATTTCTTCTTAAGCTAAAAAAACAAGGATAAAGGTGGAATTCATTAAATTTGTAGTGCTCTACCTAGTGTTTGTTTAATTTTCTATGTTTTCAACTGTCTGAAGAGGATTCTTGAATGTCTCTTGCCTTCTTCAACTCCTCACCAGTCTGAGCTATCCATTCATTCAAAATTTAAACATCAAAACAGTTGCCTACCTTGCCCCATTCAGACCCCTGCAAAACTTCTCATTTCCCAGACCCAAAATCCGTCTTTCCCATTGATCCAAAAAACACCTTCAAAATCAAATCAAACTCTTTTACATATATACCTAGCCTAAAATCAGCCTTTATTCAAGTCATCTCAAGCCTCACTGATCATTTTTTGCGAGATTGATAAGGAGAGAGCCCTCTCCCGATCTGGTAGGGCTAGCTACCAGATTAAGTGTGGTTTGATGTTACCCTAGACTCTGCCTTCCTTCAGCCTGAGGTAGATTTAGGCAATAACAACGGGGATTCAGTGTTTGGCCAACAAGGGCTTCCAGGACTAGTAACTCAACTCAAAATTTTCTGTCGGGTTTCCAGAGAGTTTGTTCAACCGAGGCTTCCAGGAACTAATAAATCAACCCAACAACTAAATGAATCATGAGAACCAACCAGAAAAAAATTAATGGAAATAAACCCACAATCAATTTTGTTATCCAGGAAATGCCAATGCTAGGAAAATCCACCATCAATCCTGGTCACCCTTCATGCCAATGAAAAATCATAATTAAGAAACCACATGCACTACCATGCATGCCAAAACTAGTGAGGATAACATACATGCAATTCGGTACCTACAATCAGAACATATTGTAGATATTGATCCCGATGTCCTCTTCCACTTAACTTATTTTCCTTTTCTTTCTTGATCCAAATCTCCAAGTATGCCACACTCTCCAAGAGTTCTCCAAGAATACTCTAAGTGTTGAACAGTATGGGAGATAGAGAGAGAGAGAATATAATAGAGCTCCAAAAATAAACTAAGAAAGCCCTCCCCATTGATCCTCAAAAGCCCTTTTTCTTAATGAGGCCTCCAGTTTCCTCATTTTCCATTATTTTTCTTCTCTTCCTCCTCACATTCAATCTATGACCCTTCATTTCATTTTCTCCTAATTTCCATTATTTTCCTAATTAAATTCCCATTAGTGCTTCATGCCTTTCCAAAGCCTTTGCCTTTCCATTTTCCAATTTCCTTTCCATAATTAACCAAATGAACACCCCCTAGGATGTTTTCCCCCCATTTAGCTTGGAATACATGTCCCATCAACCGTGGTGTTGTATATTTTTACATGCACTTTTACGAGGGAGTGATATATTCTATTATACTATTTTGTGCAACATGGTGTTAATAAGAATGTACATTTGGTGGTTGAATTCCTAGGATCAAGGAAACGTTATGGTTGTTCTCTCCTTAAAAGGGGATAAACTCTTTGGTTTTTGAAAGACTTGATGATGTTTGTGAATTGAAAATTGAAAATTTAAGCGGATTTCTAACGTCAAATTATGGATTATCCATAAATTATATGGAATGTAGACTTCTTTGATCCATATCTATTTTTCAAGAAAACTCTTCTAGAAAATCACATTGGAAATACTAAGTGTAGTTCAACATCAAGATAAATCATGATTGAGATGATTTGAACAAGTAAATATATATACTGTAGAGATGTGCAATGGTTAGTAAAATTAATTTTATAAAAAAATAATAGGTTAAATTAAATTGAACGTCAAGAAAATTGCTAAGAATTAATAAAATATTAATAATTGACTAATAACTACAAATTTTTACATTTTAACTTGATAATAATAAGAATATTATTACTACAATAAATCTGCCACCCGCCCACCCCCCACCCCCCCACAAAAAAAAAGAAACAAACTCTAAAATTAACAAACACACGAGATGGAAAATCAAAAGATAAATTAAAAACAAACCTTTAAATAAATGAAAACTTAAAAACAAATGAATATTAAATATAAATAAGTAATAGTGAGGGTTTCCACAATGCATTATATTAGATATCATTGCATTAATTCAAGTTGCGTTAATTTAAATCTTCATCTATGACCATTTCCATGAGAGAGGTAGTCGTAATTGACTAATTTCTCATGATTTTTGAATAGTCCACTTTCCACGGTGCATTATATCTAATATAATGCACTGCGGAAACCCCTCATACTTAAAATACTAAGAGTAAAGGGATCTCTTCTTGAATCGTTCATGAGGCACAATAGTTTCTAAGGTTTTGCAAATGGCGTAGCAAGCTAAGTGGGCTTCACTGTGGAGAAAATTCCACAGTTAAGCGCGCTTGAGCCAGAGGAGTTCTGGGATGGGTGACCTCCCGATAATTTTTGGTTACCGGGTGCAAGCCCCGGAAGTGATGATTGACGTTATGTGATTCATTTCTCTAGTTTCAATCCGATGCAATGAGTGCTAAGTGGAATATTGAAAAATCATGAGAAATTAGTGAGTTACGACTACCTCCCATGGAAATGGTCATAGATGAATGATGACCTCCCGGGACGTTCTGGTTACCAGGTGCAAGCCCCAAAAGTGATGATTGACGCTATGTGATAAATTTCACTAGTTTCAATCCCACTTCTTCACCCCTGTGAGCATCACCTGATGCAATGAGTGCTAAGTGGACTATTCAAAAATCATGAGAAATTAGTCAGTTTCGACTACCTCTCATGGAAATGGTCATAGATGAATGACTAAATTAACGCAGTTGAATCCCAAAAATGATATCTAATAAATAAGTAGATTAAATCAATATACGGCTACAACAACCCATGAAGTAACCTGAGGCTACTAGGCTAGTGGCTTTAGAGTGATCCACATTCTAGTTCAGGGACCACTAGGCCATCTGTTTATCATTTCAGAGATCCACCCTACTCATTTTTCAATCCGTGTGGTAATCGAGCTCAACTGAAGTATGAGAATCCCATCTCAGCAATGTTATACGAAAATGGCAAGGCTAGGCTAAAAACATTGTCACACCTGCCAAAACCCATGATAAGACAGAAATACCCACATGAAATACCATGCATGCCATATCTATCAAGGAAATCACATATGAAAATCAATACCTGCAAATAATCCTACTGTAACTTCTTGATCCTGCTCTTTCTTTCTTTATTTTTTCTTTCTTTCTCCAATGCCCAATTGCTCCAAGAAAAATATAAGTATCCAAGAGTGGGAGAGACACAGAGAATAATGAGAGAGCTCCAAAAATGAACTGACAAAAGGTAACAACTGATCCTCAAAAGCCTTTTTATAGAAGAGGCCTCTATTTTCTTCATTTGCCATTATTTTCTTTCAATTTTCCTCCGCACATGCAACCTGTGACCTTTTGATCTCCCTTTTCCCCTAATTTCCATTAGTTTTCATAAATAAATGTGCCAAATATGTCATTTTCCTTTCCAAAGCCTCTTCCTTTGCCTTTGCCAATTTCCTTAGCCTTAGCCATATTAAACCAAATAAACATTCATTATGATGTCTTGTCCAATATTCAGCTTGGAATAAGAGTCCCATCAATCGAGGTTATTATTTTTTAACTTTAATTACATGGAATATTCAGGAGGGTTGTTACATTGTTCATATGCTAATGTGCCATATTTTTTAATTCCATATTAGGCATTTGAAAAGAGTTAATCCACATTAATTAGGATTGGGATTGGACTGTGTATAATTCTATCTAGATTGTCTAGAATCTATAGTTTTGCAGGGAAATGCCAAGGAATCAAATATGGATATAGCTTCAATAAACATGTATATTGTTTTGATGAGATTAGCTTTCTTAGAGGTAGGGGAGCATTTGGCCAATGTGGGGCCAAATGATGTCTACAGTGCTCAAAATCAAGAGATGGTTGTTGAAGCATCCAAGAAAAAAGGTATAGTTCTTACGAACTAGAAGGATTATTTCCCCTACCAACTTAAATCAAATTAAAATTTTGGTTGTTATTTGACGTCATTACCTTCAAAACCGATGATAGGAAACTATGGAGGTACATTTTTAGTTCTTCTTGATTTGAACTACAGTTGGTAACTCTATATTTATGAAGTTCTAGAAATTAAACTATTAAGGTTATGGTGTGGTATTCATGTGCCGGATGCAAATTTTATCACAAGATACCAACCCAATTGGTTTGACCATTACACAGGAATGTTGTTTTCAATTTTGCACAAACAACATCAATTTGGAAAACTACCATTTCATAGCAAGAATGGAAAATATCTAATAAATTTTGTCAAGAAGGTCCTAAAAAGGAGCAATGAAAATGTGAAAATTTTGTTTCTGTTACGTATCTTTATGATTGTATTTATCCTTCAAAGTTAGCTAAACCTGTTATGGGCCGTGTCAATTTAATAACCAGTGAAGATTAACATACCAAATTGTAATCAGAATTCTCGCCAAAGATGTAATCAGAAATATATATAAGGTTGATTCTGTAAATATTATAATCAAAATCAAAATGATACAGATTGTGGATGAACGTGTCAAATATAACATAAACTGCTAGTTAAACAATTTGTTACAATGCTATCAATGCCATCTCGTGATAGCAGAGTGAGTACAAGTTGGGTTGGATTATATCCAACACTAAGAGGGGTATGCGGTTTGGTATAGAGTTGGTGATGAGGATCATGAGATGAGAGGACCTCCCTTGAGGTATTCCGTCAAGGCCAACGCAACGAGGCCAAGCATGGCGAAACATGCATTCAACATCTCTGCCCCCAGAAGACCATATTTCCTGTGATTTGCTCTCTTTGGAGACTCCCTTGAACATGGGTATCACCGAGGCAACTGATAGCAGAATCGCACTTCCAAGAAACAGTGGAACTCCTCCGGTGGCGAGCTGAGAGAAGAGGTCCCTCCCACTAGCAATCTCCACCCCCACGGCCGAGACGAATCCGAGCATGGCAAGTCTCCCATTTATGGTCTCTGGCGCTGACCCACTGAAGGCAAACACGTCCTTAAACTTTGTGCTCACCTGCTTTATTATTTATTTGTGTCAATTCAATTTATATTTCAGTGCAGTGCAGTGCATGTTAATGCAAAAATTGGTGCTTGCTTAATCGCTTACCTTCTCAGGAGGGTTAGAAGGTGATTGCCTTGACTCCTTGGGCTGTGGATCCACATGACACAAATTAAGTTATAAATACAATAACAAAAACATATAATTAAGTTATAAATACAATAACAAAAACATATAATTAAATTCGTGGATACGGAAACAGCAATAGAATTACTAACCCCTGCCATGCATTTTACTCGAAGCTGCCTGCTAGTTGTTGACCTCTCCGCTGGCTTCCGTTGCAGGAGCGTTGCTCCATTCATCGCCATCAGTGATGCATTTACAGCCGCCATGATCGCAATATAAGAATGAACACTATGTATGAGAACAAGTACAAGATAATGAACAGATGAAGTAACTAATTAATGGAGAAGAGTAGGCACTATTGATCTGTTCTGGGACTCCAGGGTTGGTTGTTGATATATATATATAAGGGTGTGCAGGACATATATTGGAAAAATCTAGGAGCATTCATTTATCGGTAAACCCTTGAGCCACGTCGAGGTTTCTCTTCGTCGGAGCATTCATTTATCGGTTAACCCTTGAGCCACGTCAAGGTTTCTCTTCGTCGGAGCATTCATTTATCGGTAAACCCTTGAGCCACGTCGAGGTTTCTCTTCCTCGGACTATGTTTCGACGTGGTTGGATAAAAATTGAGACGTAGATCCTCCATCAACCGCACCGCTTTTGTATAATTCGTTTCCAACTTTTTAATATTTTTAATCATCAAATAGTAAGACGGCATCACCGTCACTATTGGAGACCCTAGAGATTAGTCAACTAGTATTAAGTTTTAATTTTGTGTTGGAATATATGTAACAGCTCACAAGTGAGCAACATATATGAAGAACTTATATTTTGTGTTGGAATATATACAACTGTTAACAAGCTACATATATGAAGAACTTATAGTTAGTCTTACTTAGTCTAAGATCTAAATGTTTTTTTTTTATAAAAAGTTATAATAATTAGTAAGTGGGGTTGTGTTCCAACCTAAAAAATAAAGAAAGTTTTGAATGTTCATAAGCTAGGGGGATTTTGAAATGTCCATAGAGAGGGGATTTTAATTAGTTAATGAAGGTTTAAAAGACATAAGGATTCTTTATAATGGGAAAAGAATTTTGATAATTTAAAGATTCATTCCATTTGAGTTATTTAAAGATTTTTGAAGATAGTTTAAGAATTTGAAAAGATTGATTTTTACATATTGAAAAGATTGATTTTTTTATATTTTATTATAATAAAATTTATTTGTAGATAAGTAAGTTAATAATTAAATTACGTTGATTTGGATAGTTGTATGTGGGAAATAAATGGGGTGTATTATTTTTTTTTACTATGATGCATGGCGCAAATGGTATGTTAGCATTTATTATCAAACTTTAATTAGTATTTATTATGTTAGAGAGGGGATTTTAATTAGTTAATGAAGGTTTAAAAAAAATAAGGATTCTTTATAATGGGAAAAGAATTTTGATAATTTAAAGATTCATTCAATTTAAGTTATTTAAAGATTTTTAAATATAGTTTAAGAATTTGAAAAGATTGATTTTTACATATTGAAAAGATTGATTTTTTTTATATTTTATTATAATAAAATTTATTTGTAGCTAAGTAAGTTAATAACTAAATTAGGTTGATTTCAATAGTTGTATGTGGGAAATAAATGGGGTTTATTATTCTTTTTCTACTATGACACATGTCACAAATGGCATGTTGGTATTTATTATCCAACCTTTTTTTTCATTTGAATATTCTTTTTAAATTTTACAAAACCTATGTAATAATAAGTTAATACATTAGCATTATCCATCTTATTTCTTTCTCACTTCTTTGGTGTGCATGATCGAGAAGGGTATGATGGAAGACATGACTCAATGGGTGATGTATGTGGGTTTACTTGGCTTAGAGTTAAGATGGAAATTGCATTATTTACCTTCATCTAGATTCAACAAGATGAAAATTGTGTTATTTACCTTCATCTAAATTCACCTATGTATATGTGATCCATATATGTATAACGTTAGCTTCACTTATATTTAAATCTTTGAGGAACTTGAGGCCTTGATAGAGGGCCAAAGCCTCAGCTTGGATGCTGGATGAAAGTCCAAGCCCCCAAGCAAAGGAATGAATTTTTTCCCCAGTTGGATTTACAACAACACCTCCTGCACCAGCTTTGCCCAAATTGCCCTTTGCTGTTCCATCAAAAAAGAGAGAGTGCCTTGAGTGCGATTTGAGCCAATCTTGAAAGTCAGTTTCAGGTTTCCTTATTTGCCAGTCTTTAAGAGGAGGAACGATTCTAACTGCTGGCTGAAAATGCAAGTCAAGGAATGATCCCCAAGCAATGTCCTGTTGGCTGAGATTGGAGTCGTCTTTTATATCTGTCAAGCACTCCTTTAAATGGCATTTAATCTTGATTTCTAAGACTTTGTGATTTTTTTTAATATTTCTGAAGATTCTTCTGTTGCGTTCTAGCCAGATCTTCCAACAAATAACCTTTGGCAGGACTGCCCATGCAGTTTTGATTATCTGATTTCTGGGAGGAGGGCCAGGATATCTGTTTGCCCAATTAGAAAAAAGATCAGCAATGGAACGAGGGAGCATAAAGTTGGAATCCAAATTGTGAATAAAGGAGCACCAGATCTGCTTAGAAAAATTACAATCGAGGATTAAGTGGACTGCGGTCTCTGCATTTTCGTTGCACAACGAGCAGATGGAGGGATTGTAAAACCATTTTCTCTGCAGAATATCATACGTAAGGATCTTGCCATGGAAGAGAGACCAAGAAAAAAAATAGACTTTGGGCCAAGAAGGAAAACGCCAGACACCCTGCCAAGGTGCAGGGTTAGGTGGGACGTATGGCCTTTCTTTCAGCTTGGCATATCCCATGGAGACAGGGTAGCCACTGGAATTCGTCCCCAAGCCTTTTGAATCTCTTTTTCTCATGCACGTGGGGGCCAAGCCATGGAGGAGGTCAAGCAGCGTGGACCATTCGTTGGCCAGATGAACCGACACCTCAATATGTTTCCAACCTGCCCAAACAGAATCGCTCCAAAGGGAAATATCCCACAACGAACACAACCCCTCTCTATCCATCCCCGGCCTCGCAACGCTCGATGGAGGCTGCGTGGCCTGGTGGATCCTTATTCATGGTTTATCAGTCCAAATATTGATCTTTCCATTTCCCGGGGATCCGGTAAGTGCTCATTGATTAAAGGAGTAGCTTTATCTGATTTGAGAAAAGACAAATTGGGGAAAATGGGTCACATTGCCTAAACGGCTAGAGCGAGGACCTCTGAAATACTTTTTCCGGAAGAGCCTGATTGGGCCCAGTGGCTTTGTCGCAATGATCACTCAAATAATCTTAAGTACCATAGCCACGTTTCTTCAGCGAGAGGTTTTGAAATTCAAACCACCCTCCCATATTGGCCTGGAGATGGTTTCCCAACTGATAAGGGGAATCTTGTTTTCATTCTGTTTGCCTCCCTTCCAAAAGAACCTCCACATGAACTCTTCCATTTTTTTTAATATGCTTGCCGGAGCGAGAAGCACAACAAATTGAAATAGAGGAAGGCTGGTGAGCACAGATTTAATAAGGACAAATTTGCCAGCAATGTTGAGCTAGGAGAAACCCCAGGCTTGGATCTTAGTCTTGAATTTTTCAAGCTGAGGGAGCTAGTCTTTGCTTACAGGTCTCTTATGAAAAACAAGAAGGCCCAAATATTTGAAAGAGGTCCAAGAAGAGGAGGCTACAAAACCCAAACATCTAGAAATAGCAGAGAGAAATCTGGGCGAAGTGTTCCAGCTGAAGATATGACATTTGTTCTTATTTACAACGCTGCCTGAGGCTTCACTGAATTCATCCAAAACTGCTTTAAATTTAGAGGCAGAGGAAAGAGAGGCAGCTCCCAAAAGCAGAGTGTCATCTGCAAATAAGGCGTGGTTTATGTTTTTTACCCCTCTTGCAATACACAATCCATTAATATATTGATCTTGCATCTTTTTGTCTAACAGGAAGCTGAGGACAAAGGCTTGGATGACAAAGAGTAGAGGGGAAAGAGGACACCCCTGCCTTAGCCCTCTCGAAGCTTTGAAGAAATCAGTGGCTCTTCCATTTACAAGAGGAGAAATCCATGGATCCGAGATGCATGCCCGGATCCATTTGATGAAGTTTGCTCCAAAACCAAACTTGCTCATGACTTTTAAAAGAAAGATATGATTTACTCGATCAAAAGCATTTGCTAAATCGAGTTTAATCACCATACCTTGTTCTTTTCGAAGAAGACTTGAATGAATTGCCTCTTGAACAAGGGTGTAGTTGTCCACGATCTGCCTTCCTTGGATGAAGCCTCCTTGATTCTCTAGAATTATTTTGGGAAGAATGATCTTCAGTCTATTTGCAATTACTTTGGTGATTAACTTGTACCTAGTATTGCATAAGGAAATCGGACGGAATCTGCTGAAATTGTTGGCGCCTTTTTCCTTGGGTATGAGGGCTAAGAAAGCGGAGTTTGTGTTGCCTCCTATTTTCTGAGTATTTTGAGACTTTTGAATCATTTTGAGTAGATCCTTTTCAACAATCGACCAACAAACTTGAAGAAACCTGGCAGAAAAGCCATCCGGCCCAGGGGCCTTATCCGGATCCATATCAAAAATGGCCTTTTGGACTTCGTCTTTGGTGACTTTGGCCTCAACGATCTCATTCATACGAGGAAAAATTGCAGAAGGAATAATGTCTAGTAGATCTGAGTGTTGGTCCGGGTCCTTATCCTCACTATACAAGTTTTGAAAGTGAGAAAACGCTGCTTTTTTAATGTCTTAAAAATCCTTGTGGGTGTCGTTATCCTCCTTAATCTCAGAAATTGTGTTGAAGCATTTCCTGGCCTGGGCTTGTTTGTGGAAAAAGGCAGAATTCCTGTCCCCTGCTTTGAGCCAGAGATTTCGAGATTTTAATCTCCAGTATTCTTCTTCAGCTAAGCAGGCCTTATGAAAGCGCTGTTGCAGATGAGCCTCTTGATGTAACAGCTCCTCTGTGACTATGGCGTGCTCCATATGAGTTTGATGAGAGGCAAGAGAGACTTTAATGGCTTTTCTTTCTGTAGCAGGGTTGGACAGGGTTTTGACCCATCGTTTTACGACTCCTTTTACCCTTCTAAGTTTTTCCTCCCAGATGAGAAAAGGAGATCCATTGACAGGTTGACTCCAACAATCCTTGACTATTTGCATGAAGTTTGGTTCCTTGACCCAGAGGGGGCTAAATCTAAAAGGAATAGGACCCAGATTTAGATGGGCCAAGAGGTCTAGCTTTATAGGCTTATGGTCCGAGATGCTGTTAGCAAGAATGTGCATTCTGGGTTCTAATACTAGTAGTAGATAGGAGCTTTGAATGAAAAATATATCTAATCTGGCAGCAATATGACCAGGGCCCACTCTTTTGTTAGACCAAGAGTACTTACTGGAAGAGGGTTTGATATCTAGCAAGTCCCAGTCCTGCATTAGATCCTCCGCCCATTCCCTTGTCGGATCTCGGACAGCGCTGCCTCCTCTTTTTTCAGACGAGTGAAGAGTGAGATTGAGATCTCCAGCAATAATTATATTTTCCAGATTTTTCAAGTCTGCTTGGTGCCTTATAGAATCCCAAAAATCCTTTTTTTCCCCGACATTGACTGGAGAGTATACATTGAAGAGGAAAAATATTTCCTTAGTATCTAGATTCTGCATTTTCAGCAGCAACCAGTGAGTATTACTAGCCTCAAAGATGAATGCAAATTTGTTGGCGTTCCATAGAGTGCCAATCCCTCCCGATGCGCCCCAGGCATAGATTTCTCTTGCTTGCTTGCAGGAAGACTGCGTCTTCCAGCTTAGTCTCCTGGACGAGAAGTATGTCTGGAGTTTCTTTTCTTATTAAGCTTCTCATGGCTTCTTCCTTAACTTTACTCCCCATACCTCTACAATTCCAGGAGATGACCTTCATTATTTATGTTTCTGGTGGGCTCCCTTGGAGCCTTGGGTCTGATTTTTCAACATCCTAGGCTTTGAGGCAAGCAACTTTTCCAGAGTTGGTTGGCTGCCCTGTAACTTATCTTTATAAGTCTCCTGCTCTCTTTTTTCCCTGTCAGATTTACGGCCTCTTGTAGATCTTCATACCGAGGTTTGGGAATCTCCTATTTCTCCTTCCTCCTCTGACTCGTCCATTTCCTGCTCTCCTTCCTCTTCTTCTAAAGTCACGCCTTTGGGATCTTCGGCACTTGTTCCTTTGAGGGAGGCTAAGGGAGTACCTTTGTTTGGAGAAACTGGATTTTGAGTCTCGACCTCCTGAGTAGTTTCTGTCTGCTGGCTTAGTGGGTCAAACTTGTTTTCTTGTGCCTTTTTGGGGGGAGGGCGTTGAACATTAGCCTGAAGAGAGCCTTTTCCAGAGGGTCCTCCCCATTTTTTCCCTTTGTGATTGGTTTTTGCTCGCTTGACTTGGTTCCAACCCTCTTCAATCCCTTTCTCTGGCTCTGCGATGGACAGGCAGTTTCTAGAAAAGTGTCCATGAACATGACATTTCCTACATTTGAACGGTAGTTGCTCATAATCCAAGATCTGCACATGAGACCAGCTGCCGACTTTGATTTTTATTGCCTCTGGGAGACCCACTTCAAGATCAACTTCTACGTAGATCCTCGTGCAGTCATAGTGGTCCTTGTTGTTTGCCCGATCTATGAATTTCCCAAGAGTGTTGCCAATGTGTTTCAAGGAATCCCAGTTCCAGCAGTGAACTGGCAGATTTGGAAGACGAACCCACACCAGGACAGCCTTGGGAACATCGACAGCCGGATCAAAGTCTGGAGTCCATTTGTTTAGATAGAGTCCCTGAGAACCCATGAAATACGGCCCATTTTGAAAGATCAAATCTTTGTACCCTCGCCCAAGAAAGTAAGAGGTGACCTTCTCCTTGATCAGGGGAGCCCAGTTCCTGTTGACCCATTGCTCAGTAGTTTTCAGAGAAGGCCAGAGTCCCGTGAATTGGCGTATGAGACCATGATCAGCCAAAGATAAAGCAACTTGAATGGGGGCGTCCGGAGGTAAAGAGATCTTAGGAATTTCATCAAGCTTCTTAACGAATTTGGATGCTTCGCTTATTTTCTTCTGATGCAAACCGGCAAGAAGCTAGTTGAAAGCGTCAATGGCAGGAGAAGAAGGCGGATCCTTAGAAGGGCCCAGCGACTCCATAGGGAAAGGCCTGAGGAGCCCTAGCGCAGCTCAAGACACAGAGAGGGCCAGCATCAGATCACTTTTGAAGAAGATGGCATGAAGGTTTGAGGTTCGGCCCTGTGCATAGCGCGCAAGACCCAGTGTGTCACAGCAGGAGTATGCACCTCGACTGCTGTGAAATGCACAGAGGGAAGCAGTCCAATGCGTTGCGGCGACTGTGAGCGCCGCGACCTCCACCCTACGTGCCGCGCAGGAAAGACACCGCAGTCTCGGCTTCAAAACCCTAGCAGTACCAATTCACCATTACTACCGTATCCCCTTATTGTTATTATTATTATAGCACCCTTATTATTATTTTTATACCCTTGTAGTCCCCATATTCCTAATATTGTGCCTCATAGAAACCCACTATTTTTATTGTTGTACCCTTACATTGTTATTGTTATGTTAGTTAGGATTATATCGTTACCCATTGGACTCCTATATATTGAAAGGAGGTTTTTTCATTTGTATCATCCAAGAATTGTTCATTTATGTAATGTAAAAGAGCTTTCCTTGTCGAAGAAACTTATTTCTAAGTTGTTGATCTATATTTTCTTCTTTTTTGTGATTTGGTTTCATAACATTTGATATCAGAGCTTTGGATTCTAGGGTTTCACTGCTGCAAACAGGTTATCTTCGAATTTTTTCTATAACTATTGTTCTACGAAGGTCCAGAAGCTAAAAAAGTCCCATTTGAGTGGAAATTCTGAGGAATGTTGGGTAAAAACTTTAGAAATCGGTTCGCATTATCTTCAGAGATATGATATGTGGAAGTTACGATTTTTGCATGCTCAGTAATTTTACCTCAAATAGGTGACCGAGGGAAAATCATCATAACTATCATTTCGGGCTTCAGATTGGAATTCTGAAAAAGGTGCCCGAAAGTGCACAGACTTTAGTTTCGTTTGTATAAATTTTAGAGGTTAAGGTCAAAACATTGACACGTTGCATGACATACAAGTTTTCTCTACCGAACCAAACCATAATTAGGTCATTGTGGGAGATCAGACATAACTTTTCCTTGAAGAATCCAAATTAGGTTTGACCTATGGAATTGGAAATAAGAAGGATAGGGATATGACATGACATAAGCTTAGATATTGCAGATCTGAAATTACATAGATACATCAGTTTCAATTTTGAGCTTCTCAAAAGCAAGAAAATTGTGTGTATTTTTTTTTAAATTGCATAAGTCTTGTTTGAAAAATTAGTTTGAAGTGATTCCAAGGGCATATTGAAGCACAGATATCAGTATTGGGTTCTAAAATGCCCCGAAAAATTAATTCCACACTTATTATTGCCTCATAGGCTCTACTACATTACAAGAACGGTGGCTCACAACGGATGTTTGAACTATGGTCCTTATAAAAATAACCCAGATATTCATTTGTAGCGGAGGTTACTAGAGGAGGTTGGCGGGTGGAGGGTTTTGTGGATGTTTTTTTTCCAGTGTGTTTCTCATCCTACACTGCACCGGTGCATTCCACTATAAAAGAACCAGTGCGTACAAATTGGCACACCAGGACATAGTGCTCTCCATACAAACCTGCCTGGTGCATCTAATTACTGTAGTGCATCAGTGCTCTACACAAATTCAGCCCCAGTGCATCCTAAAAACCTGCGCCAAAACTAAAACAGCCTGGTGCAGTTGGAAGAAACCACCCAGTGCGCCTCAAAAACCCGCGCACTAGAACAGGGTTAAATAAAAACAATTACGACCAAAAATCTGCATTCTGCACTTCTTCGGTGCTCTAGAGCTCTCAAGCACCTGTACGAATTGACCTTGTGTGATGTATCCTGCCATCGGTGCTCCCATTGCATACACTGCTGCCGTCCATTACCCACCATCTTGATTTCGAATTTTGCAAAACGGTGGGAAAAATTAGTTTTTCAAATTCTACAACAAATATGCCTCGTCGACGCCCAAATGTACAGGTATTTTACATGTTTTTCCATAGTTAAAATTTTTAGAGGATTATTTTTTTGAATTAACTTAAAATTCACCATTTAAAAATAAATAAATTTCTCATGCAGTGCGCTCGAGTTGCTCGGATCGCACCCGTTCGCGGTGCTGCCAATAAATTTATAGGTCGCACCGCGACCGGTGCTAACACTAACCGCGCCGATTCCAGTGCGGTACCAAAATGACGCACCATGATTTTTTAAAAATACATAAATTACGGTGCGGTCGGTTACCCAGCTGCACCGTTAACTATGTCCAAGTTTGAGAGGGCGATGCGTTGAACAAAATATGTGCCCCTGGGGTGGATATTTTGGTCAGCGCATCGTCCTCCAAAACCTGGACATACTCAATGGTGTGGTCATGTAAACGATCGCACCGTTGACCATGTACTAATGTCAGGAGGGTGGTGCATTGACTAAACTATACGCCCCGAGGCATATATTTTGGTCAACGCACCACCCTCCCAATACTGGTACATAGTCAACGGTGCGGTTGGTTATACCACAACACCATTAACCGTGTAATTATGCTAGGAGGGAAGTGCATAGACGAAACTATCCACCCCAGGGCGAGTAGTTTGGTCAATGCACTGCCCTCCCAAATTTGTACATAGTCAATGGTGCGATCGGTCAAACGACCGCACCATTGACCTTTAACTGATGTTTGGTGGTGCGTTGACGGAATAATCCACCCCAAGATGGATAGTGTAGTAAATTCACCACTTGAGAAAGTACATTTCATGATGTGCAGTGCGCTAAAAATTTCCAGGTGTACCGTGGCTGGTGCGCGATAAAAACAGACGCACCGATACCGGTGCATGACTGTGTTTTTTGGCGCACCCACCGGTTTTTTTTTTCAAAAAAAATAAAAAAAATATATATATATATATATATATATATATATGTGTGTGTGTGTGTGTGTATGTGTGTATGTATGTATGTATTTAAATACATGTCTCATTTAATAAAAAAATTGTATTGAATATGTCAATCATTTAACGACGTCAAAGGAGAGAAGAGGGGAAACAACAAGAACATATGGCAGACCAGTATAATGTGGTTCACCTATGAGAGGCATGAGAGAGGGAGAGAGATATGTACCTTCACCCTATTACGGCAGCCACCCAGGCACTCCTAAGGGAGGTAGTCCTCCTCAAGTTCTATGAGGAGGCTACATCCTTGAAGGGCCATGGTGGGTTATTGCGACAGCCTATCTTTATGTGGAATGTCCACCGAAGGGCTTTCTAGGTTGGTTCTAACAAGTGGTACATGCCCACTGAGGAGGAAATCTATTTTATTACTGGCCTATCGAGGAGAGGGCAAGATTTTCCCTCGTTTCGAGAGGTCCTCATCGGCTGTGCAGCAGGGAGTCACTTGGTGTACTCCCACAGATACAGTAGCGTCGATATACTATCTCTTGTAGATTTTCAGGTCTTCAATGGTCAGTTAAAAAAAAATTTAATGTAGATTGGCGCGGTCACGACTAATTAAAAAAAAATTAACGTAGACTGGCGTGGTCGCGACTCTGAAAAGTCGCGACTAATTAAAAATGCAGCATAAAAAACTTTAACGCAGACTGGCATGGTCGCGACTCTGAACAGTCGTGACTAATTAAAGAAAACTTTAACGCAAACTGGCGCGGTCGCGACTCTGAAGAGTCGCGACTAATTAAAAAAAGTTTTAACGCAGACTAGCACGGTCACGAGTAATTAAAAACGCAACATAAAAAAACTTCAACACAGACTGGCACGGTCACGACTCTGAATAGTCGCGACTAATAAAAAAAAATTTAACGCAGACTGGCGCGGTCGCGGCTCTGAACAGTCGCGACTGATTAAAAACGCAGCATAAAAAACTTTAGCGTAGATTGGCACAGTCGCGACTCTGAACAGTCGCAACTAATTAAAAATGCAACATAAAAAACTCTAACGCAGACTGGCGCGATCGCGACTCTGAACTGTCGCGACTAATTAAAAAAAACTTTAACGCAGACTAGTGCGGTCGCGACTAATTGAAAAAAAATTAACTTAGACTGGCGTGGTCGCGACTCTGAAAAGTCGCGACTAATGAAAAACACAGCATAAAAAACTTCAACATAGACTGGCGCGGTCGCCACTAATTAAAAAAAAAACTTTAACGCAGACTGGCGCGGTTGCGACTCTTTATAGTCATGTCTATGCACCTCTTCTCAAAATCGAATTTCTTCACTGACGACACTTGTACTTGGGGCACCACTTTTCCTCCTTACTAGTCTTCGTTCGTGTTTATTTTCGTCATGAGTCACCCTATTGTACTCATGTTTTTATGGTCCCCCCTTGGACCCATACTATGAGGCAGCAACATCGAGTCGCCCTTGCTTAGAGCATCCGAGTCCAGTCACCATCACACTCATGGAGTCTATCCCGAGTCCTTTTGTACCCCGCCATAGTCCTCCATCCTTTCCTGCTTGGTCCCTGTCTCGTGTCACACATTATGGCCATTCATACCCTTGTCCATCATCCATCATGATATTGTGTCAGTCGCTGCCAAGCCATTCATACACTTTATGCTCTAACAAGGGAAGTCGTCCAACCGCTCCTCCGTTCCTCTCATTCCATCATCATCATCAGTATCTACTTGACCGTCGCTCTACTATTTTCCCTCATGCCTTAGTTGGGGTTCCCTTATTGCCTCACCTATGGTAGACCTACTTCTATCTACATCAGCTCATTTATCCCAGAAGACAGGTCTAGGGGGCAGTGTACCCTTGGTTCGAGCTCTTCCCAGCATGATCGTGATCTATACACTTGATGGTCCAGTGACGCAATAGCAGTTATTGGTGATTCCCGGGCATGTGTGAGATGTCTCAACCCTCATGAGGGGGTGGCCCTACAGGTAGCCCCCCACATGCCCAGATGACTTCATTTCCACCCTTGATGTAGCTCCTCCCATTTGATGATATCAGCCTCAACCGCTTGCGACACCTCTTCTATTTGCATGTATCTGTCAGAGTTTGCGAGCCCTTCCCCGTGTGTAGGGGGCATTTGGGTGTACTTGTATCTCATGTACTACCAAATTATTGTATAAGTCCTGACGATTATTCTAGGCATCACATGTATGTGGGATTCATCATGTTATTTATCTGGCTGATGTTTAGGCCAACACATGCTTCATTATTGCATTCTGTGGTTTTCTGGGCGCCTTATTCTTTGTACTTTGTCTCGGCAAGCATAGGTATGCCTCCCCCACCGCCTTTAGCATAGGTACCACTTCATACACTAGAGACTTGTTGCACCTGTAAGTCTCATCTCCTCAGGGTCTAGTCCTTTTGTACATCAGACAACATTACAATTCTCTCTCTCACTTCCCTTTTGATATCTAATGATTGAGTTCTTACAACGTACTTTGGTCATACGATTTGCTCCTAACACTCGTACGTTGGGGGGCAATCTATTACACCATTTTTTTGGTCATCTAACCTATTATTATTAGATGAACCCAAGTACACCATGTAAGACCAATTTTACTCTAAGTAAAATTGCTTTCACCATATAAAATAACTTATTTGGTCATATTTAACCTTAAAACAAAGAAATTAATTAAATAAATCCTTATTTATTTAATTATTTCCTAAGAACAAGTTATTTAAATCATTATTTAAATAATATTCTAGTTAAATTTGACTAAATCATCCATAAATAATTAAATAAACCATTATTTATTTAATTATATTCCCATCATTCCCCTAAAATGATAAATAAATCATTTATTTATTTATTATTTATAAATAAAGGAATTGACCCAAGTCAAGAACCCTTTTCCCTCCAACAAATATAATAAAATATTCCTAAAAGGTGCTTCTAGAATTCGATTAATAATATTTTATTCATGCACCGAGTTCTAGACCGCCCCAATATTTTTTTATAAATGGGGGGGTTTTCCCCATTCATTAGTCACCTTCATTGCGTTAGATCACTCTGGATCTACTCTTGGTCACCATTTTCCATTTTGATTTGTGAACTCCCACTGAGTTCTATGTTTGTTTTTCTACACCACTAAGAGAGAGGAATGCTAAATCTGAAACACTGAGGACTTCCAAGAACCCATCCCACTGAGGAGAACCGGAAAACACCTTTCTTGATTTCCTCTCAGGTGCCCCATTCTTTAATATAATATAAAATTATTTTATAATCATTATTTCTTGTCTTCTCCATTGAATGTATGGAGCCATGTTATATTTTATCTGCTTAATATATTTTATGCTTAGATCTGAATTTGTGCAGCAAACTTAAAGATATTTTGCACCCATAATTCATGTTATGGATATTTGTTATGCATAGCTAAAGTGATATTTTATGAAGAAAGATTCATACTAACAATGGACTATTTTACTAAATGGATTGAGGCAGTTCCCACCAGGCAGGCCACAGATTTGGTAATCATTTCATTTCTTGAAAACAATATTTTGTCTCGTTTTGGTTGTCCAAATAATTTGATAACTGATAATGCAGCAGCCTTCAAATCTAAAATAATTATTGACTTTTGTGATAAGTATTAAATTACTTTGGGGCACTCAACCGCATATCATCCACAAGGCAACGGATTGGTCGAATCCTCAAATAAATCCTTGGTCAACATTATCAAAAAGCTGCTGGAAATAAACAAGAAAAGTTGGCATAAGAAATTGGTTAATGCACTTTGGGCAAACGAGTGAGTCAAAGAAATCTATTGGCATGTCTCCTTTTGAGCTCGTGCATGTTGTTGACACAAGATTCCCGACCTCTCGTTAGCCCATGGTTAAAATTCTGTAGGAAGCTAGCAGCAAAGAAGATCATATGCAACAGAGAATAAATCAAATGATCCATTTACAGCAAACCAGAGATGAGGTTTTCCAAAACACTTTCAAGCTGCAAGAGAGAATCAAGAAGATATATGATCGAAAGGCAAAGGCAGACAAGTTTCAATTAGAAGAAGTGGTGTTGAAATGGGATGCAAGAAACGAAGATAAAGGTAAGCATGGAAAGTTCGAGAATCTTTGGAAAGGACCTTTCAGAATTGCTGCATATCGAGGACAAAATGCTTTCCTTTTGAAATAAATGAATGGAGAAGATTGTCCAGGAGAGCCATTCAATGGTCAGCTACTCAAACGGTACTATTTTTGAAATGTTTTCTACTGTCATACATATCACTGTACATACCGGTTTGTTTAAGTTTCATTGCAAGCATGTGATGTCATCATTCTTTCAGTTTGGGGCCCGAAGTGAAGGCTATAAAACTTAAGGTTGATCTCATTTTTGGTTTGATTTGATGAGTCAGGTCTTTCAGTCATTTTTGGTTTCGAAACTGAGTCAGTTTTTAGTCAGTTTTTAGTTCTCAAAATGAGTCAAGAGTCTTGTTTTGGTTTGTCGAAGTTATTGATTCGATAGCCCAATGGACAAAGGCACTACCTACTTTCCCAGAGATCTGTAGTTCTTGGCACCTCCAAGGAGCTACCATCCCCATTGGAGCCAATGTTAGTGTCGGTATCTTCATCCCTCCGTTAGTGATCAAATTTCTCTTGTTGCATTGCATATTAGGTGTCTCACTCAGTCAGCTGCATTCCATTAGGAGCATGGATCATCTGACGGTAGTGGCTTGTTGCTCATGTCCCTCATGTCCTTTACCTGCTGGCCTATTTATGTTCATTAAAATCATTTGCAGTCACTTTTGGTCTCATAGTTTGCAAAGAGTCATTTTTAGCATTTTAGTGTCATTAGGTCTAGGGTTTCATTAATAAGCTCTTCAAAATCCTCAATAATGGTCAGCAGGCACATGAGGAAGTTTGAAATAAGGTTTCAGTGCTAAAAATTTCATCATTAGCTGCTTAATAATGTATTTTTCTTCAAAACTCTGTTTTGAAGAAAAATAGAGTATTTCATTTTTATGTATAAATGTAATGTGATTTTAAGTTTTCTCAGTTGTAATAATACTATCACTGGAAACCCTGGTCGCCTTTTTCAAGCCCCAGCCATCCATTCCCTACAAGACAGATAAGAAAGCACATCATTCAGTCCAAAAAGCCAAAATGAAGCAAAACAGAGTTTTGGAAAAGTGTCAAAAATTTGAAACATTGCAAAGTGGGTTTTTTTTAAAGAAGAATTAAAATCCTTGGTATATATATCATTTTTATGTTTCAAGACTTCATTTGAATGCCAAGAGAATAGTAGTGAACCAAGGATAACCCGAGAAGAGAAAAAGCAAGCATTTGAAGGAAGACTGTGTAAAATTTCCCTACGCGACGCATTGGGTGGGTGTCGCGACGCATTGGGTCAGCCCCCACTGTTGTGAAATTGTTCATGCGTGATGCATTGAAGCTGCGTGACGCACTGATTTTGTTGCGCGACGCATATGGCAACAAGAAAATTCATTGCCATTTCTTCCAAATCGTCAAATCGACTCAGTCCCTTTTTGTTCAAGTAAGTCATGCAAACTCTCCATTTTCCATGAACCGGTGTTTTTTGTTGTTTATGAGAATTTAAATACAAAAAAAAAAATCAAACCCTATTATCTTGTTTGAAGAATGCTCCTTTAGGGTTTATGAAATTATTTTTGTGCCTATCACTTCCATTCTCCACCTTCTTTTTTCCCTCATCACTGTTTATCTTGTTACAACATCCCATTTTCCTATTCCCTTATATCCCTAAAGCACTCATTTCCTATCCCATTCCCATTATTCCACATCCCAATTATGAATTTTTCCAAACCCCAAGGCTATCCCTAGAAATCAAGTGACTGCCCCAAAACTCTTCAATTGACATATTTTTCTTGGTAATATTCCATCATTTCCACCACCCTATCCCTCCATAGTCCCTCCCATATTATCACATATTTTGCAATAAAACCAAAGACATCAAACTTCTCATATACATCTAAGACAAAATAGACTTTGGAAATCATGGAGACCGATACATCTTATGACCGAGACAGTGACTCCACAACTGAATTGCATGCACCTAGAAGACCTCATAAAAGTGGAAAACATGTGAGGGAGGAGCCCACTTCAATGGCTGAATTGCAGGCTTGTCCACTTGCTATGCCATGTTTTCAACAGCAGTCTTTTTATCAATTTTGTGAAATGGTTGCTAGGGTCCATCACCATCAAGAGTTGGCCCATTTGTTTGTGTTGCATTTACATGATGGTCAAGTCACCCTTGTAGGTGTGACATTCACTTTAACACCTGAAACAATCTCTCAAGCAAATGGAATACCAAATGTTGGAGAACAATGGAACAAAAGGCAGCAAGTTGATAGGGTACACTATGAGCCATATATCAGGCCTAGTTTTGTGAGACAACTCAGCAGAGTGTTTCCCTTCTGGTTCCTAAAGGATTCCTATGCTCCTTTGATGAAACGTATTATCAAATATTTCAGTTTTGAAGGCTGGTTTTCACGTCTCTATGCTTATCATATCAGGTTACTGATGCATTTTACCAGGGTGAGGATGATGAACCTCCCTTATTTCATGTGCCGAAATATTGAGAAGATGACCACTCTCGTGCAAAGGAAAACTCCTAAGCATGCAGTATAGCAGTATCTATCACTTTGCACTCATCAAAATTGTGGTTATGCATCAGCTTGGCTTGTAGGGTATTTCATGGGATGATTTCATTTCTAATGATTTCTTTACAGCTTCTCAAGTACCTTCGAAGGTTGTTCATGAGGCAGGTGAACCTTCATATCAGCATGAAGGTCATGAGACACATACCACTAGTGCGTCGATGTTTGTCACTTATTAGAGAGGCACTAGAGGATTATTTGCAGCAGCTAGGCGAGTATTATCTCCACCCGGGGTGGAAGGGATCTCGCTTCCGTCATCAGCAGCATAGGTACAGGTACAGGACAAAGGTAAGAGGCCCATGCAGGATGAGGGGCCTTCAACAGGCCAAGATACCGATTTCATACTCATTGATGAGGATTTAGGATCACCAAGCTCAAAGTTGAGAGAGATTGTTCAGGAGCAGAAGGCGGAAATAGACACTTTGTCCGTCAAGTTGCAAAGAGCCCAATGGATTATCAACTACCTTGAGCAGCGAAACAAACATTTGGAAGATCAGCAGACTATCATGGAATTTCAAAATATACGTGAGAACCAGCAAGATGCCCAAAGGAGCCAAACCGAGATGACATCCATTGAGCGAGAGATTGAGGCTGATCGAGAAAATTGGCTCGAAAGGGTCGATATTAATTTGGAGAAGCTGTTGGAGAAGGCCAACAAGGAAAAGAACATGTTGAGGCACATGAAGAATCATTATTTGGATAGAAACCATATCTGCAAGGCACGAATCAAGATCCTGAAGGCTAAGTTAAAGAGGGCATTAAAGCGTCAGAAAAGGCAAGATAGACTTCAAATTTTGGCCGAAGCTTCCTTTTCCCAACATAGTGCATGATGGAGGACACTCAGCCCAAATTTCAAGAAATTTGGGACACATTTTGCAAATTTTGTTTTTTTTGGCCTAAACACAGATTTTTCAGCCCGACGCGTCGCGCTACTTGGCGCGAGCTTATGATTGGGAGCTCCTCTTGGGTAAAAATTTGTATTTTTGGATTTTTCATAAAAATGTAGGCCTACCTACCCATTTCCCAGAGATTTTGACAAGTTTTGGATTTCCAGAATGGTCAAAAACACCCTAAAAATGACCTTTCTGCCCCTTTTTGGACACACAGGAAGTAGTGTTGGGAAAAATCATTTTTGGAAGGGAAAATGGCAACCACATTCATAAATTCCACTTGTGTTGGAAAATAGACAGGTAGAGCTTTCCAACAAGCTATCCTGCACTCAATTTGGACACCGGGAAGGCCTTTAAAATCCGCTCCAAACAGGTGCGACGCATAGAGAATTCAGGCGTGGTGCATTGGGGATTTTGGCTCATTTTTTACTCAGTAACTCTGTTTTTTGCCTATTTTTGGCCAGTTTGACTTTCTTACTTCCACATGTAAAACTCTTGATGTAATTTGATGTAATTTCATGGCTCTTGATGTAATTTTGGAAAATTTTTACTCATGAAAGTAGATTCATTCATCAAAAGGTGAATTGCAATTGAATGAATCAGTTTCCTATCTTATAGAGGTAAGCTGTTCCACTGCCTATTTTCCAGTTCTTAGTTTAGATCTTGTTGAAACAACTCCTAAACTAGTGAGCTCGACCCCTAGAGGCATGGGGATCAGTTATGCTTGTCTATATCTTGTAGTTTTTTAGTCATTTGCATGGTTGGACACTTGGGATTGCTTGGAGCTTCATTGTACATTTCATCTCTGCAGTTTGGAAAAGGAATAGACCAGGGTTTGCAAAACTCCTTGGGATTCATGTGGCTCTTTGTTTTGATGATGTATTTCTTTTTTAATGTAAGTTTACTGGTGCTTTATGTGTATCATCTTCCCTCTTATTTCTTCTTAAGCTAAAAAAACAAGGTTAAAGGTGGAATTCATTAAATTTGTAGTGCTCTACCTAGTGTTTGTTTAATTTTCTATGTTTTCAACCGTTTGAAGAGGATTCTTGAAAGTCTCTTACCCTCTTCAACTCCTCACCGGTCTGAGCTATCCATTTCATTCAAAATTGAAGTGTCAAAACAATTGCCTACCTTGCCCCATTCAGATCTCTGCAAAAACTAGGTCTCATTCCCCAGACCCAAAATCTGCCCTTCCCTTTGATCCAACAAACACCTTCAAAATCAAATAAAACTCTCTTACATATATACCTAGCCTAAAATTAGCTTTTATTCAAGTTATCTCAAGCCTCACTAATCATTTTTTGCTGAGATTGACCAGGAGAGAGCCCTCTCTCGATCTGATAGGGCTAGCTACCAGATTAAGTGTGGTTTGATGTTACCCTAGATTCTGCCTTTCTCAACCTGACGTAGATTTAGGCCATAACAACAGGGATTCCAGAGTGTTTGGCCAACAAGGGCTTCCAGGACTAGTAACTCAACTCAAAGTTGTATGTTAGGCTTGCAGAGAGTTTTCTCAACCAAGGCATCCACTAAATAATAACACAACCCAACAACTAAAGGAATCATGAGAACCAACCAGAAAAAAATCAATGGAAATAAACCCACAATCACCGTTGCTATCTAGGAAATGCTAGGGCTAGGAAAATCCACCGTCAATCCCGGTCATCCTCCATGCCAATGAAAAATCATAATTGAGAAACCACATGCAATACCATGCATGCCAAAACTAGTGAGGATAACATACATGCAACTCGGTACCTGTAATCAGAACCTGTTGTAGATGTTGATCTCGATGTCCTCTTCTGCTTTCCTTCTTTTCCTTTGGTTTCTTGATCCAAACCTCCAAGTATGCCACACTCTCCAAGAGTGCTCCAATAATACTCTAAGTGTTGAAGAGTATGAGAGAGAGAGAGAGAGAGAGAGAGAGAATAGAAGAGAGATCCAAAACTAAACTGAGCAAGCCCTCCCCACTAATTCTCAAAAGCCCTTTTTTTAATGAGGCCTCTAGTTTCCTCATTTTCCATTATTTTTCTTCTTTTCCTCCTCGCATTCAATATATGACCTTTGACCTTCCTTTTCTCCTAATTTCCATTATTTTCCTAATTAAATTCCTATTAATGCCTCGTGCCTTTCCAAAGCCTTTGCCTTTGCATTTTACAATTTCCTTTCCATAATTAACCAAATGAACACCCCCTAGGATGTTTCCCCCCCATTCAGCTTGGAATACCTATCCCATCAACCGTGGTCTTATATATTTTTACATGCACTTTTACGAGGGAGTGATATATTCTCTTATATTATTTTGTGCAAAATGGTGTTAATAAGAATGTACATTTGGTGGTTGAATTCCTAGGATCAAGGGAAGGTTATGGTTGTGCTCTCCTTAAAAAGGGATAAACTCTTCGCTATTTGAAAGACTTGATGATGTTTGTGAATTCAAAATTGAAAATTTAAGTGGATTTCTAATGTCAAATTATGGATTATCCATAAATTATATGGAATGTAGACTTCTTTGATCCATAGTTATTTTCCAAGAAAACTCTTCTGGAAAATCACATTGGAAATTTTAGAGCCAATGTGTTTCAAACTACCAGGTGTAGTTCATCATCAAGAGAAATGATGATTGAGTTGATTTGAACAAGTAAATATATATAATGTAGAGATGTGAAACGGTCGGGGACAACAATTTTATAGAAAAATAATAGGTTAATAAAAATGAATGTTAAGAAAATGCTAAGAATTAATAAAATATTAATAATTGACTAATAACTACAAATTTTTACATTTTAACTTGATAATAATAAGAATATTATTACTACAATAAATCTGCCACCCGCCCACCCCCCACCCCCCCACAAAAAAAAAGAAACAAACTCTAAAATTAACAAACACACGAGATGGAAAATCAAAAGATAAATTAAAAACAAACCTTTAAATAAATGAAAACTTAAAAACAAATGAATATTAAATATAAATAAGTAGTAGTGAGGGTTTCCACAATGCATTATATTAGATATCATTGCATTAATTCAAGTTGCGTTAATTTAAATCTTCATCTATGACCATTTCCATGAGAGAGGTAGTCGTAATTGACTAATTTCTCATGATTTTTGAATAGTCCACTTTCCACGGTGCATTATATCTAATATAATGCACTGCGGAAACCCCTCATACTTAAAATACTAAGAGTAAAGGGATCTCTTCTTGAATCGTTCATGAGGCACAATAGTTTCTAAGGTTTTGCAAATGGCGTAGCAAGCTAAGTGGGCTTCACTGTGGAGAAAATTCCACAGTTAAGCGCGCTTGAGCCAGAGGAGTTCTGGGATGGGTGACCTCCCGATAATTTTTGGTTACCGGGTGCAAGCCCCGGAAGTGATGATTGACGTTATGTGATTCATTTCTCTAGTTTCAATCCGATGCAATGAGTGCTAAGTGGAATATTGAAAAATCATGAGAAATTAGTGAGTTACGACTACCTCCCATGGAAATGGTCATAGATGAATGATGACCTCCCGGGACGTTCTGGTTACCAGGTGCAAGCCCCAAAAGTGATGATTGACGCTATGTGATTCATTTCACTAGTTTCAATCCCACTTCTTCACCCCTGTGAGCATCACCTGATGCAATGAGTGCTAAGTGGACTATTCAAAAATCATGAGAAATTAGTCAGTTTCGACTACCTCTCATGGAAATGGTCATAGATGAATGACTAAATTAACGCAGTTGAATCCCAAAAATGATATCTAATAAATAAGTAGATTAAATCAATATACGGCTACAACAACCCATGAAGTAACCTGAGGCTACTAGGCTAGTGGCTTTAGAGTGATCCACATTCTAGTTCAGGGACCACTAGGCCATCTGTTTATCATTTCAGAGATCCACCCTACTCATTTTTCAATCCGTGTGGTAATCGAGCTCAACTGAAGTATGAGAATCCCATCTCAGCAATGTTATACGAAAATGGCAAGGCTAGGCTAAAAACATTGTCACACCTGCCAAAACCCATGATAAGACAGAAATACCCACATGAAATACCATGCATGCCATATCTATCAAGGAAATCACATATGAAAATCAATACCTGCAAATAATCCTACTGTAACTTCTTGATCCTGCTCTTTCTTTCTTTATTTTTTCTTTCTTTCTCCAATGCCCAATTGCTCCAAGAAAAATATAAGTATCCAAGAGTGGGAGAGACACAGAGAATAATGAGAGAGCTCCAAAAATGAACTGACAAAAGGTAACAACTGATCCTCAAAAGCCTTTTTATAGAAGAGGCCTCTATTTTCTTCATTTGCCATTATTTTCTTTCAATTTTCCTCCGCACATGCAACCTGTGACCTTTTGATCTCCCTTTTCCCCTAATTTCCATTAGTTTTCATAAATAAATGTGCCAAATATGTCATTTTCCTTTCCAAAGCCTCTTCCTTTGCCTTTGCCAATTTCCTTAGCCTTAGCCATATTAAACCAAATAAACATTCATTAGGATGTCTTGTCCAATATTCAGCTTGGAATAAGAGTCCCATCAATCGAGGTTATTATTTTTTAACTTTAATTACATGGAATATTCAGGAGGGTTGTTACATTGTTCATATGCTAATGTGCCATATTTTTTAATTCCATATTAGGCATTTGAAAAGAGTTAATCCACATTAATTAGGATTGGGATTGGACTGTGTATAATTCTATCTAGATTGTCTAGAATCTATAGTTTTGCAGGGAAATGCCAAGGAATCAAATATGGATATAGCTTCAATAAACATGTATATTGTTTTGATGAGATTAGCTTTCTTAGAGGTAGGGGAGCATTTGGCCAATGTGGGGCCAAATGATGTCTACAGTGCTCAAAATCAAGAGATGGTTGTTGAAGCATCCAAGAAAAAAGGTATAGTTCTTACGAACTAGAAGGATTATTTCCCCTACCAACTTAAATCAAATTAAAATTTTGGTTGTTATTTGACGTCATTACCTTCAAAACCGATGATAGGAAACTATGGAGGTACATTTTTAGTTCTTCTTGATTTGAACTACAGTTGGTAACTCTATATTTATGAAGTTCTAGAAATTAAACTATTAAGGTTATGGTGTGGTATTCATGTGCCGGATGCAAATTTTATCACAAGATACCAACCCAATTGGTTTGACCATTACACAGGAATGTTGTTTTCAATTTTGCACAAACAACATCAATTTGGAAAACTACCATTTCATAGCAAGAATGGAAAATATCTAATAAATTTTGTCAAGAAGGTCCTAAAAAGGAGCAATGAAAATGTGAAAATTTTGTTTCTGTTACGTATCTTTATGATTGTATTTATCCTTCAAAGTTAGCTAAACCTGTTATGGGCCGTGTCAATTTAATAACCAGTGAAGATTAACATACCAAATTGTAATCAGAATTCTCGCCAAAGATGTAATCAGAAATATATATAAGGTTGATTCTGTAAATATTATAATCAAAATCAAAATGATACAGATTGTGGATGAACGTGTCAAATATAACATAAACTGCTAGTTAAACAATTTGTTACAATGCTATCAATGCCATCTCGTGATAGCAGAGTGAGTACAAGTTGGGTTGGATTATATCCAACACTAAGAGGGGTATGCGGTTTGGTATAGAGTTGGTGATGAGGATCATGAGATGAGAGGACCTCCCTTGAGGTATTCCGTCAAGGCCAACGCAACGAGGCCAAGCATGGCGAAACATGCATTCAACATCTCTGCCCCCAGAAGACCATATTTCCTGTGATTTGCTCTCTTTGGAGACTCCCTTGAACATGGGTATCACCGAGGCAACTGATAGCAGAATCGCACTTCCAAGAAACAGTGGAACTCCTCCGGTGGCGAGCTGAGAGAAGAGGTCCCTCCCACTAGCAATCTCCACCCCCACGGCCGAGACGAATCCGAGCATGGCAAGTCTCCCATTTATGGTCTCTGGCGCTGACCCACTGAAGGCAAACACGTCCTTAAACTTTGTGCTCACCTGCTTTATTATTTATTTGTGTCAATTCAATTTATATTTCAGTGCAGTGCAGTGCATGTTAATGCAAAAATTGGTGCTTGCTTAATCGCTTACCTTCTCAGGAGGGTTAGAAGGTGATTGCCTTGACTCCTTGGGCTGTGGATCCACATGACACAAATTAAGTTATAAATACAATAACAAAAACATATAATTAAGTTATAAATACAATAACAAAAACATATAATTAAATTCGTGGATACGGAAACAGCAATAGAATTACTAACCCCTGCCATGCATTTTACTCGAAGCTGCCTGCTAGTTGTTGACCTCTCCGCTGGCTTCCGTTGCAGGAGCGTTGCTCCATTCATCGCCATCAGTGATGCATTTACAGCCGCCATGATCGCAATATAAGAATGAACACTATGTATGAGAACAAGTACAAGATAATGAACAGATGAAGTAACTAATTAATGGAGAAGAGTAGGCACTATTGATCTGTTCTGGGACTCCAGGGTTGGTTGTTGATATATATATATAAGGGTGTGCAGGACATATATTGGAAAAATCTAGGAGCATTCATTTATCGGTAAACCCTTGAGCCACGTCGAGGTTTCTCTTCGTCGGAGCATTCATTTATCGGTTAACCCTTGAGCCACGTCAAGGTTTCTCTTCGTCGGAGCATTCATTTATCGGTAAACCCTTGAGCCACGTCGAGGTTTCTCTTCCTCGGACTATGTTTCGACGTGGTTGGATAAAAATTGAGACGTAGATCCTCCATCAACCGCACCGCTTTTGTATAATTCGTTTCCAACTTTTTAATATTTTTAATCATCAAATAGTAAGACGGCATCACCGTCACTATTGGAGACCCTAGAGATTAGTCAACTAGTATTAAGTTTTAATTTTGTGTTGGAATATATGTAACAGCTCACAAGTGAGCAACATATATGAAGAACTTATATTTTGTGTTGGAATATATACAACTGTTAACAAGCTACATATATGAAGAACTTATAGTTAGTCTTACTTAGTCTAAGATCTAAATGTTTTTTTTTTATAAAAAGTTATAATAATTAGTAAGTGGGGTTGTGTTCCAACCTAAAAAATAAAGAAAGTTTTGAATGTTCATAAGCTAGGGGGATTTTGAAATGTCCATAGAGAGGGGATTTTAATTAGTTAATGAAGGTTTAAAAGACATAAGGATTCTTTATAATGGGAAAAGAATTTTGATAATTTAAAGATTCATTCCATTTGAGTTATTTAAAGATTTTTGAAGATAGTTTAAGAATTTGAAAAGATTGATTTTTACATATTGAAAAGATTGATTTTTTTATATTTTATTATAATAAAATTTATTTGTAGATAAGTAAGTTAATAATTAAATTACGTTGATTTGGATAGTTGTATGTGGGAAATAAATGGGGTGTATTATTTTTTTTTACTATGATGCATGGCGCAAATGGTATGTTAGCATTTATTATCAAACTTTAATTAGTATTTATTATGTTAGAGAGGGGATTTTAATTAGTTAATGAAGGTTTAAAAAAAATAAGGATTCTTTATAATGGGAAAAGAATTTTGATAATTTAAAGATTCATTCAATTTAAGTTATTTAAAGATTTTTAAATATAGTTTAAGAATTTGAAAAGATTGATTTTTACATATTGAAAAGATTGATTTTTTTTATATTTTATTATAATAAAATTTATTTGTAGCTAAGTAAGTTAATAACTAAATTAGGTTGATTTCAATAGTTGTATGTGGGAAATAAATGGGGTTTATTATTCTTTTTCTACTATGACACATGTCACAAATGGCATGTTGGTATTTATTATCCAACCTTTTTTTTCATTTGAATATTCTTTTTAAATTTTACAAAACCTATGTAATAATAAGTTAATACATTAGCATTATCCATCTTATTTCTTTCTCACTTCTTTGGTGTGCATGATCGAGAAGGGTATGATGGAAGACATGACTCAATGGGTGATGTATGTGGGTTTACTTGGCTTAGAGTTAAGATGGAAATTGCATTATTTACCTTCATCTAGATTCAACAAGATGAAAATTGTGTTATTTACCTTCATCTAAATTCACCTATGTATATGTGATCCATATATGTATAACGTTAGCTTCACTTATATTTAAATCTTTGAGGAACTTGAGGCCTTGATAGAGGGCCAAAGCCTCAGCTTGGATGCTGGATGAAAGTCCAAGCCCCCAAGCAAAGGAATGAATTTTTTCCCCAGTTGGATTTACAACAACACCTCCTGCACCAGCTTTGCCCAAATTGCCCTTTGCTGTTCCATCAAAAAAGAGAGAGTGCCTTGAGTGCGATTTGAGCCAATCTTGAAAGTCAGTTTCAGGTTTCCTTATTTGCCAGTCTTTAAGAGGAGGAACGATTCTAACTGCTGGCTGAAAATGCAAGTCAAGGAATGATCCCCAAGCAATGTCCTGTTGGCTGAGATTGGAGTCGTCTTTTATATCTGTCAAGCACTCCTTTAAATGGCATTTAATCTTGATTTCTAAGACTTTGTGATTTTTTTTAATATTTCTGAAGATTCTTCTGTTGCGTTCTAGCCAGATCTTCCAACAAATAACCTTTGGCAGGACTGCCCATGCAGTTTTGATTATCTGATTTCTGGGAGGAGGGCCAGGATATCTGTTTGCCCAATTAGAAAAAAGATCAGCAATGGAACGAGGGAGCATAAAGTTGGAATCCAAATTGTGAATAAAGGAGCACCAGATCTGCTTAGAAAAATTACAATCGAGGATTAAGTGGACTGCGGTCTCTGCATTTTCGTTGCACAACGAGCAGATGGAGGGATTGTAAAACCATTTTCTCTGCAGAATATCATACGTAAGGATCTTGCCATGGAAGAGAGACCAAGAAAAAAAATAGACTTTGGGCCAAGAAGGAAAACGCCAGACACCCTGCCAAGGTGCAGGGTTAGGTGGGACGTATGGCCTTTCTTTCAGCTTGGCATATCCCATGGAGACAGGGTAGCCACTGGAATTCGTCCCCAAGCCTTTTGAATCTCTTTTTCTCATGCACGTGGGGGCCAAGCCATGGAGGAGGTCAAGCAGCGTGGACCATTCGTTGGCCAGATGAACCGACACCTCAATATGTTTCCAACCTGCCCAAACAGAATCGCTCCAAAGGGAAATATCCCACAACGAACACAACCCCTCTCTATCCATCCCCGGCCTCGCAACGCTCGATGGAGGCTGCGTGGCCTGGTGGATCCTTATTCATGGTTTATCAGTCCAAATATTGATCTTTCCATTTCCCGGGGATCCGGTAAGTGCTCATTGATTAAAGGAGTAGCTTTATCTGATTTGAGAAAAGACAAATTGGGGAAAATGGGTCACATTGCCTAAACGGCTAGAGCGAGGACCTCTGAAATACTTTTTCCGGAAGAGCCTGATTGGGCCCAGTGGCTTTGTCGCAATGATCACTCAAATAATCTTAAGTACCATAGCCACGTTTCTTCAGCGAGAGGTTTTGAAATTCAAACCACCCTCCCATATTGGCCTGGAGATGGTTTCCCAACTGATAAGGGGAATCTTGTTTTCATTCTGTTTGCCTCCCTTCCAAAAGAACCTCCACATGAACTCTTCCATTTTTTTTAATATGCTTGCCGGAGCGAGAAGCACAACAAATTGAAATAGAGGAAGGCTGGTGAGCACAGATTTAATAAGGACAAATTTGCCAGCAATGTTGAGCTAGGAGAAACCCCAGGCTTGGATCTTAGTCTTGAATTTTTCAAGCTGAGGGAGCTAGTCTTTGCTTACAGGTCTCTTATGAAAAACAAGAAGGCCCAAATATTTGAAAGAGGTCCAAGAAGAGGAGGCTACAAAACCCAAACATCTAGAAATAGCAGAGAGAAATCTGGGCGAAGTGTTCCAGCTGAAGATATGACATTTGTTCTTATTTACAACGCTGCCTGAGGCTTCACTGAATTCATCCAAAACTGCTTTAAATTTAGAGGCAGAGGAAAGAGAGGCAGCTCCCAAAAGCAGAGTGTCATCTGCAAATAAGGCGTGGTTTATGTTTTTTACCCCTCTTGCAATACACAATCCATTAATATATTGATCTTGCATCTTTTTGTCTAACAGGAAGCTGAGGACAAAGGCTTGGATGACAAAGAGTAGAGGGGAAAGAGGACACCCCTGCCTTAGCCCTCTCGAAGCTTTGAAGAAATCAGTGGCTCTTCCATTTACAAGAGGAGAAATCCATGGATCCGAGATGCATGCCCGGATCCATTTGATGAAGTTTGCTCCAAAACCAAACTTGCTCATGACTTTTAAAAGAAAGATATGATTTACTCGATCAAAAGCATTTGCTAAATCGAGTTTAATCACCATACCTTGTTCTTTTCGAAGAAGACTTGAATGAATTGCCTCTTGAACAAGGGTGTAGTTGTCCACGATCTGCCTTCCTTGGATGAAGCCTCCTTGATTCTCTAGAATTATTTTGGGAAGAATGATCTTCAGTCTATTTGCAATTACTTTGGTGATTAACTTGTACCTAGTATTGCATAAGGAAATCGGACGGAATCTGCTGAAATTGTTGGCGCCTTTTTCCTTGGGTATGAGGGCTAAGAAAGCGGAGTTTGTGTTGCCTCCTATTTTCTGAGTATTTTGAGACTTTTGAATCATTTTGAGTAGATCCTTTTCAACAATCGACCAACAAACTTGAAGAAACCTGGCAGAAAAGCCATCCGGCCCAGGGGCCTTATCCGGATCCATATCAAAAATGGCCTTTTGGACTTCGTCTTTGGTGACTTTGGCCTCAACGATCTCATTCATACGAGGAAAAATTGCAGAAGGAATAATGTCTAGTAGATCTGAGTGTTGGTCCGGGTCCTTATCCTCACTATACAAGTTTTGAAAGTGAGAAAACGCTGCTTTTTTAATGTCTTAAAAATCCTTGTGGGTGTCGTTATCCTCCTTAATCTCAGAAATTGTGTTGAAGCATTTCCTGGCCTGGGCTTGTTTGTGGAAAAAGGCAGAATTCCTGTCCCCTGCTTTGAGCCAGAGATTTCGAGATTTTAATCTCCAGTATTCTTCTTCAGCTAAGCAGGCCTTATGAAAGCGCTGTTGCAGATGAGCCTCTTGATGTAACAGCTCCTCTGTGACTATGGCGTGCTCCATATGAGTTTGATGAGAGGCAAGAGAGACTTTAATGGCTTTTCTTTCTGTAGCAGGGTTGGACAGGGTTTTGACCCATCGTTTTACGACTCCTTTTACCCTTCTAAGTTTTTCCTCCCAGATGAGAAAAGGAGATCCATTGACAGGTTGACTCCAACAATCCTTGACTATTTGCATGAAGTTTGGTTCCTTGACCCAGAGGGGGCTAAATCTAAAAGGAATAGGACCCAGATTTAGATGGGCCAAGAGGTCTAGCTTTATAGGCTTATGGTCCGAGATGCTGTTAGCAAGAATGTGCATTCTGGGTTCTAATACTAGTAGTAGATAGGAGCTTTGAATGAAAAATATATCTAATCTGGCAGCAATATGACCAGGGCCCACTCTTTTGTTAGACCAAGAGTACTTACTGGAAGAGGGTTTGATATCTAGCAAGTCCCAGTCCTGCATTAGATCCTCCGCCCATTCCCTTGTCGGATCTCGGACAGCGCTGCCTCCTCTTTTTTCAGACGAGTGAAGAGTGAGATTGAGATCTCCAGCAATAATTATATTTTCCAGATTTTTCAAGTCTGCTTGGTGCCTTATAGAATCCCAAAAATCCTTTTTTTCCCCGACATTGACTGGAGAGTATACATTGAAGAGGAAAAATATTTCCTTAGTATCTAGATTCTGCATTTTCAGCAGCAACCAGTGAGTATTACTAGCCTCAAAGATGAATGCAAATTTGTTGGCGTTCCATAGAGTGCCAATCCCTCCCGATGCGCCCCAGGCATAGATTTCTCTTGCTTGCTTGCAGGAAGACTGCGTCTTCCAGCTTAGTCTCCTGGACGAGAAGTATGTCTGGAGTTTCTTTTCTTATTAAGCTTCTCATGGCTTCTTCCTTAACTTTACTCCCCATACCTCTACAATTCCAGGAGATGACCTTCATTATTTATGTTTCTGGTGGGCTCCCTTGGAGCCTTGGGTCTGATTTTTCAACATCCTAGGCTTTGAGGCAAGCAACTTTTCCAGAGTTGGTTGGCTGCCCTGTAACTTATCTTTATAAGTCTCCTGCTCTCTTTTTTCCCTGTCAGATTTACGGCCTCTTGTAGATCTTCATACCGAGGTTTGGGAATCTCCTATTTCTCCTTCCTCCTCTGACTCGTCCATTTCCTGCTCTCCTTCCTCTTCTTCTAAAGTCACGCCTTTGGGATCTTCGGCACTTGTTCCTTTGAGGGAGGCTAAGGGAGTACCTTTGTTTGGAGAAACTGGATTTTGAGTCTCGACCTCCTGAGTAGTTTCTGTCTGCTGGCTTAGTGGGTCAAACTTGTTTTCTTGTGCCTTTTTGGGGGGAGGGCGTTGAACATTAGCCTGAAGAGAGCCTTTTCCAGAGGGTCCTCCCCATTTTTTCCCTTTGTGATTGGTTTTTGCTCGCTTGACTTGGTTCCAACCCTCTTCAATCCCTTTCTCTGGCTCTGCGATGGACAGGCAGTTTCTAGAAAAGTGTCCATGAACATGACATTTCCTACATTTGAACGGTAGTTGCTCATAATCCAAGATCTGCACATGAGACCAGCTGCCGACTTTGATTTTTATTGCCTCTGGGAGACCCACTTCAAGATCAACTTCTACGTAGATCCTCGTGCAGTCATAGTGGTCCTTGTTGTTTGCCCGATCTATGAATTTCCCAAGAGTGTTGCCAATGTGTTTCAAGGAATCCCAGTTCCAGCAGTGAACTGGCAGATTTGGAAGACGAACCCACACCAGGACAGCCTTGGGAACATCGACAGCCGGATCAAAGTCTGGAGTCCATTTGTTTAGATAGAGTCCCTGAGAACCCATGAAATACGGCCCATTTTGAAAGATCAAATCTTTGTACCCTCGCCCAAGAAAGTAAGAGGTGACCTTCTCCTTGATCAGGGGAGCCCAGTTCCTGTTGACCCATTGCTCAGTAGTTTTCAGAGAAGGCCAGAGTCCCGTGAATTGGCGTATGAGACCATGATCAGCCAAAGATAAAGCAACTTGAATGGGGGCGTCCGGAGGTAAAGAGATCTTAGGAATTTCATCAAGCTTCTTAACGAATTTGGATGCTTCGCTTATTTTCTTCTGATGCAAACCGGCAAGAAGCTAGTTGAAAGCGTCAATGGCAGGAGAAGAAGGCGGATCCTTAGAAGGGCCCAGCGACTCCATAGGGAAAGGCCTGAGGAGCCCTAGCGCAGCTCAAGACACAGAGAGGGCCAGCATCAGATCACTTTTGAAGAAGATGGCATGAAGGTTTGAGGTTCGGCCCTGTGCATAGCGCGCAAGACCCAGTGTGTCACACCAGGAGTATGCACCGCGACTGCTGTGAAATGCACAGAGGGAAGCAGTCCAATGCGTTGCGGCGACTGTGAGCGCCGCGACCTCCACCCTACGTGCCGCGCAGGAAAGACACCGCAGTCTCGGCTTCAAAACCCTAGCAGTACCAATTCACCATTACTACCGTATCCCCTTATTGTTATTATTATTATAGCACCCTTATTATTATTTTTATACCCTTGTAGTCCCCATATTCCTAATATTGTGCCTCATAGAAACCCACTATTTTTATTGTTGTACCCTTACATTGTTATTGTTATGTTAGTTAGGATTATATCGTTACCCATTGGACTCCTATATATTGAAAGGAGGTTTTTTCATTTGTATCATCCAAGAATTGTTCATTTATGTAATGTAAAAGAGCTTTCCTTGTCGAAGAAACTTATTTCTAAGTTGTTGATCTATATTTTCTTCTTTTTTGTGATTTGGTTTCATAACATTTGATATCAGAGCTTTGGATTCTAGGGTTTCACTGCTGCAAACAGGTTATCTTCGAATTTTTTCTATAACTATTGTTCTACGAAGGTCCAGAAGCTAAAAAAGTCCCATTTGAGTGGAAATTCTGAGGAATGTTGGGTAAAAACTTTAGAAATCGGTTCGCATTATCTTCAGAGATATGATATGTGGAAGTTACGATTTTTGCATGCTCAGTAATTTTACCTCAAATAGGTGACCGAGGGAAAATCATCATAACTATCATTTCGGGCTTCAGATTGGAATTCTGAAAAAGGTGCCCGAAAGTGCACAGACTTTAGTTTCGTTTGTATAAATTTTAGAGGTTAAGGTCAAAACATTGACACGTTGCATGACATACAAGTTTTCTCTACCGAACCAAACCATAATTAGGTCATTGTGGGAGATCAGACATAACTTTTCCTTGAAGAATCCAAATTAGGTTTGACCTATGGAATTGGAAATAAGAAGGATAGGGATATGACATGACATAAGCTTAGATATTGCAGATCTGAAATTACATAGATACATCAGTTTCAATTTTGAGCTTCTCAAAAGCAAGAAAATTGTGTGTATTTTTTTTTAAATTGCATAAGTCTTGTTTGAAAAATTAGTTTGAAGTGATTCCAAGGGCATATTGAAGCACAGATATCAGTATTGGGTTCTAAAATGCCCCGAAAAATTAATTCCACACTTATTATTGCCTCATAGGCTCTACTACATTACAAGAACGGTGGCTCACAACGGATGTTTGAACTATGGTCCTTATAAAAATAACCCAGATATTCATTTGTAGCGGAGGTTACTAGAGGAGGTTGGCGGGTGGAGGGTTTTGTGGATGTTTTTTTTCCAGTGTGTTTCTCATCCTACACTGCACCGGTGCATTCCACTATAAAAGAACCAGTGCGTACAAATTGGCACACCAGGACATAGTGCTCTCCATACAAACCTGCCTGGTGCATCTAATTACTGTAGTGCATCAGTGCTCTACACAAATTCAGCCCCAGTGCATCCTAAAAACCTGCGCCAAAACTAAAACAGCCTGGTGCAGTTGGAAGAAACCACCCAGTGCGCCTCAAAAACCCGCGCACTAGAACAGGGTTAAATAAAAACAATTACGACCAAAAATCTGCATTCTGCACTTCTTCGGTGCTCTAGAGCTCTCAAGCACCTGTACGAATTGACCTTGTGTGATGTATCCTGCCATCGGTGCTCCCATTGCATACACTGCTGCCGTCCATTACCCACCATCTTGATTTCGAATTTTGCAAAACGGTGGGAAAAATTAGTTTTTCAAATTCTACAACAAATATGCCTCGTCGACGCCCAAATGTACAGGTATTTTACATGTTTTTCCATAGTTAAAATTTTTAGAGGATTATTTTTTTGAATTAACTTAAAATTCACCATTTAAAAATAAATAAATTTCTCATGCAGTGCGCTCGAGTTGCTCGGATCGCACCCGTTCGCGGTGCTGCCAATAAATTTATAGGTCGCACCGCGACCGGTGCTAACACTAACCGCGCCGATTCCAGTGCGGTACCAAAATGACGCACCATGATTTTTTAAAAATACATAAATTACGGTGCGGTCGGTTACCCAGCTGCACCGTTAACTATGTCCAAGTTTGAGAGGGCGATGCGTTGAACAAAATATGTGCCCCTGGGGTGGATATTTTGGTCAGCGCATCGTCCTCCAAAACCTGGACATACTCAATGGTGTGGTCATGTAAACGATCGCACCGTTGACCATGTACTAATGTCAGGAGGGTGGTGCATTGACTAAACTATACGCCCCGAGGCATATATTTTGGTCAACGCACCACCCTCCCAATACTGGTACATAGTCAACGGTGCGGTTGGTTATACCACAACACCATTAACCGTGTAATTATGCTAGGAGGGAAGTGCATAGACGAAACTATCCACCCCAGGGCGAGTAGTTTGGTCAATGCACTGCCCTCCCAAATTTGTACATAGTCAATGGTGCGATCGGTCAAACGACCGCACCATTGACCTTTAACTGATGTTTGGTGGTGCGTTGACGGAATAATCCACCCCAAGATGGATAGTGTAGTAAATTCACCACTTGAGAAAGTACATTTCATGATGTGCAGTGCGCTAAAAATTTCCAGGTGTACCGTGGCTGGTGCGCGATAAAAACAGACGCACCGATACCGGTGCATGACTGTGTTTTTTGGCGCACCCACCGGTTTTTTTTTTCAAAAAAAATAAAAAAAATATATATATATATATATATATATATATATGTGTGTGTGTGTGTGTGTATGTGTGTATGTATGTATGTATTTAAATACATGTCTCATTTAATAAAAAAATTGTATTGAATATGTCAATCATTTAACGACGTCAAAGGAGAGAAGAGGGGGAACAACAAGAACATATGGCAGACCAGTATAATGTGGTTCACCTATGAGAGGCATGAGAGAGGGAGAGAGATATGTACCTTCACCCTATTACGGCAGCCACCCAGGCACTCCTAAGGGAGGTAGTCCTCCTCAAGTTCTATGAGGAGGCTACATCCTTGAAGGGCCATGGTGGGTTATTGCGACAGCCTATCTTTATGTGGAATGTCCACCGAAGGGCTTTCTAGGTTGGTTCTAACAAGTGGTACATGCCCACTGAGGAGGAAATCTATTTTATTACTGGCCTATCGAGGAGAGGGCAAGATTTTCCCTCGTTTCGAGAGGTCCTCATCGGCTGTGCAGCAGGGAGTCACTTGGTGTACTCCCACAGATACAGTAGCGTCGATATACTATCTCTTGTAGATTTTCAGGTCTTCGATGGTCAGTTACGTATTGCTTCATTTGGTAGAGAGGAGGTGAGGTGCCTCTCACTACTAATTTCGACCATTGCACACCATACCAATGAAGGAAAACACATTAGTTGCCCACTTTTATTTTATGTTGATTCTTTATTACAGGTGCCACAACTTGTGAGGTGGTCTATGATTTTTTTGTGGCAGTTCTTTACAGCTTTAGATAGATGTCATGCTCAAGCACAAGGGAGGGTGAAATTCCCTTTTGATTCGGAGCTATTTTATTTATTTTTTGAGAGGTTTCTAAAGACAAGGCCTACTTTTTTTTTGCAGCCTCATAGGCCAATGCTGCATGTATGAATGCAGATGTGGGGACAGATGATGCCCAAGAGGGCGAGTCAAAAATTTTCGCGAGGATATCGCATGATGCACTGGAGTTGCTAACCAGTGTTTATTATCATGCCTTCATTCTGGTCCCCTATCCGTATGCTAGTTTGGATTGGTGAGGGTGTGCCAACATCCTCTTCACAGATGATGAGCCACCAAATGATAGAGGTAATATTAGTGTTTTCTTTAAATTTATTCTAACATGTTATTTAACTTGTTTTTATTAAAAAATTTAATGAAATTTTCTCATTATTATTGTGTACTTATATATATTTTGTAGATATTGGGTAATTTGATTGTGATGAGATGCCACCACCACGAAATGATCTAGGTGTAGATCTTGATGACGATCAGTAGATGGCAGATGCGGAGGATCAGGTCGATGCAGACAGACCTGGTCCTCATGATCACGCGCAGGTACTAGCTGGTGTGAGGCATGGGCCTGACACTAGATTTAGGATGGAGTTGGTTGACCAACTCTGTCGACTGCTTGTGGAGGAGGGAGTCAGGATTGCCATTAAGGGAGATACAGACCGATGATAGGCTGACATTGATGTGGAGGGCATGCCAGGTGATACGTTGACCCTGATGCAGCATGTCGTAGGAGAAACCAACTTAGTGGTGTGGTTGAGGAGGGCCCTTCGACGTAGGCATGGTCGAGATGCAGTATGTTGACAGTCGAGAAACGACGCATCATCCGACGATCACGATCAAGGGAGTGATCATCTTTCACCTCTTGCCAGAGATGAGCAGCCTGCAACATCAACCAGGAGTCATGATCATGAGCAGGCTGGACCATCCACATCGATTCATCATGAGTAGCTTATAGCATCCAACGCCAGTAATGATCATGAGCAGGCTGGACCATCTATGTCAAGTCATCATGAGTAGCGTGCAGCATCCGACAATCATGATCATGAGTAGGCTGGACCATCCACGTCAAGTCATCATGAGTAGGTAGTTGATCCTGATCAGCATGAGGCACCTCCGACAGATCAGCAGGAACGTGATGTTCAACATCTATCTAAGCTTTTCGAGGTTGCACCATTGACTGAGCAAGCGTCGACTAGTACTATTATTGATGTACCACCAGTTGGTATTTGACATTTATATTACAGTTGTATATTTTTGGCATTATATATATATATATATATATATATATATATGGTCCACGTATTTTATGTTCATGTTGCAGTGGTACTTAATTTACATGTTGTTGACCATCATGATGTGTATATTGTTAGGTCATGTTAGATATGTTCATTTTATGTGCAGCTTGCAGATAGATGTGTATGTGATAGCAGTTATTTGACATGAGATGTATATTTGATGTTTGTGTTGTGATGATGTTATACAATGCATGTGTTTTGTTATATGATCATGATCACAATGATTAGATGATGTTAGCGAATTTGAATGTGTTTTTTAGTCGAATATGATGTTTGTACGATAGTTATCATAATCGTGATGTTTATTTTTAATATTAAATCATGATAAATTTATTAAATATTATGTCATAATTGTAATTGAAATTTTAATTTTAATTGTATGTAAAATTGTAAAATTGTAATTGTAATTGTATGTAAAATATTTGTAAAATTTTAATTGTAATTGTAATATTTAATTTATTGTGAAATGATTGTAATTTTTATTGTAATTGTATATATGTAAAATTCTAAAATAGTAATTGTATGAAAAATTATAAAATTGTCATTGTAATTGTAATTTTAATTTTAATTGTAATTGTAAGTGAACTTGTAAAATTATAATTGTAATTCTAACTTTAATTTTAATTTTAATTGAAATTGTATGTAAAATATTTGTAAAATTTTAATTGTATTAATGTCAAATGATTGTAATTGTAAAATTGCAATTGTAGTTGTAATTGTATGTAAAATTCTAAAATTGTAATTGTAATTTTAATTGTAATTGTATGGGAAATTGTAAAATTATAAAATTGTAATTGTAATTGTAATTGTAATTTTAATTTTAATTGTAATTGTATGTAAAATATTTGTAAAATTTAATTGTATTAATGTGAAATTATTGTAATTGTAATTTTAATTGTAATTGTATATATGTAAAATTGTAAAATGGTAATTGTAATTGTAATTTTATGTAAAATTCTAAAATTGTAATTGTAATTGTATGCACAATTCTAAAATTGTAGTTGTAATTGTAATTGTATGTGAAATTGTAAAATTGTAATTGTAATTCTAATTGTATGTAAAATATTTGTAAAATTTTAATTGTATTAATGTGAAATGATTGTAATTGTATGTAAAAATATTCTAAAATTGTAATTGTAATTGTATGTGAAATTGTAAAATTCTAATTCTAATTATAATTCTAATTCTAGTTGTATGTAAAATATTTGTAAAATTTTAATCGTATTAATGTGAAATGATTTTAATTTTAAAATTGTAATTGTATGTAAAATTCTAAAATTGTAATTGCAATTGTATGTGAAATTGTAAAATTCTAATTCTAATTCTAATTCTAATTGTATGTAAAATATTTGTAAAATTTTAATTATATTAATGTGAAAATTTTAATTGTATTAATGTGAAATTATTTTATTAAAAATTTTAAATTTGTAAATTTGTAAAATTGTAAATAATTGTAAAATAATAAATCTAAAATAATATGAATTTTTGTAACATAATAAATTTTAGAAAATAATGCAAATAAATTCATGTACTTTAGAATTATCATTATTTTATTATGATCTTACATACGAAAAAAAAAAAAAAACTTTATACAGTACGCCATTGTTTTCGAGATCAACATAATTGCAAATTATCAAGTGAAATGATTTTAACATTAACACAATACAAATTACCAATTGATTCAAAATACATATTATAATGTTTAAAAAAAAAAATTCTTATTTATAAGGTAATTAAGTCCTCCTTTATAAAAACCCATCTTAAAAAGTATAAATGATGAAATAACACATGTACCATATCACTCTTTGTTCTCATGATCACCCTCATTATGTTCCAACTTGCTTGGCATGATAACACTATTGTTCTAAAAAATATGTTTTGATCTAGGGTCATGTCTCAATACGAACCACCAATCCCTATCCAACACATTTGGATAAAAAACACCTGCTTGCAGTGCTTGGGGAAAATGTAGGGCTCCTTAGCTTCATCCCACATTTTTCTAGAGTTGATACATATCAACCTACTATAGCGATATTCCTTTACATTATTCCAATCAAAATTGTCCCACCACTTGCACCTAAAAATAACACATTGGAAAGAAGAGAAATCCACTTCAATGATCTCTTGTATCTTTTCAACATAACCTAGCATCCCTCGTACTAGGTTTTGATCACGGTGGCTAGATTGACTAGAATGATTGAAATCCACTTCCATTCCACATTCTTGTGTCATGTTTCCATCATGGAAATTTTTTGTGTGAAAATGGTATCCATATGCCCACATAGATGGGACCAAATGCACTTATAAAAAAGTTAAAAAATCATAGTGTCATGTCACTTATAATAACCCAACATTTAAAATATGAAATATAGATGTAATTACATTTCAAAGGTGTATTATTAAGTTTAAAATGTATATAAATATATTATTACCGAGTGGGTGCACCCAATCCCTATGTTTAGCGCATCCTCTTCAGCACGCGGGTAATGACCGGTTGCACCATATTTCTCTCTGACTTGGTCAACAACCCAACTGTTGGGGCATAATTTTGGCATATTTTCTTTTAAATGATTGTGATAACGCACACTTCTACCCTTCAACCATCTAAATTCTTTCTTGTCACTATCCCATTTCATCCTCGTTTGTTCGTACAATGCGACCCATGGTTGTGTTGCTTCGGAATTGTAAAGAACGAATTTATTGATTGCTTCAATTTATGCACTCCCTAACGAAATCAAACCGACATATAGTACATATGAGATCAAAATATACATTATATTGAAGTTCAACATGAATATTTACTTTGTGTAAATTTGAAAAATTATAAGTCGCTTACTCTTTATCAAGTGCCCTTTTCCATATGTTTGGAGCATCTCCCGTTCTCTTTTGTCTTCATCCCTCTCATCATCCCAAATCACCGCACATGGTCTATTGTCGATTTTCTTGATGTACTCATTGGCATAATAGAAAGACTTATACGATATGTACCCCTCTACGATAGACCCCTCAGGTTTTTCCCTTTTTCGAACAAAACCTTTCAATTTCTTCATGTACCTCTCTAAGAAGAACATCCAATGACAAGAAACCACCCCAAATAATTCAACCTCATCTACTAGGTGGATTAGAAGATGAACCTACAAGTCCATGAAACTCTTCGGCAATTCCTTCTCAAACATACAAACAATCTCAACTATCTCTTGATGCCACCATGGAATGCTAGCCACATGAATCTCCTTTGACGTGATACAACATACAAATGAAAATAATTTAGATATGGCACGTCTTAGGTCTTGGGTGAATTCATGTTTCACACACCCACGCATGAACAAAGGATAATGACACTGCAAAGTTATAAACATGTGTAATATTATACAAAATTAGTTATGTTTTATGATCCCTGCATGGGATAAAATTTATTAATATAAAAAATAATAAAATCATGCTTTTCACATTATAATTACTCTTATAAGATTCAAATGGTCATGCAATTTCAACCCCGACAAATGGTCATCCATGATGAAGCAGTGTCATAGTGTAGACAGGTATGAAGATGGCACCCTCACACCCATTATAACTTCCTTTGCCAAAGAAAGATCATATTTTTTTAAAATCCATGGGACATCACCTTCTTTGAAATACCATGAATTAGAGGGACCAACGCATGCCTTTGATCCTGTATTTTCTAATCATCTTTGCCAATGTTTCTTTTTATTCTTTGAAGTAATAAGATATTCCCTAACAACAAATGTGTCAATTTGTTTCGATGATATGTGCCTTCATAAAGAATATGAAATATTTTTAAATATATGCATGGGACCTAATAAGTGGGTAATATTCAGATGCTCCCAATATGGTAGGTTATAAGAGATAGATTTCCTTTTCATCCCAATAGGAAATTTCTCAACATATGTGTTGAAGAATTCGGGATCATCGAACATAGGCTCCCCATTTGAATCGAACATTTCTATCAACTCCTTCTCCTTCTCTCTCTCATATTCTCTAAGCCATTCAACTAGTGTCGTTATTAGAGGCCTTTGGGTTCTCTCTCGTTTACCATTGAAAGCAGATGCTTCTCTTTGGTAAGGGTGTTCTTCTGGGAGGAGTACCCTGGAGTAGTCATACACTGGCTTTCATAGGTCATTCGACCATCTAGCTTTCAGAGAAGGTCCACAACATTTACATCCAAAATACCCTTTTGTTACAATACTTGCGAGATTATTGTATACAATCTATATGCATGGCACATTAAAGAATATCATGAAGATCAGAACAATTACAACGAATTAAATAACTAATATGCGAAATAATATTCCTACATATATTAAAAAAAAAAAAAAAAAAAAAAAAACATGTAATTTACCATTGCAAACTCCTACGCATGGATAATCATGTGTCGTGTAAGCACATATGCCATAAAACGTAAAACTCCTCTCTGTTGTGATGGGTCTTGATACATCATATACATTTATCCCATCACATAATTCCTTCAATTCATCTACTAATGGAAGTAAGTAGACATCCATATTCTTCACTTGTCTTCTACCAGGGACTATGAGAGCCAACATAAGATGTTCATTCTTCACAGACAACCATGGGGGGATATTTTTTTTTATCACTACTACAAGACAAACAAAATAGTTGGTGTTCTGGAGGGAATACGGGTTGACGCCATCCATGGCTATCCTGAGTCGTAGACTTTGTAATTCATCCTTGAATTTTTCGGGCCATGTATCCTCTATATTCTTCATGGCTATTGAATCTGTTGGGATTCTTATAACTCCCAACTCACTTCTGTGTGAGGCATGCCATCCCTAAAACATAGCTAATTCTTTGCAATGAAAGAGCCTTTGAATCATTGGTATTATAGGCATGTGCCTCAATATATTAAAAGGAGTACCACACGATTTACCCTTTTTTTTAATTTATCATACCTGTCATGCCCACATTTCAGACATATCTCTTTGTCTGCATATTCTCCTCTATATAGAATACAATCATTTGGACATGCATGATACGATATGTACTCAACACCCAACATTTTCAACAATTTCTTTGCCTCTTCACAGCTACCGGGTAAGACATTATCACTCAGAAGAAAATTATCTTTGAATAACCTGTAGTTGGTGATCATCGACAATATTAAATTTACATTAATGCTGATATAATTATTAATGTTCATAAAATTGACCATTTTTAATGTTCTTTATGTGATTATATTTCTCAAAATATAAGGGAGGACTTTATGGTTATAACTTACCTCAAAATTTCTGAGAAACATGCATTCGACAAGCCAAATTTTGCTTTCAAGTTGTACAGTAACATCGTTGTCCCTAACTGGGTAGACTTTGACTAACCGCTAGGTCCAAATAGAGGGGTGGTGGAAGAAAATTTACGGCTTTCGAAAAAGGTGTCAGTGATATGAGCATTATCCCCTAGCTAATCATCGTTCTGGAATGCATCTAACAACATTGTCTCCAAGGCAGTCGTATCCCTTAAGTAATAATCCATACCAACCTCTATTTGATTGCCTCCATTTCCAGCTTGTGAAGAGCTACTATTATTGTAGTCAATACTAATCGGTGAATATGGATGCAGTGGGAATTAAATAGGTGGTCGATTCAACCATTCTTAGTAAAGTTCCTCTCCGATTTTTTCTCTTAATTCAGCCTTCTCTCGATTTTAAATTGTTGTGGGTACAATGGAAGATGGTAGGTAGGTCGCTCATTATCACTAGAATCCTAATAATTTAAAAAAATACATTTGAACATAACTAGTACAAAATATACGATATCAATTAGTAAGCACATTGACAATGCATGATTAATTGGTTTGACTTTTAAATAATTACATTAATATACCAAACAATTGTTATTACCATCATTGTTCGACGATTGTGGCTAGAAGATGCAATATTGTTACAATTGGCAGGGTGAAGCGGCTTTCCATTTTCATCTACCAAATGCGCCTTGCGGTATGCTGCACCTGGTAAGAGCTTCTGACATTTTAGAGCTGTTTGAATATTTTCCGCATCTGAACTCGATTCTGAATCTGCATGAACCTGCAAATTTGTATATATTATAAATTTTATTAAGCTGTTTGACATGGATAAAAAAAATCAATTCAATTAGATAATGAAAATATAAATAAAATCTGAAGTAAATATTACGTCTCGAGATGGATAGGGAGAACTCCGTGATGGACTTTGAGAAATATTATGGAACGAGCTGGATTTTGAAGAATTTTCCATTCGATATAATTATGATATTTTCTCTCTGCATTTGAGAAAAACAAAAATAAATATTGATGTACACACCTAAAAGTAGTTTCGATGCCTTAAAAATGGAATTATTATTATCGGTGCTAATTTACAGATAACCGCACCCGGGTGTTTTAGTGGCTGCACACCAGTGTTGTGTTATTAATTGATACATCGAAGCTGAATAGCCACAAATAAAAAAGTGCAACTATATTTTTTAAAGTGAAAAAAAATGGTAAATTGAAAAATGGGCGGCAAAATATTTTCGAAAATCTAATTTCATAAAGCAATTCTTTAAATAGTAAACACTTTTCATTATTTCATTATTTTTGCAAAAAAAATCAGGGAGATATTTCCACGAGACATACCTGGAGTAGGAGAGCACGAGAGCACTGTGGAGCAGAAAAATGCTTTCGAACAGAACTATTCAGACAATCAAAATTCCAAACCTCTAGTGACTGAAACGCTGTAGCATAGAATTTCAAACCATTTGGTGATTAAATCTTATTATTTTTTTTACATTTTCTGCAGTATTTTTTACGCAGTAAGTAAAAAATTTAAATTTAATGTTCATTTTCAGACAAAAAAAAAATTCCATTTTACGCTAAACCCTTCATTGTTTTTGTTTCTTCCCTTGCTTCTTCCTGTTTCTATGATTTCAAAATTAGGGCTTTTCATTTTAGATTTATAGGGTTTTTATTCCAATATATATATATATATATATATATATATATATATATATATATATATATATATATATATAAGCCTATGACATCTAACCCACAGGATGAATTGCATAGTCGGATCCCAATCCATGTCGTCCCTTCCGTGATTTTTTAAAAAAAATAATTTTTTTTAATCGGTGTGCCCTATGTAAACTAGCACACCGGTGTATTTTTTTAACAAACGGCACTATGCACGTACTGTTTGATAAAAATAAATAAAAACATTTTTTTTTTTAATCCATGCGCATTATTTAAAATAGGGCACCGGTGAGCTATTTCATTATAGCGCACAATGCATGTACTGTTTGACAAAAACAATTTTTTTTATTTTATGTTTGTGTTAATCGGTGCACCATTTAAAATATAACACAATGGATCTCCTTGTTGATAGAGAACACCATACGATGGTTCAATGTTCGCGCGATGTGTTTATGAGAATATGCTGCACTGTCCCCTCCACGGCATCATATGCTACAAAAAATAATACTAGAGGAATTTTATTAATTTTTCTATGTTAATGGGTGTGGTGGTTAACATATAATGCACCGATCATCCTTGTTGACATAGAGCACTGTACGGTGTTTCTACTGTTTTGGTGTTGTGTTTATAAGAACACGTCGCACCGACGTTGGTGCGTACATCATTAAAGGCACTCTGATTTCTTGATAAAAAAATTACCTGAAAATTTTATGTTTTATTTATAAAATATATTAATGAATGGTATGGTATAGGTTCATATTGATAAAGAAATGGCTGACAAGAGATCAAGTAAAAAAAATACTGATAGTACATCAAGAAAAGAAAAAAAGGAAATTTCTTTGTAAATTCTTTACAAAAAATATTATTTTTGAACTATATGTAAGTTTAACTAATATGTATTATTTATTGTGTATCATGCAAAGCCACAAAATGATGAATCTTGATAAGATTATTTCTGATCTAGGACCAGAAAAGCGTAAAAGCTTGATGGAAAAATTGGAAAAGGATGAATGAGGTGAATGAAAAAATACTATTGATCCATTATGAGTTTCTTTTTTTAATTTTCATTAATAATATACTTAAAATTATTAGATAACATGTGTCAAACAATCTATTAATTCACATATGTTTAATGTTCTACAGGGACCAACAACTCAGAAAAGGAATGTTTTTCTAAGAAAAGAAAAAAAATATAACATGCAAATGAAAATGAACTACTCCTTAGCACATCTAGAGTGATGCTGGAGGTAAACAAAAGGTGGGAAAACTTTTACAAAACTTTGAGGGATCTAGTGGAGAGAATGTATACACGTTCTTTCCACTTACAATAAAAAAATCTATCCAATGATTCCAAGAACCAAATTTTATCTAAACTACAAGAAGATTTTCCAGAGAATTGGTCAATGAGACATGCCAGACTTTTAATAGAAAAAATGTACAAAAAAAAAAATGAAGGAATGAAAAAGTAATATTCCTTTAAATGTTTTTTCTAGAATTATATGTACATATTACTAGAAAGAAATCATTTATAAATATCACTTTTGTTATATTTACTTTTCATATATCAACATAAAAGTTAAATAGTTTATTGTCATGTTGCATTTTCAGGAAGATTATGAAAACATCAAAGGATAAATGAGCTGATATCAGAAATATGGCAGTACGAATGTCCAAAAAAGTGTACAAGGATATGGTCAAAGAAATGGACATAATTGCATTGCACAAGGAGCCATCTCAACAACAACGTGCTTCAAATGTAATATGTAATCATTGAATTTTTTTATTAGTTACAATAAATAAACAATTTAGCATTCAATATTAATTTTCAAGTATTTCTTGCAGAAAAGAAAAGAAACGGAACCCATTCAGCACATAAAACAGGACGACAAGGAAGAAAAGGGTTGATATCTAAGTTTGTGAGTAATTGTTACTTCACTATAACAACTTAACTAGATTTCATTTTTGTATATTTTAAGCTGTTTTACAACAATAATCATTGAATATCTTCAAACAGGTGCTAACATACAAAGAAGAACCATCAGACGAATTGATTGACATTGGGTTAAATATGGGTTGTCAGTATATGTTGGCATTTCAGAAATTTATTGTGGAATTTGTAAGCATCTATTGATCTTGTTTTACTTAGCTCCATCTATAATTAATACAACAAAAAAATATTTTATATTAAATATATGATTTTTTATGGGGTATAAAACTTGCAGGAAACAAAGTATGGAACTGCGCCAATAGATCAAATCTTGAAATATGGCATGAAATTTTAATTTGAAAGAATGTTTATAGTTCATGATTCAATTGTTGCTATGGTACGTCATTTCTTTTCGATTTACATTGATGTATATTATTTAATATTGAAATTTTCAATATTCTCACCAATGTATATACACTCATTATAGTTTATTTTTATGTTTGTAGATGGAAGGTGAAGAAGAAGAAAACAATCAACATTGTGAACAAAACATTCCTCAAAATAACCCAAGTCATGGAAGTAGCTCGAGCAATGACAACAATTCAAGCGAAGAATGAAAGACGAAGGGATACCAATTGAAAGACAAAGGGATACCAATAACTATCCCATTTTGTATGACAAAGAGTGTCTTATTCCTATATATATATATATATATATATATATATATATATATATATATAATACGTTTTAATTTATTCTATTGTGTTCTCAATTGTTTCTATGACATGTAATACAACTGATTGAATATTATAATGAAGAGATGTGAAATTTGATGATATGATATAACAAATTAATCTAAACATCACATTCAAATGCACTAACAAAAAATTAATTGATATCAATATTGTTATAAGATATGTGTCGTCTTTTGATGAATAATGAATTTTTAAAAATCACAATAATTATGATATGATATAACAAGTTAATCCAAAAATCACATTCAAATGCACTAATAAAAATTTAATTGATATGAATACTCTTATAATAAATGTGTCGACTTTAATGAATGATGAATAAAAAAAATCACAATGATTGCACAGTCACAAGTCGATGTCTCTAAACAATACAAAATGAACACCGATGGGTGTCATTTACTGTGCACTGGTGTGTTTTTATTCTAATGCGCACAAGTGCATTTCTACGACCTATTGGCACTACACAAACACCAATACCAATTATAACTCTAAGTGCATTTGTGCGATATTCTGCACTAGTGCATTTATGTGAGACTACTCACCGGTGCATTTCTACGACCTATGGGCACCGCAAAAAAATACCAATACCAATTATAACTATCGATGCATTTGTGTGATACTGTGTGCCGGTGCGTTTGTATAATACTCCTCTCCGGTGTGTTGATACGACCAATGCGCACCACACAAATCCCAATACAAATTAGAACGATCGGTGCATTTGTGTGATACTACGCGTCAGTGCATTTGTATAATACTATGCACCGGTGCGTTGATATGACCTATGGGCACCGCATAAATCCCAATACCAATTAGAATGGCCCGATGTGTTTTATCACCTATAGTGCACCTAGTGCGGTTTTAGTCCTAAGGACCTGATGCATGCACCTTTGACCACCCCGGGGTGACTGTCTGGATGACACGCACTAGGACGGTACTAAATTCCCTAGGCCATCCTATCTTTGTTTTCTATCCCAGTGCTTGGAAGGTTTGGAGTACCAATGCATTCACTCTAAAACACACCGGTGTGTTGACACCTGATTAGCGTACCGATGAGAAAAAAATCCGTAATAACCTCCGGCGACCCAATTTTTTTAATTTGTGTTGAAATTCTGTTAGAAGCTCTGCCAAAACCTCCCTTACCAAAAACAGATATTGTAGAAAATGGTTTTTGACAAATTTTTCCAATTTTATAACACTAAAAACCTCCTTTATAACCTCTGCTAGAGGGTCTTTTCCTTGTAGTTTATGGCTCATGAAGAGGAAGAAGTGCGACATGATATATCAAAATTACGAGACCAAGTGTAACAAATTTCTCTCTCGCGAAGAGTAATGAAAAATAAAATAGAAGCTAAGATGGATGGTTTGAAGAAAGAAATGAAAGGCATGGAATCTAAGATGGATTGTTTGAAGAATGACATGGATGGTTTGAAGAATGGAATGGAAGCTAAGATTGATGGTATAGAAGAAAAAACAAAAGAAGACATGGAAGGTTTGAAGGAAGGTTTGACAAAATTTCTTCAAGAAATGATTCCTAATGATGAAAAGGTAGTAGAGGAAACTCATGAAGAGACTTTAATCATGATTTCATAGACTCTAACGTTGGATTGAAGACCCACAATATTCCAAAGATTGATATGAGGAAGTTTGATGGAAAGGATCCTGTAACATGGATACTATAGATGGAGCAATATTCTGATCTCCATAATGTGAAAAACACACAAAAGGTACGTATTGCAACTTTATATTTAGAACGAAATACATTGTTATGGTATTGATGACATTTCTCTCATAAAAAATTTGTCACTTGGTCAATTTTTACAAAGGAAATGATAGCACATTATGATGATACAAAGAGAAACACATTCTTTAGCCAATTGATAAATATAAAACAAAAGGGTTCAATGGCGGAGCACATATCAAACTAATAAATATAAAACTAAAGTGTGCTCTACTAATAGGAATGACTGGGATGAAATGGTCTTGCTAATTTATGGGCTTATCATACTTCTAAAAAAGGTTGCATAAGTAGACTCCTTTTCAACTTGTATATGGTAGAGAATTTTTGGTACCTGCGTTCCTAATTTATTTTAGCCCAAGTGACTAGGATGTTTGATGATGAATCTATTGTGGAGTTTTTAGAAGAGTTGTGAGAGCTTCATTAACATCACTTTCTATCAGATTTCCAACAGAATGTAGAGAAACATAAACACAATACCTAGCATGATCGACATATTAAAACCACGTCTTTTTCAGTTGGATATTGGGTCCTACTCTATGATAGTAAGTAATTGAAGCATCCTCTGAAGTTACAAATGCATTATTGAGGTCATTGTATTTTTTCATAGATAAGGGAATCTAGAGTCATAAATAACACACAACTTGATAGAATTCTCTTTCTTGGTTTGGTGAATGATGCATACCTGATGCCCTACTATGCCCATTAAATTTATTTGGTTATGATTGCTATCCATTCAATGTTGGGAAAAATACTAAGAGGGGGGGGTGAATTAGTATTTAGTGTAGACAATAAAACTTTTTACTTCTTCCTTGCTAAAAACCCATACGCTACTTTACTGAAGGAAACTAGCGTATATACGCGGATATCCTTCATACAACTCGCGTATACTCAGAGATGAAATTAAATCTTTACTTGATCAATGCAACATTCACTCTTCAGATGTTTAGTTAACAGTAAACATGTGCAGAAATAACAGAATAAACCATCACACAAAAGCATCACATATGAACACCAGGATTTAAGGTGGAAACCCAAGTCGGGAGAAAACCACCGCTGTCGTCGTCTCAATCTTCAATATTTATTATATAAAGAAAACATGTTACAATCATGTACTGGCGCAGACTCATGCCAGCACACAGGCACCCACCTGCAGAAGGCTGCAACCTTCCCTTGTTTACCAGCCTCTCCTGGAAGGGAGCTACAACCCCCTGGACTCGTTTACCAGCCTCACCTGGAAGGGAGCTACTACCCCCTGATGTTAACACCAGCCTCTACTGGCAGAAAGATTCTTCTTTCAGACTGAAGGCTTCAACCCTCAGATCCACTGCAGACCACGTTTCATCAATTTTCAAACTAGATCAAACAGCTTCAACACAACCCTTTACTTATCAACAACCTTACTTTTCCTAATGCTTCCAACAGAATAGTGAAACTACTGTAACCAGAATATCAGAGATAACCCAGACTTCAGAATAGATATGCAGAGACACATTCAACCTTGAGCAACCATCAATTCAGAAACCATACGCACTTTCATCGAATCAGACCCGCGTATACACGTGCTTTATATGAGGCGAACCCGCGTATACATCTGTGCACTCTTCAAAGAAATCCTAACTGGCCATACGCGCTTTTCTTTAGGAGTATCTGCGTATACACGCGCTTTTGGTGAACTAAACCTGCGTATATATTTACAAAAGATAAGCTTTGCAGAACAGAACAGAACTATGGACTTACTCAGATTTCTTCAACTTTCTTCAACAGATTTGCGCCAGGTCTTCATCACTTTATTTCAAATCATCCTTGAGTTTTACAATTTTCAGATCTAGAGATTTTGAACCTTCATCATATTCATAGGTGCATCATAGATTCAGATCTATCGATTAAGAACAGAGTTCAACCATACAGATAAACTTCAGAGTGAAATCTTCATTAAATCACAGACACATGCACACCCTTTGCACAATGAATTTCTTCTCCTTATATAGATTTAGCCTTTGTCAATACCATGAGCCAAAACCACATCACATCTGATGGTATTCCTGGACGGGATCAAATAGACAATCCAGTGCTCAATAAAATGGGTCAATACCATGGTAGTAACCCCTGGTTTTACCAATTTAGAGCGCAAATGGCCATACACGACTTGGAACGTTATTTCCCGCGTGCATACGCGACTTCACTTAAACAAACACGTGTATGCCTTGTGACACACACTTTTCATCATTGTTCTGGCACACACTGGAATTCCTTTCATCATCACTTCTGAGCTGCTCTGTAGACACATCAGATTTACATCATTAACAACTCAATCAAGTTAAGAACAACTTCATCATGTAGGTTGCCATCATCTTCATCAAGTGGGTTGCCATCAAGGACAACACATTGCCAACAATCTCCCCCTTTGGACTTGATGGCAACCACGATGGTGTTTGATCACTACAATAGATAGATATGATATTCTTCCCTTATTCAAACACCATGTCACTCTCCCCCTTTGACATCAAGGGCAAAGGGCGGACCAACACAAGGTTTTTCTCCTCATGTCAAAAGAAGAGCGTTGTAGATCTGATGTGCATTGAATTTACCATGCTCCCCCTGAGTTCATGCCGAATCTTTAAACATATTTTATAAAGAAGTACATGACACAATGACCTTCCTATAAAAGACTCATACTTACATCAAAGATCCAACCAAGTGGATTTACATAGGAGACTCAAATACCCAACCAAGTGGGTTTAGATATTTGACAAGTCCTTACATGACTGAATATTACAATTTTACATCATATGTCTCATCATGACCTTTTCATCAAATTACAAATATGAATTTTGATAATCAATACTAAAAAAAAGACCTTAAGATAGATCATATTTCAAAACCATCATAATGCCAACAATGCATTATACTCAGCAAGGCTAATGCTCCCCCTGAAACTGTGCATCCAATGCATCCTTTCCATGTGACCAAAGCTCCCCCTTTGCTTGTACATCCTGAACACTTTCAACAACAAATCATCAAGGAATCTTCATCCAATAACAGAGAATGAAATAGAAATATAAGAACTGGAACACCACCAAAGACACCAAACATCATCAGAGATACCAATCAGCACTGCAGATGTGCTGAAAAATGCTGACCCGAAACAAAAATTGTCAGCAACCAACCATACGCAGTTTTCTGTGTATAAACTCGCGTATATACGCGACTGTCTTTCAGGAAACCCGCGTATCCAATTTAATTCTTCTAAATTAATCATATTCGATCTTCCGAGTGCATACAACACCAAATTTTCCGTCTGAGATATTCGAACGCTTCGCGCAGGTTTTGGTAAATATATCAGCAACTTGTTCTTTGGAGGGAACATACTCCAACTTCACCTTTTGTTCAAGCACTTGTTCACGTAAGAAATGATACTTGATAGGAATGTGCTTGGTCTTCGAATGCATAACAGGATTCTTTGAGATACTGATGGCACTTGTATTATCGCACATAATGGAGATAGGAGGTGTACATTTGATTTGAAAATATTGCAAGGTTTGCATCATCCAAAGGAGTTGAGTGTAACAAGATGCGGCAGCCACATATTCTGCTTCTGTTGTAGATAATGCAATAGAATTTTTCTTCTTGCTGAACCAAGATACTAACCGGGGCCCCATATAGAATGCACCACCACTAGTGCTTTTCTGATCATCAACATTTCCAGCGCAATCTGCATCCGTGTAAGCATGAAGAGTAAGATCAGCATTCTTTGGATACCATAATCCAAAGTCTTCAGTTCCTTGTAGATATTTGAATATTCTTTTGACGGCTTGAAGATGAGACTCTTTTGGATTAGCTTGGAATCGTCCAACAATCCCAACTGCATGCATAATGTTTTGTCTAGTCCCAGTGAGATAAAGTAGGCTTCCAATCATTGATCTTTATTCTGGTTGATTCACCGTGGGAGAATCATCGTGAGAACTGAGATTGCATCCGGTTACCATTGGTTTACTTACAGGTTTTCATTCTTCCATGCCATACTTTTTCAGAATTTGCTTAAGATATTTTGCTTGTGACAAGAATATACCATTTGTAGTTTGATGCACTTGCAAGCCAAGAAAGAATGTTAGTTCCCCAAGTAAAGACATTTCAAATTCTTGCTGCATGACCGAAGCAAATTTCTGACTCATAGATTCTTCATTACTCCCAAAAATGATATCATCAACATATACAATCACAATCAATAGTTTATCATTTTCAATTTTTGTGTATAAGTTTCTATCAGCAGACCCCTTTGAAAATCCTTGTTGATGAAGATATTTGTCAAGACGATAATACCATGCCCTTGGAGCTTGTTTGAGACCATATAGAGCCTTTTTAAGTCTACAAACAAGATTTTTATTATTTCCCAAAATGAATCCTTCTGGTTGTTCTATATAAACTTCTTCTTCTAGATCACCATTGAGAAATGCAGATTTAACATCCATTTGATAAACTTTGATTTGTTGAAAACTTGAAAATGCAAGAAACATTCTTATGGCTTCAAGTCTAGCTACAAGAGAAAAAGTTTCTTCAAAGTCTATACCTTCTTGTTGAGTATACCCCTTGCAAACCAGTCTAGCTTTGTTTCTTATAACATCCCCATTCTCATTTAACTTTTTCTTGAATATCCATTTGGTTCCAATGACATTTTTATCATGTGGTCTTGGTACCAATTCCCAAGTGTGATTCTTTTCAATTTGATCAAGCTCTTCATTCATGGCTTGAATCCAACATTCATCTTTGCTAGCTTGATTGACATTGTGTGGTTCAATTGTGGATAGGAATGCCAGATAGCTAGAATATCCCACAAGAGTCCTCCTTGTTTGTACACCTGATTCCTTGTCTCCCAAAATTTGAGATTCAGGATGATTGTTTTGAACATATCTGGATGGAGCCTTTTCAGATAAATCATCCTCAGGTTCTTCATTGGATACACTGTCTATATCATTTCTATTTGATGTAGAAGAACAAAATTCACCATCATCTTCATCTGTTGTTTGTTTTTCTTCTTTAGGGGCTGTAGGAGACTCATCAATAACAACATCAATACATTCAACAATCTTTCGAAGCCTTTTATTGTAACATTTGTATGCTCTGCTTGTAGATGAGTAACCAAGAAGTATTCCTTCATCTGATCTGGGTTCAAACTTGCCAAGCTTTTCATCATTATTTTTGATAAACAATTTACTTCCAAAAACTCTAAAATGCTTCACAGAGGGAGAATTACCATACCAAAGTTCATATGGAGTTTTGTCACTATTTACCCGAACATGTGCTTTGTTAATAATATTTTCTGTTGTGTGAGCTGCTTCTCCCCAAAAAGTGTGAGGTGTTCTGGAATCATCAAGCATATCTCTAGCCATTTGTTGAATTGTTCTATTCATTCTTTCTGCTACGCCATTTTGCTGAGGAGTGCCTGCTACAGAAAACTTTCTTTTTATGCCATGTTGTTCACAGAATTCAAGAAATTCATTTGAAGCATATTCTCCTCCTCGATCAGATCTAAGACACTTGATTTTTAGATCTAATTCATTTTCAACCAGAGCTTTGAAGATCTGAAATTTCTCAAATGCTTCATCTTTGTGTTTGAGCAGCCCGATCCAACACATTCTAGAGAAATCATCAATAAATAAAATATAGTATTCTTCACCACGTGGTGAATTTTTCCTCATAGGTCCACATATGTCAGTATGAACGAGTTTAAGAGGCCTACTTGATGATCCTTCCTTGGCATTAAATTTCACTCTAGTCTGTTTACCGAATTGGCAAGATTTGCATATGATGCTCTCTGGTAGAGTAATATTGGGAAGACCAAGAACAGCTTTGAGTCTGCTTGATTTGTTGATTTGAGAGAAGCTCATATGCCCCAGCCTTCTATGCCATAGCCAATTTTCTGAATATTTTCTCAAGTAACATTGATCTTTACAGTTCTTCAATACATATAGGTTGCTTGGAGTTCTTTTTCCTTTTATAATTGTTTTACCTGTATCAAGATCACGTACCACACATTCTTTTGAACTAAAGACAACCTCAGTTTCTTGATCACACATTTTACTTACACTTAACAGGTTATGTCTTAATCCATCCACATACATTAAATTATTAGCTTTCACCTTTTCTTTTAGAAAAACGGACCCTTTTCCCTTAATGACAGCAGGTGTATCATTTCCAAAGGTAACATTCTTTTCCTTTTCTAGGGCATTATATGCATGAAGATTGTTTTTGTCACCTGTCATATGTTTTGAACATCCGCTATCGATATACCATTGATTTTCTTCACCTTCTGCAAATAAATCTATGCCACAATTTTCAACCTGTTTTTCCTTCTTTTTCCACACCTTGGAGCTTGAAGGAACATGTTCTTTTGGCTGGATTTTGCTCCTGAATTCAGATTCTTGATGGAAAAATTTATTGCAATAAGCACATTCAACTTCATTTTGAAGAGGATAAAAGTTGTTATAGGTGTTCTTCTTTGGTTCAATATCCATCCTTTTCTTTCTTGCTTCTCTTGTCATGATGGTTTTATATGCAACACATTGAACAGCTTTATGACCAAAATTGTGACATGAGAAACACTGACCATTGAAGTAGAAATTTCTGTGATCATGAAATATTCTATTTGAATTTACCCGTGGGTTGTAGCTTCTTTGAAAGATATCCCTGTTAGTGTTCCTTGAATTGAGATGATCCTGATTTACCTGTAAAGAATCTTTATTTCCTTGCAGAGTGGCTGAATGTAGTAAACTAGTTGTAGCTGCTTTTAGATAACTTGGTGCTGAAGAAGATTCTCCGGTATATCCAAGACCTGTCTTTATAAGAGGAGACCGTTGAACCTTGATGATCTTATCTAAGGTTTCAGATCCTTTATCAAATCTGAGATTCAGAGTCTTTACTTTCTCCAATTCTTTTCTTAGACTTACCACTTCACATTTTTCTTTCTCCCTATGTTTCTTTTCTTCTTCAATCTGATTTTTCAGCGTCTCTATGATTATTTTTCTTTTTTCTAAGCATACTTTGAGTTGATTGTTTTCATAAATAAAATCATTGTCCTCTATAGCATCCATAAAAGTATCATGTTCTTCTTTAGATTCCTCTTCAAAGGCCATAAGTAGTCTAAAATCTTGTTCACATTCTTCCTCACTATCAGATAGCCCATCACTGTCTTCATGAGTATAGTAACTTTTCTTAGTGCTAGATCAGTTCTTATTCCTTCTTGCTACTTCCTTCCCTTTAGCAGGTGTTTCTTTATGAGGACACCTAGCAGCATAATGACCAACTCTTCCACACTCAAAAAATTTGAAAGGAAGCTTACCTCTGAATCGTCCTGTGCCTAGTTGGAGTTTCTTGACAAAATTTGCCTCATCTTCTTCTGAGATATATCCTGAACCTTCTGCTTCTTGTACTTCTTTCCCTTTTGTAGAAGCTTTGAAGACTGCCTCCTTGACTTCAGATGGTCCTCCTCTTCTCATTTCATATGCAGTTAGTATGCCGCGAAGTTGCACCATAGCAAGATTTTGAAGATCCTGTTTTTCTTCAAGAGTAGAAACTTTTGACTCAAACTTTGCCGTTAGCGATCTTAAAATTTTCTCAACCAATGTAGATTCGGTTATTGTTTCTCCTAGATTTCTCATACGGTTTACAACATCATCAACACGTAAAAAGAAACCGGCAATATTCTCATCACTATGCATTCTTAAATTTTCATATTCAATTCTGAGAGATTGAAGTTTTGCACTTTTTACCTTTGCATCACCTTCATAACTTAGAATAATTTTGTCCCATATTTCCTTCACTGTATTCAGCTGCATGACTTTGACAAATTCTTCTTCAGTTAGACTTCTTGTTATAGCATTGACCGCTTTTGCATTTGATTCATAATTCTTTCTTTCAGTTGGATCTGTTAGTGTAGAAGCTGGATATTGATATCCTTGTTCAACAATGGCCCATACATTTGCTCCCATAGACTGAAGATAGGCTCTCATCCTCATTTTCCAGAAGATTAAATTGCTTCCGTTGAAGAGTGGAGGCTTGATAGATGTTGTTCCCTCTTGATTGCTCATCTTGCTTAATCTTCCTTCTAGCGATTAAGCCTTTTCAGAAGGACCAGCTCTGATACCAATTGTTGGGAAAAATACTGAGAGGGGGGGGTGAATCAGTATTTAGTGTAGACAATAAAACTTTTTACTTCTTCCTTGCTAAAAACCCATACACTACTTTACTGAAGGAAACTAGCATATATACGCGGATATCCTTCATACAACTCGCGTATACTCAGAGATGAAATTAAATCTTTACTTGATCAATGCAACATTCATTCTTCAGATTTTTAGTTAACAGTAAACATGTGCAGAAATAAAAGAATAAACCATCACACAAAAGCATCACATATGAACACCAGGATTTAAGGTGGAAACCTAAGTCGGGAGAAAACCACCGCTGTCGTCGTCCCAGTCTTCAATATTTATTATATAAAGAAAACATGTTACAATCATGTACTGGCGTAGACTCATACCAGCACGCAGGCACCCACCTGCAGAAGGCTGCAACCTTCCCTCGTTTACCAGCCTCTCCTGGAAGGGAGCTACAACCCCCTGGACTCGTTTACCAGCCTCACCTGGAAGGGAGCTACTACCCCCTGATGTTAACACCAGCCTCTACTGGCAGAAAGCTTCTTCTTTCAGACTGAAGGCTTCAACCCTCAGATCCACTGCAGACCACGTTTCATCAATTTTCAAACTGGATCAAACAGCTTCAACACAACCCTTTACTTATCAACAACCTTACTTTGCCTAATGCTTCCAACAGAACAATGAAACCACTGTAACCAGAATATCAGAGATAACCCAGACTTCAGAATAGATATGCAGAGACACATTCAACCTTGAGCAACCATCAATTCAGAAACCATACGCGCTTTCATCGAATCAGACCCACGTATACACACACTTTATATGAGGCGAACCTGCATATACATCTGTGCACTCTTCAAAGAAATCCTAACTGGCCATACATGCTTTTATTTAAGAGTATCCACGTATACACGCGCTTTTGGTGAACTGAACCTGCGTATATATTTACAAAAGATAAGTTTTGCATAACAGAACAGAACTATGGACTTACTCAGATTTCTTCAACTTTCTTCAACAGATTTGTGCCAGGTCTTCATCACTTTATTTCAGATCATCCTTGAGTTTTACAATTTTTAGATCTAGAGATTTTGAACCTTCATCATATTCATAGGTGCATCATAGATTCAGATCTATCGATTAAGAACAGAGTTCAACCATACAGATAAACTTTAGAGTGAAATCTTCATTAAAGCACAGACATATGCACACCCTTTGCACAATGAATTTCTTCTCCTTATATAGATTTAGCCTTTGTCAATACCATGAGCCAAAACCACATCACATCCGATGGTATTCTTGGACGGGATCAAATAGACAATCCAGCGCTCAATACAATGGGTCAATACCATGGTAGTAACCCCTGGTTTTACCAATTTAGAGCGCAAATGGCCATATGCGACTTGGAACGTTATTTCCCGCGTGCATATGCGACTTCACTTAAACAAACACGCGTATGTCGTGTGACACACACTTTTCATCATTTTTCTTGCACACACTGGAATTCCTTTCATCATCACTTCTCAGCTGCTCTGTAGACACATCAGATTTACATCATTAAAAAGTCAATCAAGTTAAGAACAACTTCATCATGTAGGTTTCCATCATCTTCATCAAGTGGGTTGCCATCAAGGAAAACACATTGCCAACATTCAAGGGTGTAAGTAAGGATGTAGGGCATATTCCATCATATTTTTAATTCTCTTAATTGTTTCTATTATGTCAATGGTGTCTAGTATTCTACCTGTGATATACTACAACTGATTGTGGTTGGGGAGGTATGAGTCATGTATTTTGTCAATTATTGAGTCATTTAAAATCATTATTTTTAGTTGTTGAGTCTTTTCCCCATAGCTTTCATTTCTGTTGACTTGGTTTTGGTTTCATTTTTCCGGTTGCCCTTTTTCTTTTGCATAACTATCATGTCGAATATATTTTATTCATTTTGCATCATGTATTGTGGATTTGTGTCGTAGTTATCATAATGTCTCAAATCAGATAATCGACTGTTATACAAGTTATGAGAGAGAAATAAAATATTAATGGAGGAAGCTCTTGCTACTACAAACCTCATGCAACAACAAAAGATCTTTGATCGAGCTTAATAGATAGATAAATAGTTCTTTGGTTTAGAATATGAGCCCCACAAGGATAAATTAATTATCCAAGACGTTAAGCTTGAAGTCCAACAAAAATAAATGCAATTGTGTAAGTTTAATATTGATGCAGATACCCAGTGGTAAAATTTTATTGCATCACATCCTAAGAGACCCAATGTAAATACAACTACATTGTTTATTGATAAATCCTCCACCTTGCTTGGCACAAGGAAAAATACAATGGATGTGCACAACAATTTTCGATAAAATGTTTTGGAAGTTGTTCCTGAGTTGGGTCCTTCATGTGAAGTAGATGTGTCTACATAGGTACAAGGCACATCAATATCAATTGCAAAAACACAACAAGGACCAAACATATAAGAAAAGGATTGACTCAAGGGAAATTCAATAGATTGCGATCAGGCCCTATTAGGTCCTTCATTTTTGTGATCAATTTTGGAAAAACGTAGCTACAGAAATAGGAAGCACAAGGTAGACTATCTAGAAAGCATCACCAAAAAAGAAAATAACGATAAGCAAGAAAATTTAAGCTGTTTCATTGGAACTCATCAAAGCCACAGAAGAAGGATTGAGTTGTTAAGGTTGAAGAGATCAAGTAAATGTGGACCAAGAAAATAGATCTCATTAATTTGGTTAAAGTGGACCATATCAAGCAAGAATGGAAAAGATCCAAGAGGGTGAAAATTATTTATACGCAGGTAAAGCAAGGTTCAAAGAGAGAGATCAGAGAAATATGGTTATGTTTATAGAATGAGAACTTGCTCTCTGCAAGCATTATTTTGTAATTTTGTCATATTTTTCAGTCTGTAATAAGAGTTTTGTACCGAGTTCCGAATGGATCCCACAAAGTTCTATGGATCTATATTGTAATGTTTGAGATGTCCTAAATCAATATAAAAGGTGATTTTTGTGAGGGTCCACCCTTGTGTGTTTAAGAATGAGCATAATTGTATTGTATGGATCCTTTAAAAAACAAATCTTGTGTTAAGTTCCCTGTTATGCATTTATTTACTTTTGCGCAAGATTTATTTAGTTGATATGTGAATGATTATGATTTTAATGTGAATTTCAATTAACAGGATGAATCCTGCCACTTCCTAGGACCCTAGAACACCATTTATAAGTCTTGGTACACCTCAGGTGAGACCTTATTCCCTTTCGGAAGAATGAAAATGTCGGCAACATGCTAGACTACCACAAACAGTTTTTTGGCACCCGGGTCGAACCCTGGGTCATCTCAGTAATATTTTCTCCGATAGAAATATGTTATGTATGTGAAGAAAATCACTGTACTAAAAAATGTTCATCGTTTCCAAGTTTCAAATCTATATAAGGAGTAGAAGGGAGTATGGAGTATCTATTCTTTGTCAATCATAAAATACCACAAACCCATAGGAAGTTTCAACAATGTATGAACTATCCTTATACAAATTACAATGCACATTTTCAACCTTGGTTTCCTCCTAACCCTTCACCTTAGGCTATGCCCACTCCATGGCTTTTTTATCCTAAAAATTCCATTCGTCACTTTCATCCATATCCACACCAACCTCCTCAACAAGGTAATCCATCTTCAGGATCAAGGTCTCAAGAAACCCAACCACCTACCTTGATGCGTCCTCCTCCTACAATGCAACTACCCAAAAATAATCCTCCACAAGAACCTCAAATGTCTTCCCAACCAAACCCAAATCCCTACAATAATTAGGCTCAACCACGTCTATAATGGAGAAACCATCTATCCAAATTATGTTATAGAAATTCAAGATATCAATCGTAGGTCAGGGAAGGTCCTTTCAGATTCCCACCCACCTTCTCTGATAGAAAATATAGAATAAAAGAAGGAAGGTCTTGTGCCTTAACTCACCCACAATAATCTTCCCTAGATTGGAAGGTTTACCACCCACAAAGTACACACCCTAGGAGAAGTTGAACTTCTGGGAGAATTGAAAAGTTTGTGTGTCAATATCCCTCTCATTTAGGGTATCAAGGATGTTCCTATATAGAATAAGTTCATTAAGGAGGAATTTATTAGAAGGATAGGGAGGAGAAAATATATTCCCCTACTGGAAATTCCATTGGGTAGCTATTTCATCTTATGCTTAGGAAAGTCATCATCTAAAAGTACTTAGATATTTCGAGCCTAGTAGTAGATGTAAAAATCACTGATATTATAGTTCCTAACACTCTCACTGGCATGGGAGTGTTAGTAAATGTCATGAATAAGGAATTATGCTCAAACTTAATCCACAAGGATCTCTAAGGAGTACCACCACAATGCTACAACTTGTTGATAGATCAACAGTAGCACATGAAAGTATCATTGAAGATTTTATGGTCTCTATTAATTCCTATGTTCTAAATCAACTGTAGGGCTAGAAATATCATTATCACTAATGGGAAATCTAAAAAATAACTTGTATTATACCCACTTTCTTAAACCCTCATTGAGCATTACTTTCCCATTTTGGCAGAAGAATAGAACTCTTTTCCATAATCATCCTACCCTATATTTACTTTAGAAACCACCATTGGCAATAGATAGATTGATGAAGACAATTTGATCGATAATTTTTTGCAAAAAAAGTACCATGTTACCATGAATATTGATGGCTTAAAAGGTGAATTTATAAGGTAGCTTGGTTGTTTTCAAGACAATTCATTGGAAGATCTGATAAATACTAGTTCTAAGAAAAATAATGTAAAAAACCATAAAATTCATTCCTTCCAAAACCTTGAAAATTAGACCCTTTTTTAATCAAGAAAGAGGAATAACTCCACTTTGTATTGAAACAACATGTTGATTCATTTTGATGGGACTATACAGAAATGAAGGATTTCATCCTTCTGTATGCCCTCATCATATATATATCAATGAGGTTCATAAACCTATTTGTTAGCCTAAGAGGCTAATGAACCCTAGATTAAAGGCACTGTGAAAGATGAATTAAAAAAAAACTTGGATGCGGGATTCACCTATCTAATCTCAGATAGTGAATGGAGGTCCCCCTTAGTCATTGTCCCTAAAAGGAATGAAAAATGGAGAATTTGTTCTAATTACAGAGAACTCGATAAAACCACTAGAAAGGATCATTTTCCCTTTCCATTTATTGACGAAGTTCTAGATGCCCTTGCAAGGAAAATGTTCTTCTCCTTCCTAGATGGGTTTAGTGGGTACAACCAAATCAAAATATTTCCAAAAGATCAAGATAGAAATACATTCACATTTGCACGGGGAACCTTTTCTTACAAAATTTTTCCATTTAGGCTATGCAATTCCCTTTCCACCTTCCAAAGGTTTGTGTTGAGTATATTTTCTGACCTTCTACATGATTCAGTGGAAATTTACATGGATGATTTTACACCCTACAAGGATGATTTCCAAGAGTTTCACTCAAACCTATGTAAATTATTGCATAGATGTAAGGAAATGAACCTCTCCCTGATCCATGAGAAATTCATGTTTCTAATTAATGGGGGGATTGTTTTGGGGCACTTTATCTCTGAAAAAGAATCCAAGTAGATCCTGACAAAACAACCATCATAAAAAAAGTTCTCATTCCGAAAAAAAAAAATAGGATAGAATTTTTCTAGGTCTTGTTAGGTATTATCGAATATTCATCAAATATTTTAGTAAAATGGTTCCACCTTTATTTTCATTACTAACTAAATATGAAAAAAAATTCTAGACATATTCATGCCAAAAAAAATTTGAAGAAATTAAAGTAAAACTAATGATTACACATATCCTTAGAAGTCCAAATTGGACTTTGACCTTCCATATCCATATAGTTGCATCATATAATGAATTTGGGGTAGCTGCTAGGGAAAATTGAAGGTTAAATTCCCTATGTTATTTATTTTACTAGGAAAAATTTGTCCAAGGCTAAACTTAACTATACAATCACTGAAAATAACTACTTGTTGTTGTAAATTCTCTAAAAGAAAATTAGGCATTACATTAATGGTTATCAGATCTTTGTACATTTTGATCATGCATCAATCAAATACTTAATGAACAAACTAGATGTGAATGTTCTCATAATTAGATGTTTATTATTTATACAACAATTTTATTTAACCAATGTTGATAAACAAGGAAAAGAGAATGTTGTTGCAATTTTTCTTTCAGAACTAACCTTGTCTATAGATGATGAAGAGGTGGTGGATGAATAGCTCCTTAAAATGCATCTCTTTTCCATGTCAATATTATCTTCATGGTTTGATGATATATATAAATTCCTTGTTGTTGGTAAGTTCCTTCGCTTATCTTCAAAGGAGAAAAGAAAAATTTCCAGAAAGAGTCAGGGTATTTTTTAGAGATTTAAATATTTTCCTATATATAGTATTGTAGGTGACTATTATGTTTTGAAAATTCATATGTATAAAATGTAGGTGAATATTCAATAACATAATATGTAATTTACTATTAAAATTGGTAATTGTTTGGCGAATATCATCCATTTAATCATATATATGTAAAAAATAGGAAAATTTTTAATCAAAATGGTGAATGATTTTTTCAAAAAATGTCCAAAAAATAGCCCAATTGTGATATTTCAACACTAAAATTTTCTCTACAAAGAGCGCCTCTTACACTTGGATTGGAGGTAACCTCTTCAAGTCGGGGCCTAATAAGATCCTGAGAAGATGTGGGAGGGCAGATGAATTTTATGGAATCCTTTCAACTTGTCATGATGGACCCTATGGTGGCCATTTTTCTACCAAGAGGACAACCTACAAGTTCCTATAATAAGGATACTATTATCCAACCCTTCACAAATATGTTTAGAGATACACTTCACAATGTGATGAATACCAAAGGATGTGGAAACCCACTTGGAAGGATGAAATGAATTTACAACCTCAAGTGACTTTTGAGCCATTCGAGAAGTGGGGCATGTACTTCATTGGTCTTATTAATCCTCCACATGGACAAAAAATATACATTATTGTGTGCACTAACTACCTAACTAAGTGGGTCGAGGTTAAAGCAGTAAAAGAAGCAACAATTTAGAAAGTGGTTGAACTCTTGAGGGAAAAAACCTTATACAAGTTATTTTTACAAAGAGAAATTGTGACAGACCAAGGCTCCCATTTCTACTCCAATCTGATTGAGGGAATCATGATGCAACATAACATCTGACACCAGAAGTGTACCCCATATCACCCTCAAATAATAGATAAGTAGAGGTTATCAAGAGAGAATTAGAAAGCACCACAACCGAAGTGATTAAAAATGACAAAAAAGATTGGGAAGAGAGACTTATTGAGGCCACTTCGACCTATAACACCACCTAGAAGACCAATCCTATGTTAACCCCCTATAAGCCAGTATATGGAAAGAAGGAATTAGGGGAACTTTGAGGTCTAAAATGGGCCTCATAAGAAAAATGTACAAAAAATCAAACTTTATAAGAACCAATAGGATTTAAGATGATGATGTCAACCGTGGGGGATGATTCACCTTTTTTGGAGTAAAAAAGTAAAAATATTAAAAAATAATAAAATAATATAACTCTTTTTTCAACTCATTTTTTCAACTTATCTCTCTTATTTTTTACTTAGATTTTGAGCGGGAGTACTCGTTGGATGCAAAATTTAATTCCTCATCCAAGGAGTACTCATGTTACATACTTTCGATGGATCCTGCTACACCAAAAATGAGAAATACATGAAACAACGTGTTTACAATCACATTTTTCATGTATTTCTCATTTTTCATGTAGCATTGTCCATCTAAACTATGCAACATGGGTACTCCTTAGATGGGAAATCAAATTACACAAACAATGAGTGTTTCTGCTCGAAAATTGAGTAAACCCATAGGCAGATAAGTTGAAAATACGAGTTGAAAAAATACTTTTTCCTTTCTTCCCTCTAAAATTTGATGATGTAATCAAATCTTATTTTATAATTTCCACTATTATTTTATAATTTCCTTAGGAGGCCCATTGTAGACCTCAAAATTCCCCTAATGGCCTTATCATCTATTGAGTTCGAGTACAACACATTAACAATGCCATATTTTCTCGACATGGATATCATCAAAGCATTGGATGAGAGACTACAACAATTAAATGCATTTGATGAATATAGGATGCACACCTTATTGCATACTAAAGTGGTCTAGTTGCAAAGAAAAATCGAGCATGAAAATCATATCAAAACCAAAGCCTTCCAAGAGGGTGATTGGGCTCTCTTGTATGACTCAAGATTTAATTATTTTAAATGGAAGCTCATTGATAGATGGCTAGGGCCTTACCTAATTAAAATCTTTCTATAATAATCGTTTATTCCATATCAGAATAATAGATGAACAGCATATTCCACTTTTGTTCAACGGTTATCCATTGAAATTATACAAGAAGCCCCTCTCTAGGGATGAATTTACTAATTCAATAAGAAAGGAAATGGATTTTATTTAGATCCTCAAGTATCACAATCCATTCATCTTATGCCCAACAAGAAAAAATAGAAAAAAAATGAAAACAAAACCTCAAGAAAAAACCTCCTTTGAGGCACTCGAGGAAAACTCATTAGCAGAAAACCTTTATGAGTTATCTTGTGAATCTAAGAAAAAAATAAAATAATAAAGAACCCTAGCTGAAAACTCCCTCCAAGGCACCTAGGTAAAACCTACTAGATGAAATCCTCTATGAGGTAGATAGTGGGCCTTGAAAAAGAAAAAAAATAAAAAGAAAACGAAAAATGAAGGAAATTATGAAAAATGAAAGTTTTTTTTATCTCACCTCGATTTATGTGCAGGTATCATAGAATAAAAATAAAAAAATAGTTTATACATACAAACCTATACCTTCAGCCCAAGGCATCATATCACTCACTGTCAGAGGCTCCAGAAAGTACCCCCAAAGAAGGGTCCTATAATGTTACAGGATAACCCAGATTTGATCAAAAGCTATAGATCCAGGCTTTTTTCTGGTTATAAGCTAAGGAAAACCATCATAGGCATCCTAAAACTTAGCCATTCCAATAGCATGCATTATCTATCATATTTTCCTCCACCTTTAATCATTTTATATCCCAGGACAACTCAAATCCCTTATTTTTCCATCACTACCACCATCAAAAGAATCTCGATCACCACCATCAACTCCTCCTTCAATTTTCAGTGCCCCTTGATGTTTCATAAGAACATTTAGATGAGAATCAATTATTTCTATGACTGTTACAAGAGACTACAGAAACCTATAGTAGCCTGCAGAAACTCTGCACGCCCAAGTCTCCAACACTCCCAAGAAAGAAAGAGTAGTGTAGGAAGTCTAGTTTCCAAGTTCTACAACTCTTTACTATGTGTAATAAACTCTTCAATTAATGAAAGACAACTTTTTTTTTAGTTCATATTCCTTTTATCCTCAAGGATGTAGCCTTCTTTAGGTTAGTTCTCACCCTAGGTGCTCCAGACTCCTTGTTTATTATTATTTGCTGTGTTTATTCATTTCTGTAATTTATTTCCAACTATTGTTTTTATGCATGATTAATTAGCTTGTTTCTAAACAATATTTTCTTGCACAATATTTGGAGAATTAAATGATACCATTTGCACTGATTATATTTTTTAGATAACATCTCTTTTATGCATCTAAGTTCAACTTTATCTATTTATATTTATTTGTTGTCTGCCATTGTTGTTTTATTGTAACTGCAAAGTCCCATGCTTTTGCAGCTACAAGGGACTCTAGAACCAATAATTTTGATAAAAAAATCCTTATACCACTATAGTGATGACCTAGACATGAGTTATTTATCATTTCCTATCCTTCCCTTAGCGTCCTTTGCTTTCCAACCTTCTCCTTAACACAATTTATTACTTTCTATACTCTCATCTGTAGCAAAACAAATACTCCTATAACAATTTGCATTCTGCTTATGAAACACATCCAAAATTGCATCCAATACATGGTTCAATTTATTTGATGTGTTACAACATCCCTGAAACCTTAAAGATGGAATTTTGAAGCAAGGAGACTAAGTATATTACTTGACCTAGTTTGTTGCAAAAACTGTCTTTTTTCCTGCATAATTAGGGTTTTCTATTTACAATCCTTGTTTCATTTGTGTGTTTATTTTCTTTTCACATTAGAATATATATGTTTGTATTTCATCATGGTTGATATGGTTCACCTCCTTTCATTTCAATTAGCATAGGTTTTCTTCTTGTCTTCCATTTCCTGCAATTTCATTTTTTTTCCTATAGTATATAACAATTAGAATGGTCTTTGTGTAACTATATCTCATTTCAGTACTTCCACCATTGCAAAAGTCAACAAAAGGAAATGATAGCTGTTATATAAAAAAATGAACTCCTCATCAGCTCAAAGGAGAAGGACACCTTGGTTGAAGGAAATACCAAAGTCACAAGCCTATTTTTTAGGGTAGCGCACCCCAGAAATAATCCAAAGGAGTTATAACGCTCCCATCCCCTAACAAAGGGAGATAGTGCCTAGGCTAACACATTTTATTTCCTAAAGGGAAGTGTTAGTGGATTTTCATGAAGTTTGAAGGTAAAATCTTGAGTTAATTGACTGACCTCTTGAATTTTACTCAATTATTCAGTTCAAAAAGCAGGAAACCTACAGATGAGTCTTCACTATGGATATTTCCAAACCTATCTAAGTCATATAATAATGGAAACAACAATAAATAGGGAAACATCCTATATTTTACCTTATTCAAAATAGTGGAAGAAATGACAAGGGTAAGCCTCCCCACTCCTACAAATTGGAGGCTTGGGCATAGTGACAAAGGTCGAAGGGTTCTTGAATGATTGCTCAATGGTGTGAGGCTATAGTGTTTGCATGATTCATTAAGAGTTGATAGCTCAAGAATTGTCATGCCAAGGAGTTAAAGAGAGAGAGATTGGAGTTGAAGGATTGAGGGAGGCTTGGTCAAGATGATGTGGTTGTATTCCTCCTTCACAAATTTAATAATTTAGAATTTTCTATGTTTTGTCCACTTAGTTTTCTTGATGTTGCATTAGTTTATATATTTTCTTAAAGATACATGTGATAAGTGTCTTAGATTGATACTTGATTATGTTTAATTATATGTTAGTATTTTGAATGTTAAATTTGATATAATTTGAGGATTTCTCTATTCTCTTTTTTGCATGCAGGATCTAATCTTGGAGCTAGCGAGGTGGTCCTCTACTTCACTAGATTGGGATCTCCAGCAGGACTGCACAACATATTGAGGTAAATCTTCTCTCATCTATTTTTTCAATCAATAGTTAGCATGAACATATGTATTTTTTCTCAGTGATATTTGTAGCTAACCTAACAGTCTTCCTTGGGTCCCGGGAAGGCCTGAGAGGGAATTTACATCTGCTACCACCCATGTAATTTACCCTACAACAGAATTGGTGACTCCGATAGGGAATACTGCTTAGTTCCTTGTTGTGATTTCAAAGTTCCTAAATCTCTACTTCTATGACTTCCCATTATTATTTCTTCCCATTTGACCACTCAGTGTGCTTCCCAACCTTATATGGTGTTCATATTCTCAAATCAGTCTCTAAGTGACTCCATTTTGCATCCTTTACCTCTGTAATTCGCCCTAATTGTGCAACGTGTTATAACGCTCCTCAGGCTTGTGACTAGAGCATTATTCCAGCTACTAGCGCTATGTCTGGCCTAATGAGAAGCATTATTCATCCAAACTCTTGACATTCACCCAGTTCTGTAAATTCCTTGGTTGATAGGTGGATTACAGTATATTCTTGGTTCCTACAACTGAAAATATGTGATTAGTTGTATGTTTTCATACTTATTTTTTCTTTCTTGGAATTTATCTTAATTTCATTTTCTTTTCGAAAAGAGAAAAGAGAATTTTCATTTAGCTTTCTAGTATAGTTTATTTTATTCTATACATATATTGGGTTAGTCAGTTGTTAGAGAGAATTTTATATCTCCATCTTTCATAGGTGTTTGAACTGCATGTAAGATATGTGTTACTGCATGGATGTATAGATAAATTTCACCTTGTAGAAAATCTCTTTCATCGAATGAAATTCTAAAGCATTTTTTGCAGGGTTTGTTTCAGAGTCACATAAAATTCCATACGTCCACTCCCCCTCCGAAGACTTTAATAAAATTACACTAAAAATAAAGTGCTTAATAAAAAAAATCAACAACTCTTTCTTGATATTACACACAAATTAGTTCAAGCTAGGGTCTTGGGTTAGGCAATGGTGAGAAAACTGCCCAATATCACAAAACTAAATCCTAGTGTCATTAAAGAGAGCAAAATATTTATGCACTGACATCGCCTAGGACTACTCCCCTCACAAAGGAGTTAAGTATGAGACAACATTGGAGTGTGAGAGAGGTAGCTCACCTTCGATTTCATTTCTAGTGGGTATTTTTTAGATTGGGGTTCCCCTCGTGGATGTCGGAACTAGGTCGGGGACCCAAGTGTCCTTCCCATACAACGTATTGTCCATGACCGTGACCCCCCTGGTGGTGTCTGTGATTTTAGGTGACCTTAGTGGCCAGACTATTTAGGGATGAACACAAGGTGACTGGGGCAGGCTACCCTGGTTCTTGAAACATAAGAACCTACTCTGTCTTCAGTTTTGGGAGGGTGCTCATATTCACAAGAGTACTTGGCCCTATAATCTAAGGTTTGTGTGAAGCTCAAGAGTAATCGTAACTTTACTTATTACCAGCTCTATTTGATTTACACTATGATATTGGGTTTCATGTCCAGCGAGTGGTGGTTCTCAGACATAGTCATATCCCCTCGCTGCTTTTTTATTGTCCTTTAGAGTTTTTTATTTTTAGGTGTTGGTTTGTTATCACTAGGACTATAATATAATATCATTTTAACTATTTTGATAAAATTTATCTGTCCTCGTGGCTACCTTCAGACCTCTTCATCTATATAGGCGAAAAATAGGTCTTCATCCATTGACCTTGGAATATTTTTCGAGCCTCGATGATCCAGATTCTCCTTCTTCGATATAACATTCTCTAGTGTGTAACACTGATTTGCACACCACCTCTCAAGAAACTATATTTCTTGAGTATTTTTTCAATAAAGGAGTAGTACCTCCTTATCATCCTCCTCTCACAAATCCTCTTAGGTCTATGTTTCTTAAGGTAGCATCATACCTATGATGTCTTGGTCTATACCTGCATCCAATACCCAAATGGTAACTAGTGGGCATGGTCCTTTGTGGAAACCTTAGCTCCACCACCACTTCCCCCACCTACTGTTAGTTCTACACAATTGAACATCACCCTAATATCCAAATGACACTTGGTCCAAGAAACTTGGTTACACCATCTGTAAGTGGAGTCTAGTACCTCTCGGCCACCATTACTTTCATGTATGCTCCTAGACCTTTTGCTACTTCTCCCAATAGCATTGCTAGCATGGCTCCTTTTAGTAACCCTTTCGGTTGGAATCCTTTGTTGAGTTCAAACCTCGAGGCTCAAATGGTTGGGGAAATGTTTCCAACACATATAAACCAAGGGGAACCTTTCTACCCATTTATTCTATAGGATAACTTGGTCCATCGCTTATTGATTTACTTCCTTCTAGTGGTCACTATACCGGTGTAGGTCATACACTAATTGTTAATTATTTCACCAGCAGCATCCCACATCCAAGTATTGTTGTGTCCATTTGGGCACCCCTTCCCCAAACGCAATTGGGCCAAGGGGGAAATTACTTTCCTCGGGGCAACCAAGATTTTGTACCCCAACCTAACATCATGTACGGACAACCACCCTATATGCCTACACCGTCGCTATAAGGAAATTATTATCTGATGAGTCCTGTATATCCTATTTGAAACACTTTGATGGGAGGACCCTTAGGTACTACAGGTCATCTAACACCTCCTTTTTCAAATTCAGGGGTACCCATGCCATTGCCATTTTTTGGAAATTTTATATATCCTGTATCTATATAAATTGACAAATGATCCCATCAACCATATCCTACATTGGCCTCCTATACCGCATAAGATACCTGCAAATATTCCCAAGTTCGAAGGGAAACAAGGGGATGACCCGACCATGCATGTAACCACCTACCATCTATGGTCTGTCTCAAATTCCACGGTTGATGAAAAAACACGCCTCAGACTCTTCCCCCACACCCTCACAAGAAATGTTCAGAAGTTGTACATTGAGTTACCACGTGCCTCATTTAACACCTTTGGATCCATGGAATTGGAATTTCTGAAACACTTCCAGCTCTCTATTCGCTACGAGAATGGAATGGAACTTCTTACCACTTTACGCCAAGACACTACCACCGACATCTCTTATTATATCCATGAATGGAGGCGTAGGAGGAGGTTGGTCAAAGCCCCAACTCTAGATCATGTGTTGGCAGATTTTTTTTGCAAGTTGTTACTCCCTCCCATTGATGAGGATGTTTCCTTAGCTTGTGTGGTCACGGAAGACCAATCCATCCATCGTTCCCAACATATAGACTTAATCTATTCACAAGTTGGCACGTTGTATGATCTATTCCCTCGTGCCCCTTTAAATTCCAATACTCCCTCTACTCAACAACCAAGAGCACATGCTGACAGTCGTGTTGGCGCAACCTTTGGTGTTGTTGTAAAAAACTCAAGAGGAAAGCTTCCCAGCTATATTTATTTTCCGATACCTGCTCTAATGCCCAATTGGACTCTCTTCCAACCGTTGTGGTAAAATTTTTGCAATCTACACCAAAACCCCGCAGTAAGAACAATAAGAATAAGAAAAATACATCTCCTTCTGAGGAGAAACCTATTACGAAGAATAATCCCAATCAGAAATTTGTTACCACATCTGAAAAAGGGAAAGAAAAAAACACCAAGTTCCCTTGCAAGATCTATGTGGAGGACCACATGACATATAAAGGTCCTCGTCTTCAGGAATGCATAGAATTTCTTTCACAGAAGGACACTGAAAGGACACCTGCAGTCCTAAACAATCATTTCCCTACTCAGCAACAACAACACATCATTGCAAACCCACCACAACCCCTGCAAGGGAGCAACGATGGTTCTCATCCACCTTCTTCTAGTGAAGTATCATTGGTTGTTTACACCTTGGAGGTGGCTGACCTTCAAACATGAGCCAAAATTTATGGAACTCTAGTCACTGATGCTCAAGAAACTGCCTCGATTTCAAATCCATCACCACCTAACGATCTCCATATTGAAAGGCTAGTTTTTTAGCTTGTCATTCGTCCCCCCCAAAGGGACCTTTCGTCACATGACACATAATACCTCTGCATGTGATCCCCATAACTACAATATTGTATAATATTTGGCACAAGCGCCATTAGCTATGTCTTCTCTCGAAGTGTTGCAAACCTGTCCTGCATAAAGGAAAGCTTTACTTTCAGAAATTGGTGAAATTGACCCTCAGGATTACATGCTAACAATATTTTATATGGAAAGATACAAACCTTGCCTTTCCCATCAACTCACCTTCCAATTTCAAGTTGTTACGAAGGGAAGGCCTATCCATCAAACTCTCATTGACGAAGGTGCTTCAACCTGCGTAATGTAAATTTCATATTGGTTCGATGTGGGTTCTCCCACACTATCTCCACCATCGAATTCCCTTAAATAATTTGATGGACATACTTTCATCCCAAAAGGGTACCTTTCCAGCTACACCATTAGTCTTGGTGGGAAAATGGTGGATATTGAAGTCATAGATCATCATCTCAACTCTAATCTACTTTTGGGTCACAGTTGGTCTTATGCCGTGACTACCATTGTCTCTTCGATCTTCCGACTCATCCTCTTTGCCATGGATGGGAAAATAGTTACAGTGGATCAACTATCCTTCTGCACCCCAGGGTATAGTGTTGCATTGTACCCCTATTAGGAGGAGTTCCTAACTCTTATGTCAGTGTTGATACTGGTATTCTGAAGGGATCATCTCTCTTATGTTTTTATCCTCTCCCGCTACCTGAGGTTCCACAGATGGTTTCAATGGTCTCTACCATTCCTTATGGCCCTACCGATACCTGGATCCTACCGGCCCCTTCAGACATTGATTCCTATGGAGGAAATATGTTACTTTCATGAGCAAAGTTGACTTATCAAGCCATTCAATCTGCATCTGATTTCTCCGCTACTTTGGTTTCGACTGATGGTACCATTCCCTCTCCTATTATGGCTCATAACGATCTCCTTAATGAAGTCCTACCTACGGAGGAATTTATTCGAGAGATCATGTCTTTATAAGAGCGACCTTGGGATGATGTTCATCACCACACTTCAATATCTGATTTGAACACGTCATTTATACAAATACTGCCTTTTGACCCACCTAAGATTGTTCCATCCACTTATATGAGTATCCAGACTATAGATGTGGAAGGAAACTTGGGCAATATTTCAAAGACTATTCTCATAGATATCTCGGTCAAAACAAGTATCGTGGAAAACATTCAGATTGGAGTAGATTATAGTCTTGAGGAAATTTCACACTTCACCTACCTTTTTAAGGAATTATGTGATGTTTTCGCTTCGTATTATGATGAATTTCCCAAAATATACCCTTCTATAGTTAACCATGAGATGAAGACTTATGAAAATTCCAAACCTGTCTAGAAAAGACTCCAACCTATCCACCCTCGCAAAGTTGTTGGTATCAAAACAAAATTCAAAAAACTCTTACGTGCTGGTTTCATCTATCTCATTCCTTGAACTGAATGGGTCTCTAATCTAGTTCTTGTAGACAGGAAACAAGGTACCATCTGGGCCTGTGTTGACTACCATGATATGAATGCCACTTGTCCAAAAGAAAGTTATCCAACTCCGTTCATAGATCAAATAATTGACCATTGCGTCAGCTGAGAATATTTCTCCGTTATGGATGGATTCTTGGGATACAACCAAATTTCTATTAAGAAGGATGACCAACACAAAACTGCCTTCATCTATTCTTGGGGAATATTTGCATATCGAAAACTCCCATTTGGTCTCAAGAATGCAAGATCCACATTTCAAAGGGCCATGGACTATGCATTTCACGATATCAGACATATTTTCAAGTTTAGATGATCTCCCCGCTCATTCCAGGAAATGAGCCCAACACCTCGCTCAACTTTGAGAAATCTTTGTTAGGTGTAGGTTCTACAACATCCATCTGAATCTGCATAAGTGCGTATTTTTTTTCGATTTTGGGTGCCTACTTCCGTTCATTATCTCTAAACACAGGATTAGGTTTGATCTTGACAAGGTAAATTTGATTACTTAATTTCCAGCACCACAATCCATCTTAGAACTCCAATGTTTACAAGGGAAGGAAAACTTGTGACGCCGCTTCATCGTTAATTATGTCGAATTATTGAAAGGCTTCATGCTCCTCCTGAATAAATGGGTAACTTACCTGTGGGATGATCAAGCTCAACGATCATTTGATGCCTTGAAAAAGGCACTCATCTTTGCCCCACTACTCAGTCCCCACGACTCTGCAAGAAACTTTCTCCTTTACATGGTAGCCTCTCTATCCTCCATTGGAATGGTTTTGGTCGAAACTCATGATGGCGCTAGTGAGCATGTGATTTATTATCTCTTGAAAGGCCTTGTGGAACCAGAATTACGATACTCACATGTGGAGAAAATATCCTTAGTATTTTTCTTTGTTTTCAACCGCCTCTAACACTACATACTATTGCGACAGACTATGTTCATCGCCTTGGAGAATCCCATGAGACACATCTTATGTCGTCAATTTATTGGAGGAAAATATTCCAAATGGATCGTGATCCTCCAACAATTCACCTTGGTTTTTTCTACTTCCAAGGCCAAGAAATCCCTACTCTTCATCAAATTAATTTTGGACCTTCCCAAAATCGATCCATATTAAGTAGCTCATGATCTAGTTCCTGATGAATCTGTCCATGTGGTTGACTCTACTGATCCTTGGTATGGATACATCCTTGTATACCTACAAACACAATGGCTCCACCTAGATGTATCATCATGTGACCCTTGTCGCATCTACCACCAAGCTCGACACTACCTAGTGCTTAACGATACACTATATCGCCATGGCGCTAACTCATTTCTTCAAAGTTGTCTCACTCTTGCCAAGGTAGAACATGTTTTAAATGAATGCCACCCTGGGGTGTGTGGAGGTCATATTTTGGGAATACCTACTGCCTAAAAAATCTTATGTGTAGGATACTACTGGACCACTTTGTTTAAATACTGTGGTCCAGAAGTGCCATCCGTATCAAATTTATACCAAGAAAATGCTTGCACACCCTTCCCCTCTTCATCAAGTTATCTTTGTCGATCCCTTCGCTAAATGGGGCATATACTTCATAACATGTAATACCACTTCATTTTATGTATATTGTTAGTTTCAGTATTTGCATCCTGCCATTAGTGATAAAAAATCCTATTTTCATATCATATTAGGGTCTCATTCAGAAATTTTTATCATTCCACTAGGTTTGCATTCAAAAATTTAGTCATTGATGGTAGCCCTACCCCAAAAACATCACTCTTCCTTAAATTTGATTACTTGCTGGCATATTTTCATACTTTGCTGACTGTACATCATCCATAAATTTAATTTCAACATTCCATCACATCAGTAATGTCATCGTGAAGTCCAGTCAATCATGGTTATCATTAGGTTTTTAGGGTTTTTCAAGGTCCAATAAAACTTCATTTCCATTGCATAAGACCAGCAAGTAAAGGGTGATCCAATAACTTCTCTTCACCATGTGAAGATGATTTGTAAAGAGAAATTCTTATTTCAACATGTAATTTTGATTTCAAATGTAATATTTATATTTTCACTATGTAATTTTATGTCATTTAAAATGTAATAATTCCATGCTTCCCCGAGCTGCTAACTCAGAGTTCCAACATGCCAAAGCATCAAAAAATTCAAATTCAAAGAGTTCTCAAAGTCATTAAATGATCAATTTGTCAAACAAAAAAGTCAAGATAAAAGGGTATAGTTTCAAAATGTGAAGTGAATGTGAAGAGGAGAAAGTGGGTCCCAAGGCCTAAAACATCAAATTCATGAACTATAAAGACCACCAATACATAAAGAAGAAGCTCATTTTCTCTTGCAACCATCAAGCTCGCACTCCCTCAGCTCGAAAAACCACTTTGCAGGGTAAAAACTGGAATTTGTGGGTGGCGCTGCATTTTTCAGGGAGGCGTTGCACTTTTGTAAGCGGCGCTGCGCTTTTGGTATTTAGCATTGTGCTTTTTGCTAAAGGACGTTGTGCTTTTGGGTGAGGCGCTGCGCTTTTGGGTGATGCGCTGCGCTATTTCCCAGTAAGCTCTCCATGCTTCAAAACTCATTCAAACTACTTCTAACCTCCTGCAAAGACTCTCAACACCTCTTTCCAATTAAGTAAAAACTAATTTCCACCTCCTTGCAGTTTTCAAGAGGAATTTTCATGGTGTTTTTGGTTTCTATAAAAATTTGGAAGTTTGTCTAGCTAAAAACCATAAATTCACTCCTCATTCCCAACTTGGTGTCCATAAACCCTGCATTCCCTTCGTACATCGTAAACCCTATCCCTATCCCTACAACACCATATCCCTTTCCCTAAATCCATTTTCCTCTAAACCCTAAGTCCTAGGTATTTCAAATTTTATAGGCACCCATACCCAAAACCTATAATTAAATTACTATTCTTAATTCCCTAAGTATTTTGAACCCCTATCATTCCCAAAGGTTTCCTAACCCCTTCCCTCATCTCCCTATATTTTCTTACCCTAATCCCTACTCCCTAGACCTATCCCCACTCCCATTTCCCTCCCCTGGGGTTTCTAGAACAAGACACCATGGAAGAAGACAAAGATTACATGGAAGAGGAGGAAGATAGGCAGGAAGAGGATAGACAGGGAGAGGAGTATAGACAAGACAGAAGCCCACATAAAGGAGGAAGAATCCTAAGGCTTGAACCCACCAACACCAGAGAACTGATGGCTTCACCAATGACAATATCTCGCTTTCAATATATTGGTTGCCTTGATTTCTACAATATGATTAGAGAAGTTCAACACCACCATATTTTGAGTAGGCTTTTCATTTCAAACCTCAAAGACAATCAGGTGACCCTTGTAGGTGTAACCTTCACCTTATCTACATCTATCATTGCTAGTGCCACAGGGATTCAAAACATGGGTGAAAGGTCGTTTAAATCCAAAGACTTGGATGATAAATATTATGAACCATTCTTCAAACCAAGGTATAGAAAGGAGAGAAAGAGGGTTTTTCCTTTCAGCTCCATTCTTGATAGGTATACCCCCATGATGAATATCATCATGAAGTACTTATCTTATGAAGGAAGGCTCTCCAAGCTCTATACATATCATATTAGACTACTTATGCATTTCACAAGAGTCAAAATGTTTAACATCCCATCCTATTTATTCAAGAGCATAGACAAAATGGCATACATTGTACAAAGGAGAGATTATGACCAGCAGATGAATAGTCTTTTTCACCATTCTCTCATCAAGATCATTGTCCTCCATCATCTTAACTAGTTGCATATCTCATGGGACACCTTCATAGCCAATGATATCTTCACAGCTCCACAAGCTCAACATTTTGAAGATATCCCTTCTTCATCTCATCCCACTAATCAACATGCTGAAAATTTTCCTCCTCCATCTCATCCTACTGTATTTATTCCTCCATCTCAGCCCACAACACCTACTCCTTCACCATCTTAGCCTACTACACACATTTCACCACCATCGTCACCATTTCAGGGTCAAGTTGAGTCACCTAGTAGAGTTATGATTAGCAATCCTAAAAGAGCTAAATTGGCACAATGGCTAGAACATATCAGAGAGGGTACATGCAATGTTTTCTCCACGGAAAGTGGAAGGGACCTTGCCTTCTTCATCGGAAAAGCAGGTATAGGAGGGGAAACAAAAGATGGCAGAGGAAGGTGTTCATGAAGAAACTAATGAGGAGGAAGACCTTCATGAGACAGAGGCAGAATTTGATATTGTTAACTTGGATCAAATTGATGATGATGGCACTTCCTTGATTATCAAGGGGAAGGATGCCCAAATCAGGGAGCTTCAAGCCAACTTAGAGAGATCTAAGTTTGTGATTTCATACTATAAGCAGGAAAACCAACAACTCCAAACCAAGCAGGCAATCATGGAGATACAACTTCTCAAGGAAAAAAGAGAAGAAAACAAGGCAAAGGCTTTGCTTGATGAGGCTTATGAGAGGTATGGTGAAACTAATGAGGACGAATATCAAGTTCCAAGAAAGAGGCCTAGGACTAGAGGGCTGAAAAGAGCTCTAGAACTAGAGAGGAAAAAAGAGGCTGAACTTGCAAATGAACTAACCTTGAATGAGAAATTTGCCATCATGGTAAATGAGAACCAGGAGCATTGGTTTGAGATGGTCAATGAGCATATTTAGAAGCTCCTGGAAAATGCAAATAAGGACAATGACATACAGAGGAAGATGACAAAACAAAATTGCAATAGAAATCAAATTTCAAGATCCAAGCTCCAAAAGCTCAAATTAAGACTTGAAACACTAATCAAGAAAAAATAAGGGGAAAAAATTGATATCCTTGTTGAGGCATCACTCATTTCCTAACACACCTCATCAGCCTTCCACAAAACAAATTTTGGAGATTTTTGAGAAAATTTTGAAAAATTTAGAGTTTTTTGCTATTTTGGCAATTTTGCACAGTTCCACTGTGAAGAGCGCACTGCGATTTTTATAGGGACCTCTAACAGAAAAACTGAAAGCATCATTAGATTTAGAAGGCCAAATTCAATCACCCTAGCAAATTTTCCAAGTTTTTTTGGGTCAACTGGTCAGTCAAAAAGTCAAAAAACACCTCAAAAAACATGTTTCTTCCCTGTTTTTGAGGCCGGCGCTGCGCTTTTGAATATCCTTGGGAGAATGACGTTTAGTAGGATCAAATAAACACCATTTTGGAAACTAAGCATAGATCTATAAACTAGACATGACATGAAGCTTTTCAGTGAGCTATCCTGAGTTCAATTTGGACACCAAAAACCCCTTCAAAAGTGGAGATGAAGTTGGCACTGCGCTACTTTTTGAGTTTCCTGCTATTTGTAAATTTTTGATGCAAGAGCATCCAAGCCAAATTTTCATTATTCAATTATGGAATAAAGGGGGTGAGACAATTTAATTATTTTAGTAATTAAATTGATTATTTTTAATAAATTATGAGAAAATTATAAATGTGAGGATTTTTGTAAATATTCTTTAATAATTAAAGGATATGAGTGGAGTGGAATTAGGTAGATAATATAGGGAGTAGGAATTCCATATACGGGACTTTGTTGAGTCCAAAACTAGAATAAATTTAAATTAGATTTAAGATGAGATTGTGTGGAGGAATTTATGGAGTGAAATAAATTCACTATTTATTTATATATAGGAGGGTTTTGTGAGGATGAAAGACATCTGAGAGTAGTGAGAAGTATAGTGAGAGTGAGAGATGGTTTGATGGGCGGAGAGCCAAGAGGTCATCCAATGTAATATTTGGCCAAAGATTTTTATGTTTTATTATCAGTATTTTTTTGTGGCTCTCTTTCCTTCAAGTGCATTTTTGAGCTGAATATTTTTATGATTTTAATGAAGAATTATTGAGAGTTTTCATGCTGAAGAAGGAGTGTGTTTTTTATATGCTAGGATTTTGATTTAACCCAAAATTCCTGCATCATTTGGTATCAGAGGGCGAGGGAAAGATACCTGTTTTGAATTTGCATATATATATATATATATATATATATATATATATAAGAAATATGTATAAGTTGTGGACGCAGGAATTAATGGAAAAGCGAGGAATTTGTCAATAAACATGAACGTATTGACGGAGGCGCTTTGGATCTGTGACATCTCATATGGATTGATCCACGCAGAGACCTTTAGGCGGAGCAAAGTCTAAAGTTAAAAACACGTATGAAATGAGTTGTGTATCGGCATATTGAAACAAAGTCGGCGTTGAAGGTAATAGCAACATTAAACAGAGGCAGTGTTACAATTAAAGGGCCAGCGCTAAGGTAGTAGCGACGTGATATTTGTATGAAACTTGAATGTACAGCAGCATTAAGAAGAATGGCTGAGCGATGTAATGTCAAGAGATAACATAGATGACGGGGACAGAAGATCACCAGTGTGACAAAGCTACAGCTGAAGTACAAATGGACCGCAGAGCAGCTTGTGAGTACGATTTTCACTTAATAAAATTCTGATGTCAGTTTAAAACCTCGATGCGATGTAATTGGACTGCAACCTATAGAATCGTACAAGGAATTCAGCGTAGTCTTGATCCAGCGTGGAATTATAATTAGAGTTATGATAGATTATATTTTCATTGACTGCTGTGAGGTTTTGGCCAATCCTCCAAACATAACGTAGAGTATGTTGACTACCACCGTTTTGCACTCGATGTCAAACGGATTTTAAATTCCATTTCTTCATTTATATAACCGATTACATATAAATTGAAATGATGCTACAGCAAATGGGACTCACACTTGTGGAATGAAATTACATAATAAAACAGCAATAAAGAGCATTGGTATATGTAATTAATGGACATGGAAGATTGATTTCTGGATTAATTTTACGAAGAATTACATCAACCAAAGAGTAAGTGGTCATGGAAACAAGCAAAGAGATTGAAAAGTTTGGGTGAAATGGTATTTTGGTAAAAAGGATTGTATTGTGTTGGAGGTATTGTCAGTTTCCTGGATTGAAAAGTTTGGGTGAAATGGTATTTTGGTAAAAAGGATTGTATTGTGTTGGAGGTATTGTCAATTTTCTGGAATATATTTTACGTGAGTTTCTTATTCAAATTCATTTTACAAGAAGCTATTCATTTAAACTCACAAGAAGCCATTAATTTACTTTCACATAAAATTTGCATGGTTAAACTCATAAGTGACTATTGAATGAGGTGAAAGTAAATAATAGAGGTAAAGGTGAAAGTAAATTGATATTGTAAAGCATGGTGGGGAAAATTGGTGAGTTGTTACACACGGTTTTGAGTGGGTAATATATGGTTTCATAAAACCATGTGTCGGTTTTGAGAATGCATAATTTCGTAATTTAATTTTATATTTTTAAGTAGGAGAGTGGTGAGAAGAAGGATTTATAAAGTGTGAAAAAGAGTTTATATTATTTTGGGTTTTTTTTTTTTTTTTTGTAAGAAGTAGATTGTATGGTATAAGAAGTGGGATAATTAATGTACTAGTGTCAAAGTTGAAGTCAAGGTTGTATATCATGAATTAAAAGGAGTTTAGTACATTATGTTAGGGTCAACTTCAATTTCTTTTTTGAGAAGATTTTTTTTGAAATTGAAGTAAAACTTGAGAGATTGAGATGAGGAAATTTGGCTTAAGCTAAGAGAGGAGACTGTGCATACTTTGAAGGTTTCTAACATTTTTTTGCTCGGAAGAGATTTATTTGCTGGTGAGAAAATGGACCTTGCCGTTCAAAGTAAGTCTGTAGAGACTTGAATGTATTCCTAAAATAATATGTGAGAGAAGGGTTGGATAATTTCAACCACAAGAAGATTCAAGGTAAGTGCTCATTAAATGAACCAATATTCATTAATGAGTAGAGGTATTTTAAAATATGGATGATTAAATTTCCTTGCCATACTTGAGAATATGATCTTTTGTAGATGTTATGAAAGTGTGGAAATGTTGCAAATGCCGAGGTATAAATGAATGGAAAAATGTGCTAATCCTGGGTGAAGGCAAACATGCATGTTTATATTAGGAGGTTTATTATGCATAGTGTGATGATTTATTATGCATAATATGGATTCTTGACAATTTTGGTTAAGTCATTTTGGACCAAAGCCTGTAGTTGGGAAAAGAAGAATTCTTTTGATTTGTGATTGAAAATATAATTTCCTGATGTTGTAAACATTTGTTTTTACCATCATGTGATGACATTTAAAGAGGTGATATCGAGGATGAACTTAATGTACGGGTTTTACATCGAAGAGGTTGCTTGTTCTCTACACACAGGTAAAGAGATGTGAATTGATGTTGCATGGTGCATAAAAGTGCACAGAAATGTTTGCGTTATGATGACGAGCTTGTGAGCATGTGAGTATTTACAGTGAAAAATATGGCACAAAAGAATGGAAACCAGAGAGTTGAGACTGCAGAGAGAGAGAGGTTTATTAATAACCTTAACAAGACATGACATATGATAATTCAGGAAAGTAATTTTAAAGATTGAAGATTGAATGGTTTATTTATTTTCAACTTAAAATAAATCTTGAAGAACTTGAATGGCATTTTGACTAAAGACTTCAGTGTCATATGAAATGATAAGGGAAAACTGATGATTTTTCATAAGAATGAAGTATGAAAGAGGGTGAAGATTTTACATCCTAAAACTGTATTAGGGGTGTATTTTTATTGAAAAATTGTATAACTTCAATTAAGTCAAAATATCCACTGTCATTGTTATTAGGACAAAGATTGAAGTGAAAATAGATGTTAGAGTCAAATGAAAGTTTGGATAGTTTGAGCTAAGATTGAGTATTTTCATCCAAGATGAAAAAATTGGTGTAAGTCTGAATTCAAAGAGTCTTAGGTTAAGTCAAGAGTCTGAATGTAATGGGGTGCATGATCGGCGGAGCTGACACCCAAAGAATTGGTCATTGTAACACATGAGTTACTAAAGTTTTGTTTGCAGCAAAGTGAAGCAAGAGGGTTGCCAGAGATTGGTTCTAAGACATACAACCAAGAGAAGGCAAATGCAGGAGGAGAAAATGACTGTTGATAGTCATTACAGAGGTTCGAAAAAAGACCTCAACAGAAGGATGAAGAGGGAAAATGCCAAGGTAATTAGCATATGTGAACAGTTGACGGATGAAGAGTACGAGTGTGAGAAGGTTGAGATAACAATTCACCTTGAATTTTTAATGGAGTTTTGCGGGAAAATGTAAAAAACCAGACACATGGTTGGACCATGAGAAAGAAGTTAAAGTGGAAGAAGCTACAGATGAAGATGGAAAAGCAAGTAAACATACAGTTGATGGAAGAGCTAAGGAAGCTCGAGCAGATGTTGAGTTGTGAGGAACTCAGAGCGACTGAGTTAAAAATGGATATTTCCATTTGTGGCCCGGAACATGGTGCAATTCTGGGTGAAGAGATCAATGAGGAAGATCTCATGAACTATTGGGATATTTAAGAAGCATCTAAAGATGTTTTGGCGTGAGAAACAGATGAGACCATGAAGCCTTACATTTTTTCTCACAATTTATGTATGTTTGTAGGATGTGCGAAAGATGGTGAGCAATTTGATGGAACTGTCACAAAGGAGAATGAAACTCTTGAAAAGGAGAATGAAACTTTTGAGGTAAAGTCCAGTAGAGAATTCATTTCAGAGAAGGAAAGTGTTGATTGGTTACAACAAGAAGAAATCATAAATGAATTCTTGTTTGGGGTAAGAAAGCAAGTCGCATCTGTTATGGAATGGGAGCAAAATGGAAATGTCGAAGAAAAATTCCAAGGAGGTAAACAAGTGTATTTGTTTAAAGAAATTGCTTATGAAAGCTTACAATGTAATGGTGCTGAAACCAGGACAACTCAGGAAGATTTCCAAAGGAGGAGTGAAGGTAGTGATGAAGTGCTAAAAATATTTCATATGGAAATCAAGTTTTTGGAACAGTGGCTGAAGGAACCTGATGGCGAAGAAAAACTTGTAGAACATGATCCAGAAAAAATTACAGTTACTATGCATGATAGAGATGAAATATTTTTAACATTTATGGAGTTGAATGAATGTTATAAATTTTCAAATAATGATTCAACTGTAGGTATAGAAAATTACATTAACAGATATGATGTCAAAATAATATAAATCGAGTAGAAGTTATTTGGCATTGAGATGGCAGATCAGAAGCAACGAGGGAGTTATGTCTGTAGGGACATAAAGGAAACAGTGAATCAGCAAGATGAAGATGGAAGAAGCCAGCGTTTCAAAACAAAATCTATTGAAGTCCAGAAAGTTGATGATGAGAGATTGATGCCTGAAGCATCAAAAGAGACCGACAGGTCTTACCTTTTTAAAACTAACAGTTTTTTGGTGAATGCAGGTATAGTACCAGATGAGAGGGTTGTTGCTATAAAAGAAATCCAAGACTATAGTTGTGATAAAGAAGGAGTTCTTGATTATTTTCTATTGCAGGAATTTGAGTATTCAGCTCAGTTGGAGACAAAAGAGTTTGACAAATAGGAATTACTCCAAGGAATTGGTGAAAGAAAGTGTTGGAGAAGTCGATGGAATCTGATCGACAGAGTGAATGATGAGTTACCAAATCGAGTTGATACTTCGAAGGACCAGCGGCAAAACAGAGTTTGGAATCCTGGAGGGAGTGTTATAGGTCAATTTGGAAAAAATACTGAGAGGGGGGGGGTGAATCAGTATTTAGGGCATACTCAAAACCTTTTACTTTTTCATGCTCTAAAACCCATATGCTACTTTCCTGTTACAGACTCGCGTATATACGCAGATACCCTTTATGAAACTCGCATATACACAGAGATCTAATTATGTCATTAATTCTTCACTTATATCATTCCATCATTCATTCATCAGATGTTCAATAAACAGTAAACATGTGCAGTAAGAATAGAATAAACCATCACACAAAGTATCACACATGAACACCAGGATTTTAGGTGGAAACCAAAGTCGGGAGAAAACCACCACTGCCATTGCTCAGCCTTCAATATTTTATTATAGAGAAAACATCTTACAACATATGTGCTGGCGCAGACTCCTACCAGCACGCAGGCACCCACCTACGCTCGTTTACCACTCCTTTCCCCGGAAGGGAGCTCCAACCCCCGACTCGCTACTCGCTCCCCGGAAGGGAGCTACGACCCCCCGATCTCGTTTACTGGGCCCTCACCCGGAAGGGAGCTACAACCCCCCGACCGGCGCGACCTCAAGACCTCTATGGACCACGTTTCATCAATTTTCTCTACACCTGATCCGAAAGCCTTTTGTACACCACTGCAGCCACATTTCATCATATTTTCAGACCGGACCCACTCCATACTTTTTAAGCACAAATAAACATTAAACTGATACATATAAACTTAACGTACGTATATCGCAAAACCAAACAGTAACAGACCGACATTTCTTACCACAGACTTCAGCAAACCCTAGTTTGCATACGCTTTCCCTTTATCGATGTCGCGTATATACGCGTCTATTTACACAAACAAGTGTATACTTCGTACATACGTGCATCTAATTTATTTACAGATACGCGCTTTCCTTCAAAGGACGCCGTGTATATACGTACCGTAACAAACTAGCGTAAGGTTCTTCATATATTTAGGTCATTGCACTTGCATCGATACATCATTCGCATTTTATCCTTTACTTCCGACAGATGTTCGCCTCTTCTCGCATCTAATCATCCCCTGCAAAACGTATCTAAAGTACATACAAGTACATTTCGCATCTAGATACCCTTCTTCATCATTAAGGGCATCATGTAACTGCAGATTTCATCATTCAACCGTAAATTTTCACCTCAGATATACTTCAAAGAGAAGTATTCATTCAAGCTCAGACTTCTTGCACCCACACTCATCATTTGCACAATGAATTTCTTCTCTTTATATAGGTTTACCCTTTTTCAATACCATGAGCCAAAACCACATTACATCTAATGGTATTCCTGGACGGGGTCATTTAGGCGAATAATTACCCAATACAATGGGTCAATACCATGGTGGTTACCCCTAGTTTTGCAATTTTTGAGTGCTTTTTCCCATACGCGACTTGGCACGTTGTTTCCCGCGTGCATACGTGACTTCTCCTAGACATATCCGCGTATGCCTTGAGACATACTCTTTTCACCATAGAATTAGCACATATTGAATTCCTTTCTTCATTACCTTCTATACTCTCTGTAGATACATCATATTTACATCTTTAAACAAGTTCATCAAGACATATTCTTTCAAGCACAACTTCATCAGGTGGGTTGCCATTCAAGGACAACACTCTATCAAGTGGGTTGTCATCAAGGACAACACCCATCATCATATTGTCAACAAACATCATATCACATCAGTTTTTCATCATTTACCAAGTCCATCAAGTCAAGAATAACTTCATCAGGAGGATTGCCATCAAGGACAACAATTTCCATCAATCTCATGTCTTCATCTTCATTAAGTGGGTTTCCATCAAGGAAAACACTCTGCGTCATATTGCCAACAATCTCCCCCTTTGAAATTGATGGTGTAATCACCATGGTGTCATGACGTCATAGCCTATAGATACATTAAAAATACAATGACACCATGTCACTCTCCCCATTCTTTGACACCATTTGTTTCCTTTATTCAAACACCATGTCACTCTCCCCCTTTGACATCAAGGGAAAAGGGCGGATCAAAACCAACACAAGGTTTTTCTCCTCATGTAGAAGGAAGCGTTCTGTAGATCTGATGTACACTGAAGTGACCAAGCTCCCCCTGAGTTCATGCCGAATCTTCAAACATATTTTTCAATGAAGTATATGACTCTATGACTTTCCTAGCATCAAGGACTCATACTTACATCAAAGATCCAACCAAGTGGATTTACATATGAGACTCAAGGACCCAACCAAGTGGGTTTACACATATCAATTCAACTACCCAACCAAGTGGGTTTACAAAATTTGATTCAGCTACCCAACCAAGTGGGTTTACAAATTTTACAAGTCCTTACATGACTGAATATTACAATTTTACATCATGGGTCTCAACAAGACCATTTCATCAAAATAAAAATATGACCATTTATGACCAAGACCAGAAAAACCTCAAGAGAGATCATATATCAGAACCACCATAATGCCAGCAATGCATTATACTCAGCAAGACTAGGGATCCCCCTGAAAATGTGCATCCGAACATCCTTTCCATATGACTAAGGCTCCCCCTTAGTTTGTGCATCCTGAACACTTTCAACCAATCATCAAGGCATCTTTAAAACAACAGAGATTGAAACAGTATTATAAGAGCTGGAACATCACCAGAGATACCAGAGATGCCAAACAGCACTGCAGCTGTGCTGTAGAGAGCTGACCCCAAACAGAAATTTGTCAGCAATCAGACATACGCGGTTTTCTGTGCATGAACTCGCGTATATACGCGACTGTGTTTCAGGAAATCCGCGTATCCAATGCCATCTTCTAAATTTTAACCAGATCTGATCCTCTGTGAGGCAAAGACAATGTTAAGCTTCTTTTTGAGACCCTGGAATACGACAGATAGAAATGTAGCAGTAGTTGTAGTTCTCTCTTGCTGTCATCCAAATCCAAGTTGTAACATAAGCACATTAGTAACCAAGCCTTTAGATTCTTTGCAGCTTCAACACATTCTTTCCAAGAGAAATTATCATACTAGAACAACATCTTCAAATATGTGTCAAGCAATCATCCATGTGGTCCAATATCAACATGATCTTTAAGATTTAACATGAAGTAACATATGTAGGGAAAAGATCTCAACCATAGTAACAAAATCTGCATGATCTATTTCTGAATCAAACGACTTCCAACTCATCCATGTGTGAGCACAAAAGATACTTTTCAGTAAACAAGGATCAAAATCTCATCATAATAAACCATATACCAAGTCATCATCATTTTGAGCATGAGTATCATAATAACCAAAGAATAACCAGTCATAGTGCCAACAATGCAATCATTAGTATTCAACCTACTGCTCCCCCTGAACCAGTGCTCCTCCTTAACTTGTGCAACCTGAATACCTGTATCAGCAAGTCATCAGCGATTCTATGCATGATCTATCCTCATCTCTCCTAATTATAAGATTGTTAAAAAAGGACTCATCCATAATCTTCAACATAAGAAACCAAGTATCATATCATCATTATTTAGAACTGAGAAATAAGAAGATACAGAGTCAATAATACAGTTATTAACAGTCAGACTGATGCTCCCCCTGAACCTCTACTCCTGATCTTCAGATGTCATCCCAATTCTCTTATCCTTAATGCATATGCGACTGTGTCAGCTGGAACTCGCGTGTATACGCGATTTTTTTTCATATAACCCGCGTATGGAAAGTGAGGCATAGAAATTTTCACATTCCTTCATCTCCCCCTGAACTTGTCCTTCCTGTACCTGTCTTCTTCATATCAGATGCTCTGTCAGAAATACATATAACCAGAATAATTAAATCAACCATGAGAGTCATCATACATTGCTCCCCCTGTGATGATACATTACTAAATCTCATAATGTATCCCACATCATTCCTGCAGTCAAAAAGAGAAGTAAGCTTCAAGCGTATACCGTAGGGTTCATATCTCACGTTTCTCCATCATTCTTCCTTCTTTTTCCAAATTTGCTTGAACTTTCTAATTGGGTGCTGGAAGTTATCCAATTTCCCAGATCTGTTCATCCTGCATTCCTTTTCTACATGTCCATACTTGTTACAAGCATAACATCTTATATGGCCAGAGAAATAAGCATAAGAATCATAATGTGTTTTTCTATTCTTCCTTCTATTGCAATAAACTACTTTATGACCATAATTGTTGCATGAAAAACAATATCCCTTGAAGAAACTAGAGTACCTTTCTGTGTAGAATCTGTTTGTTTGTGACTGAAACAATTTGCTTCTGCAATTTGCTGCAACATGCCCATAATTATGACATTTAAAGCATTCAACATTATTGATTAATTTCTTTGAGATTTCATCATTGTTGGTTGACCTTTTTGTCTCATTCAACACTTTAGGATTAACATTGGACATCCTCTCGAATTTTTAGCACTTCCTTGTGAGCTAGATTCTCCTTACCAGCTTCATGGAAACCAAGACCAAGTTTGATAGCAGGAGACCTTTGATTACTCGAATATTGTCCAAGATATTAGTACTATCTTGAAACCTCAAAAGTTTAACCTTTTCTTCTAATTTACCTTTGAGAATGTTTACCCCAACCTCCAAGGCTTGACATTGCTTTGTCATGCTTTCTTCTTTCCTTTTTCCATCTTCTACTTGATCCTTCAGATTTAGAATCTCTTCTTTCAACCAATCTTCGTTTTATTCACATGTTTGTTGTAGCTCTTCATTCTTCTTATTTGATTTTTCCAGATCTTCTTTGAGAGAGATGATTTCTGCTTCAAGGGCTTCCTTTTCAAATGACAGAGGTTCTTCATTCTTCTTATTTGATGCTTCTAGATCTGTTTGTAGAGAGATGATTCCAGCTTCAAGACCTTCATTCTTCTTGCTTGATTTTTCGAGATCTGCATTTAGATCGTTGATTTCTACTTCTAATCTTTTAATTCGATTGGATGCATAAGTATGAAACCTTTGATACTTGTCCACCTGTCCATTCAGCATTTTTATTTGTTCTTTCATTTGAGAGATCATCTCTTTGTAGATAGATTCTTGCTTATTAGATGAACTTTGTAGTTCTTCAACTTTAATCTTGAGAGCTTCTTCTAGATCCATAACTTTATTTTCACTATCTATACCATTGCTTGCACAAAGAAGATTACAAGGACCCCAATCACTACCTGATTCATCTTCTTCAATTTTTGCTATACATGTTTTCTATGATATCTCCTTGCTTCGAGTAGCCTTCTTCTTTTGCTTCTTTTCCATGAGCACTTTCAGATCATGATTAGAATCTTCTTCATCTTCACTGGACACTTCATCATCATCTTCATTTGCATAATAACTCTTCCTCTTTTCAAATTTTTTCCCTTTACCATGTCTTTCTTTATAAGGACATTTAGTAGCATAGTGACCAACTTTTCCACACTCAAAAAATTTGAAGGGAAGCTTACCTTTGAATCTTCCAGTACCTAGTTGGAGTTTTCTCACGAAATTCGCTTCTTCTTCTTCAGATATATAGCTGGATTCTTTAACAACTTCCTTTTCTTTTCCTTTTGCAGATACCTTAAAATCAACTTCTTTGATTTGAGAAGGACCTCCTTGTCTCATTTCAAAAAGAAGTCAAAATACCATGTAATTGAACAATAGTAAGAGTTTACATCTACTTGCCTTTTCTTCAATAGCTGAAACTTTAGAGTCAAATTCTGAAGTCAAGGATCTCAAGACTTTTTCCACCGCAGTAGTATCGGTTATGGTTTCACCCAAATTTCTCCTCCGATTTACAATATCACCAGACGAAGAAAGAAATCGGCAACACTCTCATCACTATGCATCTTCAAATTTTCATATTCAATTCTAAGAGTTTGGAGTTTGGCACTTTTTACCTTTGTATCTCCTTCATAGCTCAGAATGATTTTGTCCCATATTTCTTTTGCTAAATGTAGCTGCATCACTTTAGCAAATTTTGATTCATACATGCTTCCTAATAAGACATTCACTTCTTTGGCATTGATTTCATACTTCTTCCTTTCTGCTGAATCAGTAGGAATACTTGTCGGATATTGATAACCTTCTTCCACGATTGCCCATACATTTGCACCAAGACTTTGCAGATATGATTTTGTTCGTACCTTCCAGAATATCAGATTGCTTCCCTTGAATAGGAGTTGGCTTTATAGACATTACTCCTTCTTGACTTCCCATTGCGACGGATCTCCTTCAAGCGATCAAGCTTCTGCAGAAGGACCTGCTCTGAAACCAATTGTTGGGAAAAATACTGAGAGGGGGGTTGAATCAGTATTTACTGCATATTCAAAACTTTTACATTTTCTTGCTTCTAAAACCCATACGCTACTTTCCTGAAACACACTCACGTATATACGTGGATACCCTTTATGAAACTTGCGTATACATAGATATCTAATTATGTCATTAGTTCTTCACTTAAATCATTCCATCATTCATTCATCAGATGTTTAATAAACAGTAAACATGAACAGTAAGAACAGAGCAAACCATCACACAAAGTATCACACATGAACACCAGGATTTTTAGCTGGAAACCCAAGTCGGGAGAAAACCACCGCTGTCGTTGCTCAGCCTTAAATATTTTATTATTGCGAAAACATCTTACAACATATGTGCTGGTGCAGACTCCTACCAGCACGCAGGCACCCACCTGCACTCGTTTACCAACCTCTCCTGGAAGGGAGCTCCAACCCCCGACTGCTTACCGGCCTCTCCCGGAAGGGAGCTACGACCCCCTGATCTCGTTTACTAGCCTCACCCGGAAGGGAGCTACAACCCCCTGACTGAAGGCTACAACCCTCAGCACCAATATGGACCACGTTTCATCAATTTTCACACTGGATCCAAAGCATCCTTTAGAACACCACTTGCAGGCCACATTTCATCATATTTTTCGGGGATCGGACCCACTCCATACTTTTAAGCACAGTCAAACATGAAACCGATACATATAACTCACCGACAAACACGCAGAAACTGAAAGGCATTGTGGTCGACATTTTCTACTACGTACTTCAACAAACCTTAGTTTTCATACGCGCTTTCCTTTCACTGATCCGGCGTATATACGCGCTTCCGTTTACACAAACCCGCGTATACTTCTGTACAAATTACAGAACCAATTTCATTGCGCATACACGCTTTCTCTTCGGCGAAGCCGCGTATATACGCGCTTCCTCTGCGGCAAACTAGCGTATGGTTCTTCAGATATTTAGGTCATTGCAATTCTTCAGAACAGATACATCATTCGTATTTTACCCTTTACTTCCGACAGATGTTCGCCTCATCACAGATCTAAGCCTTCCATAAACAGATCTAGCAAATACAAGAGCAATTCAGATCTAGATCTCCTTCTTCATCATTGGTGCATCATACATTCAGATTTATCATTCAAGTGTAACCCTTTCTATTCAGATATACTTCAGAGAGAAGTATTCATTCAAGCTCAGACATCTTGCACCCACTCTCATGATTTTCACAATGAATTTCTTCTCTTTATATAGGTTTACCCTTTTTCAATACCATGAGCCAAAACCACATTGCTTCCGATGGTATTCCTGGACGGGGTCATTTAGATGAATCATTACCCAATACAATGGGTCAATACCATGGTGGTTACCCCTAGTTTTGCACTTTATGAGCGCTTTTTGCCCATACGCGACTTGGAACGTTCTTTCCCGCGTGCATACGCGACTTCCTTAGGCAAATCCGCGTATGCCTAGAGACATACTCTTTTCATCATAGATCTATCACATGCTGAATTCCTTTCTTCATTGCCTTCTGTACTTACTGTAGATACATTAGATTTAGTTCATCAAGACATATTCTATCAAGCACAACTTCATCAAGTAAGTTGTCATCATCTTTATCAAGTGGGTTTCCATTCAAGGACAACACTCAGCATCATATTGCTAACAAACATCATTGCATATCAAATTTAATTCATTTACCAAGTCCATCAGGTCAAGAATAACTTCATCAGGTGGTTTGCCATCAAGGACAACACATGTCAACACTTTCATGTCTTCATCTTCATTCAGTGGGTTGCCATCAAGGACAACACTCAAGAATATATCGTCAACAAAAGAGTTCGACAACAGGAATTACTCCAAGGAATTGGCGAAAGAAAGTGTTGGAGAAGCCGATGGAATCCAATTGACAGAGTAAGTGATGAATTACAAAATGGAGTTGATACATTAAAGGACCAGCGGCAAAACATAGTTTGGAATCCCGGAGGGAGTGTTATAGGTCAATTTGGGCACCATTCCCAATGACTTGGTTAATTGGGCATCATCTATAGGATCGATGATCAAGGGTCTATCATTCCCTATCATTTCAGTTTCTATATGCTCTAAGACAGAAAACAAGACAAATGAAACAAGACTTTCATCAAGTAAATGTTTCCATGGTTTGAAGCTTATTGTATAACATATGAGAGATCACCAACACAGGCTCCAAATGGCCTAAGTGTGTTGCATATGCAAGTAGCCCCATGCAAGGCTGCTCTGCAGAGCACTTCCCTACATTCAAAGGTGTGTTGGTCACATTGGGAGTGAATTTCTCATTGTTCCGGAATCTCCACTTGGCCAGTGTGTTACACAGTAATTTGTCACCGTCCCTGCAATCCCTCATCCTGCACATTGGAGGGCATATTTCGTGACCTGTGAGCAGTGACATGATCTGAAACCACTTTCATGGCATCCCCCTTTACAAGGACAATCATTCCCCTGAAGACAATTTCCCGTGAAAAGCCCTAAAAATAACCCTTTTGGCCTTGGCGCGACTAGCCAGTTCAACCCTCACGCTAATGGGGGAAATCCACCAAAGAGGGCGCGCCAACTGGCGCTCTGTTCCAGTGTATCACCCATGCCAGGCTTAATAAGAAATTTTTTTTTTAAATAAATGGTAGAATTTTTATTCCAACCAACTTCTGAACGAGTCTCTAAAAAGAGTTGGGAGGTTTGGCTCTGGATCACCATGTAGGGGAAGTGGTTTTCCACCTATCATGGAAGCTTCCTTGAGGATAGGGCCAATCCCACCATTGTAGGGATCCCAACTCCCCTTCCACCATCTATATAAGCTTGTCATTTTCCCTTTGCAAGCTAGCCTGAATAGAGCTGAATCATTAATGAGGAGATTATTGTCAGACAGCCGAAGAGAGAGACTTGTCCCATTCCCGACGAGCTTTACCGACACATACTCCGCTGTCGACCCGCCGAAGGAAGATCCAGCGTCAGAGCTCAGGTTGTATCTTTCTTTGTTCTGATTAATAATAAATGACTTCGATTATGGTTCCACTCAGATGTTCATGTTTTATGATTATGAGTTGTATCTTCTCTGACTGATACATAATTGCATGTATTAGGTTTTACGCTTGTTTGTTTGTTGTTTCTTCATGTATGTGCAGGTGTTCGAATGCGCCGAGTAGGAGAATTGTGATCTGCCATAGCGAGGGATGGAAGTGCCATCTTCTCTGCAAGAAACAACAGCGTATGACTTAAAGTAGGCCTCTCATCGCATCTTGGTCTTTTGCAATTAGGAACTTGCGTCTTAGCATGACTCGGTTGTTGCTAGACCCAATCTAGGCTAGTAGGGATTGCCTCTATCTGCAGAGGGGATTTACCTCTCCAACAAACTGGCGACTCCACTGGGGAGTTGATTGGAGTTTTTCTTGTCTCTTTTGGTTTCTTTTGGCTTTTTTTTGCTTGATTTTCTCTTCTGGTCTGTCTCCTTATGGTGTAAAACCTTTGTTGAGCCCTAGAGGATCAAATCTAACCTCTACTTTTCCGAAATTTTCATATTTTCATGGTTGGCTTGATTGGCGTGGTTTCCACCCTGATAATTGCACCCGCTGGCGCAAGTTGCCAGTTCATCACTCACACCATCCCCTGTCTGGCGCAAATTATAGCTAGACAGTCCCGCCATTTCCTGTAGGTGCTAGGGTTTTCCCTTGTTCGGAAGTTTTTTTTGGTCAGTACTTTGCTTCTAGGTTAGTTTTAGATCTTGCTTGAAGTGGTGAGTCTGGTCTTGGTTGGGAGAAATTCTTTGTTTTTTCATTTTCAGGCGTTGGCGCTTTTTGTCAGTTAGCAACACGCACCAATTGGCCATTGTCGCTAGTTTTCAATGAGCAAGTCGCGCTAGTTGGCGCTAGTTTCACCCACAAAAGTCGTGCCAATTTTAGGGTGTGTGAAAATTGAGATTTTTTTCCCTAAATCCTTCACTAGTATGTCTTTCCCTTCCGGTATTTTCTCTAGATGAGCATAGATTACATTGCTCATGGTTCAGCTAAAATGTCTTCTTTTTTGATTGCTTGATGTGAAAGGGAATGAATGCCTTGTTTTGAGCTCATGCTTTGGAAGTCCTTTTTGTGCTTGACCTAATATGTCTTGTAGCATTTTGTGGAATTTCGTTACAAAGTGTTTGAAACAACGATTGCATTCTTAGTGTTTGTTTGCATCCCTTTTGCATTCATCCTTCATTAAGGAGATTTGCGTTCATTTAGTTTTCGTCTCAAAGTTTTCTTTTTATTAAAATGCATTAGATCACATTGCATTGAAAAGTTTTTTTTGAGATCCATCATTGAACTTAGATTACATTGTTTAATGATTGAAAGCTAAAAATCACTTTGAGTGCATTCTCTTTCATTAAAAGCATGCATTAAGTAGATTCTCATTTCATCGAAAGATGCATTGAGTGCATTCTTACCATTTGAAAATAAAAAGGAAATTGTGCATAGATTACAATTCCATAGTTTTCGGAAAAGAGGATTTTGCATAGATTACATTGCATAATTCGCATCGTTGAATGTTTTAGAATACTTTTGGATAGTGAAAGTCATCTAGTTTGGAAAAAGTTTCATTTTCAGTATTGTTGTTTGTTGCATTATTGTTTGAGACTCTTCCCTTAACTAGATAGCATTCATCGAATTGAAAAGATTTCTTTTCTCATATAGCTGCATATAGGGGATTTTCAGATGACATACGGTAGGGCCTTGAAATTGAAACATAATTGAAGATCAACATTAAAATTTATTCAATTTACCTTTGAGGCAGCATTGAAATATTAACGAAATATTTAGAGGTCTAGGCTAGTGACGTGTTCCGGCGTCGTTGAGCCTAGTAGCTGTCGTTTGCCTCTTGGCTTTAGATAGTGCTAGTATGGACTTGTGCTCCCCGTACCATCGCGTATATAAAGGGATACCCCACTAGGTTGCTATCCTTTATCCGTAGGAAGCCGAGTCTGTCACCTTATACCCGTGATACACCAGAAACAACATTCAGGGAGATTGTGTGCACGTACATCAAGTCCTTGGTTGATTTCTCTTTCATTTTTTAACCAAGGTGTATATTGCAGTTCATGGATATCTGGTACACCCTTTTGCCTAGAGTTCCAGAGTAGTCAGTTCGATCTTTACTGACTCCCTAAATTTCAAAAGATTGTCAAGCGCTTGTCCTTTCATGCTTGTTTCCAAACTAAAAGCGATAGAGTCACCTTTTGCTTGTTTCTAGACTCTTAAAATATGAAACAGCAGAGTTTTGTTTCAATGTTTTGAAAAATTAACTTCCCACAAAATATTCCTGGTTAAATTTGGTTTCCTTAGGGTGTTGTTTTGGGTTGTTTCCGATGGCAACTTTTCCGGAGTTCACCACCCAAGGGATCCCCTCCGATGGGAATCCTGGTCATTTCCCTTCTTTTGGGAATGTTGGTGCTCCTTATATGGCAACGTTGTCCCTTCTTGGGTTAACTGTTGGGTTGCCTGTTTGGTTTCTTTCAACCTCTTTGGTCCCGAGTGTTCCATCCACCGAACCATCCACTCCTCCGCCTGAACAACATCATGTTGATTCAAAGGTGGACCTCTCCCCTCCTTTGCCTGTTTCTGCGTCCTCCTCTTCTACTTCGCTTGGTGAAAGTCTGGATTCTAGTAACCAATTGGCTAAGAAGAAGAAGAAGTCTGATAAGAGAGAGGCTAAGGCTGCACCTACTACTTCTAAAACATCTTCTCTTGATGAACCTTCCAACCCTTCACGGAAAGTTAAATTCCCTTGCATGCTATGCACAGGAGACCACCTTCTTCGAGATTGCCCTGGCATTCCTAAGGTGCTCGAAGTATGGTCCAACGGTCGTCCATCGTTGCCTTTGGCTTTCAGGAGTCAGGTTGGAGGCACATCTTCAGCTGGTGCTAATAAGGGTCCTAAAAAGTAGGGTAAGATTACTAATCCCGATAAGTTGTGTGAAGGGAACCATGCCATTCACCTTTGTCCGTATATGGATGAAGCCAAGTCAGTTTTGGACAACTCGACTGTTTCTACACCTTGCCTTCCGGCTAGTTACAAACAGATTTCTTTGGGTCCTCCACCAGCTGATTCCATAATCAGTCAAGAGTCATCCTTGGTCGATCCCGCTCCCCCGGAAATTCAAATTTAGGAATCCGTTCCTGACCAACCATTGGTTGTAGGATCGGTTGAGCTGGCCCAGTCTACGGTATGCCAGGTCTTTTCCGTTGAGAGTGGATCTCATATCCCTTAGGTTCTTCTTGTTTCTTCAGATTCCTTGGACTTGGAGAAATATTCTCCTGTCCCTATACCTCAAGAAGCCGCTCCTCCGCCTCCTGTGATGGAGGTCCCTGAGGATACCCCTCCCGACTCCATGATGGAGGTCGTGGAGGATGATCCTTCTTCTTCTGTAACACCAGAGGAAGACCATCTCGATTCAATGGTAGCCCATCCAAGTAGTTTGGTTGCTTCCTTTGATTGGAATCGATTTGCAGGATACCGCCTTCCGTCTTATGTGCCTTTCGAGATAATAGTACAGGCCTTCGATCTGGTCATACCCAGCACCATTATAGATGAAGGAATCTCTGTTACTATTTTATCCTCGACTACTTGGAAAGCTTTCGGTTCACTGCCGCTTGTGCCTGTTACCCAGAATTTGTTGGCATTTAACAGAAGAACCAGTCAACCATTAGGGATCCTTCCAGGGTTACCTGTTACTTTGGGAGGTAAAACCGTCCATATGGACATGATGGTTGTTCCAGGCCCCTTGGATTTCAATCTGCTCTTGGGGCGGGATTACACCTATGCCATGGGAGCGCTTGTCTCCTCCCTTTTTCATGTGGTATGTTTTCCACATGAAGGACAGATTGTGACCATTGATCAGCTTTCGTTCTTTGGTCCTGATGTGGCAGCTACCCCGCCGTCATCCCTTCCTGGTTTTTATCCACCCGTTGTACCTGCCCCACCGCAGGTCAACTATGTGGCTACGTACCCCGTGCCTGTACCTAGTGATAATGTTATCGTGCATAGTATAATGGGGGCATTAGGTCCTGACTTCCAATATTTTTTCCTCTCATCGGATGAGAACCTCTTGGAAGCCATGACTTCTTGTTCATTATGATGAGGTCTATCGGAGCATAGTTCCTTTTCTTGTGTCAAGCTCCTTAAAAAATGAAACAAGGTGTTCCGAGGATAGTTTATCTTCTGTATCAACCTCGTTAAAAAATGAAACAAGGTCGTATGAGGATAGTTCTTTTAATGTGTCAACCTCGTTAAAATAATGAAACATGTTCCTGTTCAATTCAAGTCTTTGTTTAGATCTCGTAAATTCCCAGTCGAGTCTTTCTCTTGATCTCGTAACTTGAACATTCACTCCATCTGCCTTTCATGTGGATTGAAGCTTGGGAGGCATGTACCTCGAATTGAGTCACTATGCTGGGGGCATACTTAATTTTTCAAGCACAGTTTGTTTCCATTTCAAGCTTGTGTAAAAATGAAACCGGTTTCAAGCATAATTTATCTTTGTTTCAAGCTTGTGTAAAAATGAAACCAACTTCAAGTAGAGTTTTTTTATTTCAAGCTTGTGTAAAAATGAAACCTTTCCCATTTTACCCCTCGTGATTTCCATTTTATTATCCTATTTTTTCCAAATGAGTTTTGGTTTTCTCACTCCATCGTCACTATCTGCTTGGCCGATCATATGTCTTCACTTGATTGTTTTACCCATTCCTGAGGAACCGCTGCGATGAGTGGTCTTGTTAGCCAACCTCTTCACCTTTATTTGTTCTAAGCAGTTCCACCATTACCAGAACTAGTTGTTACCCTTTATACCACTCATTCCTCTAGGAGGAGTCACCTTTCAACTCCTTTTTGACTCTCTAAACATGAAAAGATTGTTGAGTCGCTTGTCGTTTTGAGCTCGTTAAATTGGCTGCGAAACGACATCTACCCAGTATATGTTTGCCTCTTTTTCGGGCTGGGACATATTATTTATGAAAAAGGAATACCCTAGCCTATCGTGACTAGGAGGTTTTCTCAGACACAGTTTTCTACCTTTTCGAATTTGAGGAACTATCTATGAAAGGGACTGTTGGATTTTAATTTTCTGCTTTCTTTTCAAACTCTCTAAACATGAAAAGATGTCGAGTTCTTCCTTTGTCAGACTTGTTAAAAACTAATGACATCGGACTTCGTCGTAATGATGTTACTCGAGCTCCTCTTTCCTAGGGCTCGTTAAATGTACTAGGTTGGATTTGTCCGAAGGACGAACTTATATGACAAGCATATGGTATCCTCTTCAAGCTTGTGTAAAAATAAAGAGGTACTCGCCAGAAATGGTGGGGAAAAATTGGAACCAGTATCATCGTTGTGTCGACAGTATGTCACTCTTGAACATGGCACTTGTCTGCATTCGTGTTAGGTTGGGGACATCTCATCTTGTTTTCTGCTTGCCTCCATGGGTTTGGGTTATCCCTTTTGACCTGTCACCTGCTCTTTGCCTCGTCATCATTACCTCTGATCTTTTGATGTCAAATACTGCCAAATCCACTGTCGTGCTGCCGATATGTTCAAGAGAAGTTGACCTCTGCAGTTTCAACCCTCCTCTGATTCTCATCTGATCCTGATTCACAAACATTATGTTCCTCTGTCTCACGTTGATGATGTGGGAAGCACTATGGCCCACCTTTGATCAAGGTCACTTCCTGTCGACTCCAACTCATTATCCAAGAAGCTGATCTAGAGACTCCCTTCCGGTACCTTGGAGCCTGCATGCCTCAATGGCAGGTTCTTCGCATTCGACGCAAGGTTTTTATCATTGGCCTTCAATCAGATGATTTTGCAGGTGTTCAACACTAGATCACTATTCACATTCCGTGGATTGTACCTATAGTACCTTGAGGGCCATTATCATCATTGGTGGTTCCTCTCGTGTCTGTTAACAGCTTTCATCATTGGCTAGTAATCAGACGATGTTCTCGCATGTTCGACTTCGGCTCACATATTCACATGCTTGAACTTGTACTCTGTTCAAGTCGAGATGGAGCACAAGACCCTGGATTTTGTCTATTGGAATCCAGGCTGCGGATTTTGTGGATTATTATGATTGGTTACATGACTCATTGAATGGATGGCTGCGACCATACCTGAGTCTACTTATTGATCCTTACTGGATGGCTGTGTCCATTCCTTGGATCCTGATTATTGTATACTCTGTTATGGATGGCTGCACCCATACCACATATATCATGTGTTGGTCCCCCGTGTTTTGACAGTTTGGCAAATCAAAAGACAAGGCAACATCAGAACCAATCTTTAGAGTTCCAGTATCTAGTCCTCCTGTTCTCAGAGAGGGATCTCTCAAATATTTGTTTGCAAAGGTTTATCTTGTTTGCTTTGATTATGGATTTTAGACTAGTTATTAAGTGCAGATGTTTGTTTGGTTGGATTGAGTTGATACAACAGAACATGAAAAGTCTAGGAAAGATAGACAGAAAGAGGAAATATCTGGTTCATTGGGCAATGGAGTCAAAATAAGGTCATGACAAACTCTTCAAGGGATATGGGATATCAAAGGGAAAATCTAACTTGGCCATAGGATCCTTTGTTTTGGAATGAGATGGACATTAATGTTTTGGAAAGAGAAGCTTAATTCTCAACAAAGGGAACTTGAAAACATAACTTAACAATAAAGAGATATTTGATAGACAGGGCTAACCATAAATTCCACAAACATTCTTTAAGAAAATAATGACTTCAAGACAACTTTTAAAATGAAATCTAAGATTCGGGGAACTCCCTATTTCCTCAAAGATTTTACTTTAAAGGACTTAGAAAAAATAAAAGATTCACTGATAGCTGCATTCATAGAAGAGGGAACACCTAAATAACATCTATGCTTGCAACTATGAAGACCTTCAAAACAAATGTTCAAGCAGGGGCAAAGGGTAAGATCAAAACCGACCTCTTTGATTAACTTAAGACAATGATACTTCAAAGGGAGACTTCAATAACAGCTTTCAAGTGATGGCAGACAAGCAGGGAGAACCATAAATCATGTTGAAACCAACTATTTGAGCTATCAAGGAAATAAACCAGCATGAAGACTAAAGAGAAGGTTTAAAGCCTCTAAAATACTCCAGCAGAAGAAAACATAAAACAGTGAAGGGTGAACAGGTCTAAGGTGCTTCAAGGAGTCATTTCTTAGCCTAAAAATTTCAGCCTACTGTAGTAAGAGATTATGAAACATAATGAAAACAGGAGAAAACATTAAACAGTTAGAATACTTCACCAACAACCAAGCTCATGAATCCAATGATAGAGCCTTCTCAGGAACGGGCATGCAACAGCATCATCAAGACATCCAAGACTTCAATTTTTTTTCAACTTCAACAGACTTGTATATTTATTTCAGAGAATTTCAATGTTACAACTTGTAATCAAACAACAACCAAAAACCAACAACTTCTCATCTGCCACAGCAGTATTTATAGGAAGATCAGGAGGTGAGATCTAACAAAATATCTCAAGGATAATTAATACAGAGTGAAAACTTCTCGGCCTTTTGAGAGGCTCGATGAAGAAGTTATAGGTGGTTCTGCATTAACCGTTTTACAATAAATATCAAAGCTCGGTGGGAGCTTTATTTGACTTTGAGGCTCTGTGTTATGTTTGGAGTAACTCTGCAGATATTTTTGCATTGATTTCCTTACAGAAGTAACTCCCTGGCTGCGCTGAGGCAACATATCTGATTGTGCAATAAGTTCAGCCTCTGTTTTAATGCTTTGTGGCAACAGGTGGCTCCTTTGGTAGCTGAGGAATCAATTCGCCTTGTTCGAAGTGGTGTAAGCCTTTTCTGTCAGTGAAACACTTATGATTTTATTATTAATTGTGTTTTAATCCAGGGAATTAGGCTTTTGATAATCATTCTCAGCCGTAATTCCCCAGATCTATCTTTAATCTTCATCTGTTGTGTTTTGTCTTCAAACTTATACTCTTTTTAACTGTTTTTCGAATAAAACAGTGTCTTGTCGATTTGCAGGGCCGCGCAGGTTTTTAGAGGCATCAATGCCCATGAAGCATCAATAGAACATTGAATCCTGACCCGTGGATGGCTTCTCTTTAATAAATCGAAATCGCAGGAAACGTCTTTCCCGGTCTTCGGCATTCTTATGGAAAAAACCCTTTAAACCTGCAAAATAAACAAATATTATGAATTCCTGCGTATTTAGGTTTAGACTGCTTCAGATGGCGGGGAAAGGAGCGTAGCCGTTGGATGGTTGCATCCAACGGTGGAGGCTTTATACAGAGGAGGTTAATAGGGATCGCGAAATCGAATCGCAAATATTTGCGATGAGTGATCAGGGGTTTCACGAAAAATGCGATTTGCGATTTGCGATGGAGGAGGGAATATGCGATTATGCGATCAGGCGGATCGCATCGCAAATATTTGCGATGGATCGATTAATTTAAATGAGACGAAATGCGATACTGCGATTTTGTGATTTGTGATCGGGCGGAACGATCGCATCGCAAGTTTTTGCGATGGGTCAGTTAAACAAACCGCGGAAAATGCGATTTCGCGGTATTGCGATTTGCGCTGAGCGCCAAAGGGTTTAGAACTCAGTTCCAGGGTACGGGTATATGGATGAAAAGGGTTAGGGGCTTAAGATCGAAGGGGCTTAAGTCCTATACATAAAAACATGTATTTTCATGGTTTTTTGAAGGGTTTTTTGAAGGAAATGAAGGTTCTGATAAGGCTAAGAAGGGGTCTTAGACCTTGTAAAAATGAATTTTGATGAGGGGAAGAAGCAGAAAGGTTAAAATGAGGGATTTTTGTGGGAAAAAAGGGGATAGACATATGAATTTAATTTGGGAAGGAGGAAAAGGGAAAATAGGGTTTGCAGCAATATCTTGGCTTTGGAAAACAGTAGGATTTTTGAGTTCCGAAGGGAAACAGCAGATGCAAATTTTGGACAGAGGCATGAGGCCTTCTAGAGTCTTCAAGAGCCAACAATTTTTAGTGATAAAATTTGTTCCTTGGAGGCTCAAAAAGTCTTAGCCACCTTTTGGTATAACAAATTTTATAGGTGGCTAACAGTGGCTCCACTTGGGGATGATGCCTTCTTGAAGGCATCAAGAACCTCAGACTTGCATTCTTTGGGAGGCTGACCTATGCCTGATTCATTGGGCTGCTTTTCTTTTACTGGGATGATTTTTCTTTGAAAATATATTAGTAGCCATGGAAAACAATGGATTTTTCATCAATCAAGCTTTCTACCTACGCAATCCTACTGATCTAACATTTTTTCTTCATTTAGAGTGCACTTGGATTGGCAAAATCTTTCATAACATTTTATTCTTTTGAAAGCAAGAAATCTAATCTATTTCTACTCCTTTTTTCTCCCTGAACTCAGATTAAATAGTTGAGTTCAGATGCTTCTCTACCTGATCTACTATCTGTTGGGATTAAACTGTCCAACAGATTTTTATTCTCTAAATTCTACAACAGAAATTTAAAAACAGTCAAGTCAAGGTTAAGCTGTTTGACTTGCTGTGATCTATGGCATAAAAACAAGCTGCACATAGATTATTATTTGCAGAAAATTAAAAACAAAATGGAAGGCTTAAGATCTGAAAGTCTCTCATCATGGCCTTCTCTTTTCTTCATAGCTCTGTCTTTGCTTTTGTTTGAACTGTCTCTTCCTTGTTCTCTGATTCAGATTTTGGGCAAATTAGTACCAGTTTTACCTCTTTTGACTCGGGATTTGAAGCAGTTTAGAGTCATCTCTCTTTTGGAAACCTAGGTTCATATTTTAAGCATGTTTGAACCTTTATTTCTATCCTAGACTAACCACTGATAAGCCAAGATTAAAAAGTTTGGAAAATAAAATTCACTACCTTATCAGCAGAAAATTTAAAACTAGTTAGTCAAGATTAAACAGTTTGACTAAGTAGAAGTGTGTTTTTTGAGGAGTGGCATTTAAGCTTGCACACTTTCAGATTTGTTTCTCTTTTTGGTATGGGGCTACACCTTTCTTGTTTTCATTTTTTCCCTCTTTTCATTCTTTCTTTGTTTTTGTATTTTTGAATTCTTGATTTTTCTTCAAATCAGAAAACAACAACTAAATACATGCTCGGAACTGAGCTTTATTGACATTCCTACCTAACCTAATCTAACTTGGAACATTTACATGTTTTAGCTGATGAACTCTCTTTTCCAGTACAACCAATCCAACAAATGATTCCATGATTGGTCCTTCTTCCTCTCCTTGGGCAGGTTGGACAAACAAGGCCACTCCCATTCTTTTCGTTTTTTAGCAGCAGTGCTAAATAATCCTCTTTCTTTTGGTAATATACTGCTCCTAATAACCTTTATCCCTTCTTCAAAGATTTTCAAAAAATGAGCATAGGGATCTTGAAATAATACTCGGTTGTGAGTGTTTGGAAGATATGCTTCAACTAGGATCATCTCTTCCTTCTCCACTGGATTAAGGCAAAGGTTTTTATGAGGAAGAAAAACTTCCTCATCTTCATTATTATCTGAACTGGCGAATTCATCATATATTGCAGTGTTGTCCTCTTGTAGCCCTGGTATGCTTGGATTCAGTGAGCTGAATTCTGTGAAGAGATTATTATATTCTTGAGCAGGGGTGTATTCAAAGGTTTCTTCTTGCTCAAAAACTTCTTCATTACTCTTTTCTTCATCTTCTGAGTAGAAAGGCTGCTGAGTCCCAAATATGTGAAAGCCATTTATGATGGACCGAACAGGATGATTGCGGCTTTCAAGCTGACGATGGTGAGACTCATAACACCAATCAAATGCTGGTTGCCCTACATGATTAGTTTCTTCTTGGAAATCATCATTATCATCAAACTGATTAAATTTTGAAAAATTACCAGAATAAACATTTTCATCAGTCAAGCATATTGGGTTATCAGTTTGTTCCTTTAGCTGTTCTATAAGTTTATTTTCTGTTTCAAGACAACAAGATTTAGTAGATAAATGAGCAGGAGTGTTATGTTCTAATAAAGAATTGAGGGTTGGCTATTTATTTAATATCTGATTAATTTCTTCCTCTGTAAAAAGAGAAAGAATTTTCTCCTTTCTTTGGATAGAAGAACAACAATCCTCTCCCTCTTGTGTTAACTGGTTTTGAGGCTGGATGTCTTCTTGATCCTCTTCTAGGGAATCATTACTAGTGTTTGCAAGGTAATATGATGCAGAATGTTGTCCTTGATGGCAACCCACTGAATGAAGATGAAGACATGAGATTGTTGACTTGTGTTGTCCTTGATGGCAATCCACCTGATGAAGTTATTTTTGACCTGATGGACTTGGTAAATGATGTAAATCTGATGTATCTACAGTGAGTACAGAAGGCAATGAAGAAAGGAATTCAACATGTGATAGATCTATGATGAAAAGAGTATGTCTCTAGGAAAACGCGGATTTGCCTAAGGGAAATCGCGTATGCACGCGGGAAAGAACGTGCCAAGTCGCGTATGGGCAAAAGCGCTCAAAAAGTGCAAAACCAGGGGTAACCACCATGGTATTGACCCATTGTATTGGGTAATGATTCGTCTAAATGACCCCGTCCAAGAATACCATCGGAAGTGATGTGGTTTTGGCTCATGGTATTGAAAAAGGGTAAACCTATATAAAGAGAAGAAATTCATTGTGCAAATCATGAGCGTGGTGCAAGATGTCTGAGCTTGAATGAATACTTTCCTCTCACAGATCCGCGAATGGAAAGGGTTACAGTTGAATGATAGATCTGAATGCATGATGCACCAATGATGAAGAAGGATATCTAGATCTGAAATGTACTTGTATTTGCTAGATCTGTTTATGGAATGATTAGATCTGAGATGAGGCGAACATCTGTCTGAAGTAAAGGGTAAAATCTGTGTGATGTATCTGTTCTGAAGAATTGCATTGATCTAAATGTTTGAAGAACCATACGCTAGTTCGCCGCAGAGGAAGCGCGTATATACGCGGCTTTGCTGAAGAGAAAGCGCGTATGCGCAGTGAAATCAGCTCTGTAATTTGTACAGAAGTATACGTGGGTTGATGTGATTGGAAGCACGTATATACGCGGTATCAGTGAAAGGAAAGCGCGTATGCAAACTAGGGTTTGAAATCCGCGGAAGAAACGTCCGATCCGTTCCGCGGGTTTACCGATATCCGGGCCGTTAGTTATAGGTATCTCTGTTTCATGGTTGATTGTGCTTAAAAGTATGGAAAGGGTCCAGTCTGAAAATATGATGAAACGTGGCCTGCCAGTGGTGTCCTAAAGGAAGCTTTGGATCCAGTGTGAAAATTGATTAAACGTGGTCCTTAGAGGTGCTTAGGGTTGTAGCCTTCAGTCAGGGGGTTGAAGCTCCCTTCCAGGAGAGGCTGGTAAACGAGATCAGGGGGTCATAGCTCCCCTCTAGGAGAGGCTGGTAAACGAGTCAGGGGGTTGGAGCTCCGTTCTAGGAGAGGCTGGTAAACAAGTGCAGGTGGGTGCCTGCGTGCTGGTAGGAGTCTGCACCAACACATATGTTGTAAGATGTTTTCTCTATAATAAATTATTGAAGGTTGAGCAACGACAGCGGTGGTTTTCTCCCGACTTGGGTTTCCACCTAAAAATCCTGGTGTTCATGTGTGATGCTTGGTGTGATGGTTTATTTTGTTCTTACTGCACATGTTTATTGTTTATTAAACATCTGATGAATGAATGATGGTTTGATATAAGTGAAGAATTAATGACATAATTAGATCTTTGTGTATACGCTAGTTTCTTAAAGGGTATCCGCGTATATACGCGAGTCTGTATCAAGAAAGTCGCGTATGGGTTTTAGAAGCAAGAAAAAGTAAAATTTTTGAATATGCAGTAAATACTGATTCACCCCCCCCCCCCCCTCTCAGTATTTTTCCCAACAATTGGTATCAAAGCAGGTTCTTTTGCAGAAGCTTGATCGCTTGAAGGAGATCTGTCGCAATGGGAAGTCAAGAAGGAGTAATGTCTATAAAGCCACCTCTATTCAATGGAAGCAATCTGATATTCTGGAAGGTACGAACAAAAGCATATCTGCAAAGTCTTGGTGCATATGTATGGGCAATCGTGGAAGAAGGTTATCAATACCCGGCAAGTATTCCTACTGATGCAGCTGAAAGAAAGAAGTATGAAATCAATGCCAAAGCAGTGAATGTCTTATTAGGAAGTATGTCTGAATCAGAATTTGCTAAAGTGATGCAGCTACATTCAGCAAAAGAGATATGGGACAAAATCATTCTAAGCTATGAAGGAGATACAAAGGTAAAAAATGCAAAACTCCAAACTCTTAGAATCGAATATGAAAATTTGAAGATGCATAGTGATGAAAATGTTTCCAGTTTCTTTCTTCATCTAGATGATATTGTAAATCGGATGAGAAATTTGGGAGAAAGCATAAACGATAATACTCTGATTGAAAAAGTCTTACGATCCTTGACTTCAAAATTTGACTCTAAAGTTTCAGCTATTGAAGAAAGGCAAGATCTGCAAACTCTTACTATTGTTCAATTACATGGTATTCTGACTGCTTTTGAAATGAGACAAGGAGGTCCTTCTCAAATCAAAAGAAGTTGTTTTTAAGGCGTCTGCAAAAGGAAAAGAAGAGGGAGCTGTCAAAGAATCCAGCTATATATCTGAAGAAGAAGAAGAAGCAAATTTTGTGAGAAGACTTCAACTAGGTACTGGAAAGTTCAAAGGTAAGCTTCCTTTCAAATGTTTTAATTGTGGAAGAGTTGGTCATTATGCTGCAAAGTTTCCTTATAAAGAAACTTCGGCTAAAGGAAAAGAAGTAGCAAGAAGGAATAAGAATCGATCTAGCACAAGAAAAATTTATTATACTAATGAAGACAGTAATGGGTCATCTGATAGTGAGGAAGAATGTGAAGAAGATTTTAGACTTCTCATGGCATTTGAACAAAGAGAAGAAAAGGATACTTTTGTGTATGCTCTTGAGGACAATGATTTTCTTGAAGAAAACAATCAACTCAAAGTAAGCCTAGAAGAAAAGAACATAATCATAGAGACTCTTGAAAATCAGCTTGAAGCAAAGGAAAAACGCATTGAGGAATTGGAGTGTGAAGTAGTAAGTTTAAGGAAATATAATGAGAAAGTGAAGACTCTCAATCTTAGATTTGCCAAAGGTTCAGAAACCTTAGATGAGATTATCAAGATACAACGGTCTCCTCTTACAAAAACAGGTCTTGGATATACTGGGGAATCTTCCCAGACTTCAGCACCAAATTATCTGAAAGCAGCCACAACTAGTTCTCTACATTCAGCCACTCAGCAAGGGAACAAAGGATCTTTACAGATAAAGCATGATCATCTCAAATCTAACAGGGAGATCTTTCAAAGAAGCTACAACCAACAGGTAAATTCAAATAGAAGATTTCATGATCGCAGAAATTTCTACTTCAATGGACAATGTTTCTCATGTCACAATTTTGGTCATAAAGTTGTTCAATGTGTTGCATATAAAACCATCATGACAAGAGAAGCAAGAAAGAAAAGGATGAATATTGAACCAAAGAAGACCACCTAAAACAACTTTTCTCCTCTTCAAAACGAAGTTGAATGTACTTATTGCAATAACTTTGGTCATGAAGAATCTGAATGCAGGAGCAAGGTCCAGCCAAAAGAACATGTTTCCTCAAGCTCTAAAGTGTGGAAAAAGAAAGAAATACAGGTTGAAAATTGTGGGATAGCATTATTTGCAGAAGGTGAAGAAAATCAATGGTACATTGATAGTGGGTGCTCAAGACACATGACAGGTGACAAAAGCAAACTCCTTACATATAATGCTCTAGAGAAGGAAAAGAAAGTTACTTTTGGAAATGATACTCCTGCTGTAATTAAAGGAAAAGGGTCAGTATTTCTAAAAGAAAAGGTGAAGGCTAATGATGTCATGTATGTGGATGGATTAAGACATAACTTGTTAAGTGTAAGTCAAATGTGTGATCAAGGAACAAAAGTGGTCTTTAGTTCAAAAGAATGTGTGGTTCATGATCTAGATACAGGTAAAATCATTATAAAAGGAAAAAGAAATCCAAGCAACCTGTATGTACTGAACGGCATAGATCAATGTTACTTGAGAAAGTCTTTAGAAAATTGGCTATGGCATAGAAGGCTGGGGCATCTGAGCTTCTCTCAAATCAACAAAGCAAGCAGACTTCAAGCTGTTCGTGGTCTTCCCAATATTAATCTACTAGAAAGTATCATATGAAAATCTTGTCAATTCGGTAAGTAGACCAGAGTACGATTCAATGCCAAAGAAGGATCATCAAGTGAGCCTCTTGAACTCATTCATACTGACATATGTGGACCTATGAGGAAAAATTCACCACGTGGGGAAGAATACTATATCTTATTTATTGATGATTACTCTAGAATGTGTTGGATCGGGTTGATTAAACACAAAGCTGAAGCATTTGAAAAATTTCAAATCTTCAAAGCATTGGTAGAAAATGAATTAGATCTAAAAATCAAGTGTCTTAGATCTGATCGAGGAGGAGAATATACATCAAATGAATTCTTTGAATTTTGTGAACAACATGGCATAAAAAGACAGTTCTCTGTAGCATGCACTCCACAACAAAATGGCGTAGCAGAAAGAATGAATAGAACAATTCAACAAATGGCTAGAGCTATGCTTGATGATTCTGGAACTCCTGACATGTTCTGGGGTGAAGCAGCACATACAGCAGCTAACATTCTCAACAAGGCTCATGTTCTGGTAAATAGTGACAAAACTCCATATGAACTCTGGTATGGTAAGTCTCCCACTGTGAAGCATTTTAGAGTTTTTGGAAGTAAATGCTTTATCAAAAATAATGATGAAAAGCTTGGCAAGTTTGAACCTAGATCAGATGAAGGGATATTTCTTGGTTACTCATCTACAAGCAAAGCGTACAAATGTTACAATAAAAGGCTTCGAAAGATTGTTGAATGTATTGATGTTGTTATTGATGAGTCTCCTGTAGCTCCTAAAGAAGAAAAACAAACAACAAAAGAAGATGATGGTGACTTATGTCCTTCTACATCAAATAGAAATGATATAGACAGTGGATCCAATGAAGAACTTGAAGATGATCTATCTGAAAAAGCTCCATCCAGATATGTTCAAAAGAATCATCCTGAATCTCAGATTTTGGGAGACAAGGAATCAGGTGTACGAACAAGGAGAACTTTTGTGGGATCTTCTAGTCATCAAGCACTTCTATCCACAATTGAACCACACAATGTCAATGAAGCTAGCAAATATGAATGCTGGAATAATGCCATGGATGAAGAAATTGAGCAAATTGAAAAGAATGACACTTGGGATTTGGTACCAAGACCTCATGATAAAAATGTCATTGGAACTAAATGGATCTTCAAGAACAAGTTAAATGAGAATGGGGATGTTGTAAGAAACAAAGCTAGACCGGTTTGCAAAGGGTATACTCAACAAGAAGGTATAGACTTTGAAGAAACTTTTGCTCCTGTAGCTAGACTTGAAGCCATAAGAATGTTTCTTGCTTTTTCAAGTTATCAACAAATCAAAGTTTATCAAATGGATGTTAAATCTGCGTTTCTTAATGGTGATCTAGAAGAAGAAGTATATATAGAAAAACCGGAAGGATTCATTTTGGGAAATGATGAAAATCTTGTTTGTAGACTTAAAAAGGCTCTATATGGTCTCAAACAAGCTCCAAGGGCATGGTATTATCGTCTTGACAAATATCTTCATCAACAAGGATTTTCAAAGGGGTCTGCAGACAGCAACTTATACACAAAAGTTGAAAATGATAAACTATTGATTGTAGTTGTATATGTTGATGATATCATTTTTGGGAGTAACGAAGAATCTATGAGTCAAAAATTTGTTTCTGTCATGCAGCAAGAATTTGAAATGTCTTTACTTGGGGAACTAACATTCTTTCTTGGCTTACAAGTGCATCAAACTGCAGATGGTATATTCCTATCACAAGCGAAATATCTTAAGCAAATTCTGAAGAAGTATGGCATGGAAGAATGCAAACTTGTAAGTACACCAATGATAACCGGATGCAATCTCAGTTCTCATGATGATTCTCCCACGGTGAACCAACCAGAATACAGATCAATGATAGGAAGTCTACTTTATCTCACTGGGACTAGACCAGACATTATGCATGCAGTTGGGATTGTTGGATGATTCCAAGCTAATCCAAAAGAGTCTCACCTTCAGGCTGTAAAATAATTTTCAAGTATCTACAAGGAACTCAAGACCTTGGTCTATGGTATCCAAAGAATGCTGATCTTACTCTTCATGCTTACACTGATGCAGATTGGGCTGGAAGTGTCGATGATCGGAAAAGCACTAGTGGTGGTGCATTCTACATGGGACCCCGATTAGTATCTTGGTTTAGCAAGAAGAAAATTTCTATTGCCTTATCTACAGCAGAAGCAGAATATGTGGCTGCCGCATCTTGTTGCACTCAACTTCTTTGGATGATGCAAACCTTACAAGATTTTCAAATCAAATGTACACCTCCTGTCCCCATTAAGTGTGACAATACAAGTGCCATCAGTATTTCAAAGAATTCTGTTATGCATTCGAAGACCAAGCACATTCCCATCAAGTATCACTTCTTACGTGAACAAGTGCTTGAGCAAAAGGTGAATTTGGAGTATGTTCCCTCCAAAGAACAAGTTGTTGATATCTTTACCAAACCTCTGCCCAGGGAAGCGTTCGAGTATCTAAGACAGAAGCTGGGAGTGTTTTCTGCCAGTCAAAAGAACAAATCTGCATAAATTCAGAAGATGGCATTAGATACGATTTCATAGCACAGTCAAAGGTGATATACGAAGGAAATTACAATAGAAAACCGCATATGTCCGATTGCCGATATTTTTCTGTTTGAGTCACCAAAGAGAAACATGTAAAGGCTGCTTGGTATCTCTGATACTGTTTGATATCTCTGGTGGTGTTCCAGTTCTCATAATTCTATTTCTAATGTTTTGATAAAGATGCCTTGATGATTTGTTGGTGAAAGTGTTCAGGATGCACAAACTAAGGGGGAGCCTTAGTCATATGAACAAGATGCTTGGATGCACAGTTTCAGGGGGAGCATCTAGCTTTGCTGAGTATAATGCATTGTTGGCATTATGATGGTTCTGAAATATGTTCTCTTTCTTGAGAACTTTCTGGTGTTGGTCTTAAAGTTATATTTGTAGCTTGATGAAAAGGTCATGTAGAGATCCATGATGTAAAATTGTAATTTTCAGTCATGTAAGGACGTGTCAAATTTGTAAACCCACTTGGTTGGGTAGCTGAGTCAAATATTATAAACCCACTTGATTTGGGTAGTTGAGTCTTATATGTAAATCCACTTGGTTGGATATTTGATGTAAGTATGAGTCTTTGGTGATAGGATGTTCATAGAATCATGTACTTCATTGGAAAACATGTTTGAAGATTCAGCATGAACTCAGGGGGAGCTTGGCCACTTCAGTATATATCAGATCTGCAGCACGCTTCTTCCCAATGCAGAGAAAATGGGGAGAGTATGTTGGTTTTGATCCACCCTTTGCGCTTGATGTCAAAGGGGGAGAGTGACATGGTGTTTGAATGAAGAAAAAGAATGATGTCAAAATTGGGGAGAGTGACATGGTGTCATTGTATTCTTAATGTATCTATCTGTTGTAATGATCAAACACCATCGTGGTTGCCATCAAGTCCAAAGGGGGAGATTGTTGGAAATATGATGCAGAATGTTGTCCTTGATGGCAACCCACTGAATGAAGATGAAGACATGAGATTGTTGACTTGTGTTGTCCTTGATGGCAATCCACCTGATGAAGTTATTTTTGACCTGATGGACTTGGTAAATGATGTAAATCTGATGTATCTTGATCCAGGTGGATATCGGTGGCCACCCACCTATTCCATTTGGACCAACACCATCAATTCTTGCAGATTTTCACATTCAGCACAACTTACTATTTTTAGCAGTTTTTCGGGTCCCGAACTTCCGGAGCCATTTTGAGGCCCTAAACGACGTTTTTTGGGTATGAAAGCGAATTTTCTGATAAAATTTGTCCCGACAGTTGTAGTCCTCGGATAGATCTTTCTAACGAGCTATTGAACGCGTAAAACGGAGATCGGGTGCCAAAGTTATGCCCCCGGGAAGCTGGAACCACCACCCACTCCAAACCGGCGCCCACGCTTGCGCCTCATCTCCTAACAACTTCTGCTAGGTTTTTGGACGTTTCATATTCTACATTGAGCCAACATAAATAGGCCCCGAGCCTCATTTCCTCATTGTAACACACGCTCTGGAGCCCGTAGCCACCACATCTCTTCAGAGATACCACACGTCTAGCTAGTTTTATTTCCTTTCTGTCTGTAAGCAAATTTCAGTTCTTTGATATTAATGAAATGAAGTGTTATTTCCGCTGCATCTCTATGTTCATGGTTATTTCTGTATTCTGTTGCGTTCCTGTATAAAATCCGGATCATATCTACAGTGAGTACAGAAGGCAATGAAGAAAGGAATTCAGCATGTGATAGATCTATGATGAAAAGAGTATGTCTCTAGGCATACACGGATTTGCCTAAGGGAAATCGCATATGCACGCGGGAAAGAACGTTCCAAGTCGCGTATGGGCAAAAGCGCTCAAAAAGTGAAAAACCAGGGGTAACCACCATGGTATTGACCCATTGTATTGGGTAATGATTCGTCTAAATGACCTCGTCCAAGAATACCATCGGAAGTGATGTGGTTTTGGCTCATGGTATTGAAAAAGGGTAAACCTATATAAAGAGAAGAAATTCATTGTGCAAATCATGAGTGTGGCGCAAGATGTCTGAGCTTGAATGAATACTTCTCTCTGAAGTAGATCTGAATGGAAAGGGTTACGGTTGAATGATAGATCTGAATGTATGATGCACCAATGATGAAGAAGGGGATCTAGATCTGAAATGTACTTGTATTTGCTAGATCTGCTTATGGAATGATTAGATCTGTGATGAGGCAAACATCTGTCTGAGGTAAAGGGTAAAATCTGAAGTGATGTATCTATTCTGAAGAATTGCAATGACCTAAATGTTTGAAGAACCATACGCTTGTTTGCCGCAAAGGAAGCGCGTATATACGCGGCTTCGCTGAAGAGAAAGTGCGTATGCGCAATGAAATTGGATCTGTAATATGTACAGAAGTATACGCTGGTTTATGTGAACGGAAGCACATATATACGCGACATTAGAGAAAGGAAAGCGCGTATGCAAACTAGGGTTTGCTGAAATCTGTGGTAAGAAATGTCTGATCTGTTCTGCTGGTTTACTGATATCTGTTAGTAAGTTATATGTATATGTTTCATGGTTGATTGTGCTTAAAAGTATGGAAAGGGTCCAGTCTGAAAATATGATGAAACGTGGCCTGCTAGTGGTATCCTAAAGGAAGCTTTGGATCCAGTGTGAAAATTGATGAAACGTGGTCCTTAGAGGTGCTGAGGGTTGTAGCCTTCAGTCAGGGGGTTGAAGCTCCCTTCCAGGAGAGGCTGGTAAACGAGATCAGGGGGTCGTAGCTCCCCTCCAGGAGAGGCTGGTAAACGAGCGCAGGTGGGTGCCTGCGTGCTGGTAGGAGTCTGCACCAGCACATATGTTGTAATATGTTTTCTCTATAATAAATTATTGAAGGCTGAGCAACAGCAACGGTGGTTTTCTCCCGACTTGGGTTTCCACCTAAAAATCCTGGTGTTCATGGGTGATGCTTTGTGTGATGGTTTATTCTGTTCTTACTGCACATGTTTACTGTTTATTAAACATCTGATGAATGAATGATGGTTTGATATAAGTGAATAATTAATGACATAATTAGATCTTTGTGTATACGCTAGTTTCTTAAAGGGTATCCATGTATATACGCGAGTCTGTATCAGGAAAGTCGCGTATGGGTTTTAGAAGCAAGAAAAAGTAAAAGTTTTGAATATGCAGTAAATACTGATTCACCCCCCCTCTCAGTATTTTTCCCAACACGCTGAGGCAAAATATCTGATTGTGCAATAATTTCAGCCTCTGTTTTAATGCTTTGTGGCAACAGGTGGCTCCTTTGGTAGCTGAGGAATCAATTCGCCTTGTTCGAAGCGGTGTAATCCTTTTCTGTCAGTGAAACACTTATGATTTTCTTATTAACTGTGTTTTAATCCAGGGAATTAGGCTTTTGATAATCATTCTCAGCCGTAATTCCCCAGATCTATCTTTAATCTTCATCTGTTGTGTTTTGTCTTCAAACTTATACTCTTTTTAACTGTTTTTCGAATAAAACAGTGTCTTGTCGATTTGCAGGGCCGCGCAGGTTTTTAGAGGCATCAATGCCCATGAAGCATTGATAGAACGTTGAATCCTGACCCGTGGATGGCTTCTCTTTAATAAATCGAAATCGCAAGAAACTTATTTCCCGGTCTTCGGCATTCTTATGGAAAAAACCCTTTAAACCTGCAAAATAAACAAATATTATGAAATCCTGCGTATTTAGGTTTAGACTGCTTCAGATGGCAGGGAAAGGAGCGTAGCCGTTGGATGGTTGCATCCAAAGGTGGAGGCTTTATACAGAGGAGGTTAATAGGGATCTCGAAATCGCATCGCAAATATTTGCGATGAGTGATCAGGGGTTTCACGAAAAATGTGATTTGCGATTTGCGATGGAGGAGGGAATATGCGATTATGCGATCAGGCGGATCACATCGCAAATATTTGCGATGGATCGATTAATTTAAACGAGATGAAATGCGATACTGTGATTTTGCGATTTGCGATCGGGCGGAACGATCGCATCGCAATCTTTTGCGATGGGTCAGTTAAACAAACAGCGGAAAATGCGATTTTGCAGTATTGCGATTTGCGCTGAGCGCCAAAGGGTTTAGAACTTGGTTCCAGGGTACGGGTATATGGATGAAAAGGGTTAGGGGCTTAAGCTCAAGGGGGCTTAAGTCCTATACATAAAAACATGTATTTTCATGGTTTTTTGAAGGGTTTTTTGAAGGAAATGAAGGTTCTGAAAAGGCTAAGAAGGGGTCTTAGACCTTGTAAAAATGAATTTTGATGAGGGGAAGAAGCAGAAATGTGAAAATGAGGGAATTTTGTGGGAAACAAGGGGATATACATATGAAGTTAATTTGGGAAGGAGGAAAAGTGAAAATAGGGTTTGCAGCAGTATCTTGGCTTTGGAAAACAGCAGGATTTTTGAGTTCCGAAGGGAAACAGCAGATGCAGATTTTGGACAGAGGCATGAGGCCTTCTAGAGTCTTCAAGAGCCAACAATTTTTAGTGATAAACTTTGTTCCTTGGAGGCTAAAAAATTCTTAGCCACCTTTTGGTATAACAAATTTTATAGGTGGCTAACATCATGTATTTGAGATATCAGTTTTACTTTTCTACGCAGGTTTTCTGATGGCAGTGTTTTCAATTGGACACATTCTCGTAAAGCATTTCACCCCTCTCTCTCTATCGGGCCTCATGCTTTAGGGGGCATCTGTTACACAATAATTTTTCACCGTCCCTGCAATCCCCTGTCCCACACATTGGAGGGCTTATTCCGTGACTTGTCAGCAGTGACATGACCTAAAACCACTTTCATGGCATCCCCCTTTACAAGGACAATCATTCCCCTAAAGACAATTTTCTGTGAAAAGCCCTAAAAATAGCCCTTTTGGCCTTGGCGCGACTAGCTAGTTTAGCCCTCGCGCTACTGGGGGAAATCCACCAAAGAGGGCACGCCAACTGACGCTCTATTCCATTGTATCACCCGTGCCAGGCTTAATAAGGATTTTTTTTAAAAAATAAATGGTGGAAGTTTTATTCCAACCAACTCCTGAATGAGTCTCTAAAAAGAGTTGGGAGGTTTGGCTCCGGATCTCCATGTAAGGTAAGTGGTTTTCCACCTATCATGGAAGCTTCCTTGAGGATAGGGCCAATCCCACCATTGTAGGGATCCCAACTCCCCTTCCACCATATATATAAGCTTATCATTTTCCCTTTGCAAGCTAGCCTGAATAGAGCTGAATCATTAGTGAGGAGATTATCGTCAGACAGCCGAAGAGAGAGACTTGTCCCATTCCCGACGAGCTTTACCGAGACGTACTCCGCTGTCAACCTGCCAAAGGAAGATCCAGTGTCAGAGCTCAGGTTGTATCTTTATTTGTTCTGATTAATAATAAACGACTTCGATTATGGTTCCACTCAGATGTTCATGTTTTATGATTATTATTTGTATCTTCTCTGACTGATACATAATTGCATGTATTAGGTTTTACGCTTGTTTGTTTTTTGTTTCTTCATGTACGTGCAGGTGTTAGAACGTGCCGAGCGAGAGAATTGTGATCTGCCATAGCGAGGGACGGAAGTGCCATATCCTCTACAAGCAACAGCAGTGTAGGACTTAAGGTAGGCCTCTCGTCGCATCTTGGTCTTTTGCAATTAGGAACTTGTGTCTTAGCGTGACTCGGTTGTTGCTACACCTGAGCTGGGCTAGTAGGGATCACCTCTATCCGCAGACGGGATTTACCTCTCCAACACAGTGCCTTCTAGAAGAGTTAATATGTGTCAAGCTTCGGATCCAAGTGTCCATTTGACATCTACATGACTAGAAACATGTCTTGCCTATTTTTGGAATTCTATTGATTGCAAAACAACCTATAGTTCATCTATAAATTGAACACAGATCTAAGTGTTCGATGAGAAATAATTTGAGTAGAGAAATGCTAGAGAATTTTCAATTCAGAGTTTGATTTGTGGAGCTACTGCTGGAGAGATTTATGCTGTGATGAGACTTGGGAACTCTACTGGAAGGTCACTTCAAATCAGTCACTAGGTTGTAACCTCTCCTTCTATCATCAATAAAGAGTACTTCTTGTTTTTCCCTACATGCATCTATGTTTACTTTTATTTTCCATATTGTAAGATCTTGGTTGATGAATGTAGTTTATGCTTAACTGATTTAGCTAACTAGCTCAAATAGATATCTATATTATTGCATCTTCTACTGTTTCAGTGTTCTTTCTTGCAGGAAGAATTCAGCCAACAAACCGCTTGAATTTGAAGCTGCAGTGGGAGCGACAGAAGGAGCCATTTGCTGCAATGGGAGCGACAGAAGGAGCCATTTGGAAGCAACTGAAACAAGTAAGCCTCCAATCCTCTCTATGTATCTGTTCTGAGTTAGGAGAAATGGTAGTATATTCTTTCACCTGTTGTTCTAGACTAACACCTGTCTAGGGAAGTGTAATTTATCCGTAGATTACAATTTTGGCCCAACAAACTTGCGACTCCACTGGGGAGAATTTATCTTTTTTCTAGGTGTTTTAGTCTCTGATTTTATTTCTAAATCCACCCAGTAGATGTTTCACATAAATATTACATTTTTTCAGAGCTTAATTTGCAAATTTAGTGAGCCAAAAATTATATTTTTCTTTGTTTATTGTGCCCAACGCACCCTTATTCAGGGCACAATGCTTTGCAAAGCACTGTCTCCCTTCCAAGCCTGCGTTGCAGAGCACTGTCTCCCCTTGGAGACTGCGTTGGCTCCTGAAAGGGACCAAATTCCCTTGAATTTTACTTTGCATCTTGCTTCAGTTATGTTTGTTGCTGTGTTCTGAAAAGTTTAATGCTCAATTGACTAGTAGCTCTATATATTTCTTCTCCTTTGACTGAAAATTTGTTCAATGTTGTTTTAAAAAAGTTTTTATTTATCATTGACAAGTTGATTTCAAAGTATTTTTATGGTCGCATTAAGAATCATTTGCTTTCGAAATAGGAAATTGTCATAAAATCTTCATTTCCTTGATAGGAGAGATTGTTGTTGAAATCCTCATTTTTCCTTCAAAAGAGAAATTGTCGTTTGTATTCTTCGTTTCTTGAAAGTAAAAAGCATTTGATTATTGATCTAGTGCACCTAGTTTCTTTTCTACATTCATAACATTAAGGAAACTGAAAAGAAAAACTTGCATTTGCATGTAGGATTGTGTGTTTTTTGCAAAAGGAACATTAGGAAATTTGCATTTAGTTTGAGATTCATTGATTTTTTTATGTTCATTGATTTGTTTGCTCTCAAATTATTTGCTCTCTTCCCTTAGTAGCTAGGTTCTTCAATGAAAAAGCTGAAAGTGAAAGTGTTTTTATCATTCTTTGGCTTGCATTTTATGAATTTCATATACATCATCGTGGTGAACCTGAAAGGCAAATTGTTAAGCAAGATCAACATAAAATAAATCTCAATTTACTTAACAACGCTTTGGAACATTAACGATAAAATTTAGAAGGTCTAGGCTAGAGACGTGTTCCATCGTCATAAAACATAGCAGTTGTCGTTAACTTGTCTACATTCCGAGTGTGATACCTCACTCCACGTACGTAAGTATATTGTAGCTCGTCCACATACTTTCGGGTATATCGGGCGATGTTACAGTATGATAAGTATAAAGGGGTGCTCTCACTGTGTGGTTTCGCATCAGATAGCACTAATACAGACTTGGGCCTCCACGTACCTTCGGGTATATTTGGGAGGACCAAATTTTAGGTGCTATCCATCCATAGTGAATCGAGTCGGCCGCCTTGAAATTGTGATACACCGAACACAGCATTTGGGGAGATTACCTGCTCGTACTTCTTGGTTTGCCAGGAGGTATTCTGCAGTTCATAGTTTCTTGGTAAACCCTTTTGCCTAGCATTACCCTCTTTTTGTTTATTTTTTTTGGATAAAATAAATCAATAATCATGGAAGAACACAATCCCATCCCCCGTCGTTCGCGTAGATTAGATTTAAAACCACCTTTACCATCAGAATTTAATTCTAGTAGGCGAAGGCGATCACGATCTGCCGAATCAAGTACAATTCGTACCTCTGGCAAAACATCATCTTTTAAATCAGAGTTAGCTCAAATTGTTTCCACGCATCCCAGTTCGTTTAATGTTGTCGAAATGGAGTCTTCACAGCTACTCGTGGTCACAATCCATTCAATCATTGATACCATACCTCCTGGACCTAACGTTGTTCAATCACAAATTGATCTAGATCCTGTCTCTTCTTTGCCAGAACATTTGAATCCTGAAACTGAACAGCCGGAAGTTGTTCCTACCTTTGTCACTCCACAAATATCTATAGCTATTGAAACTCCTATATCTCATAGTCAACCGTCTGAAATATATTTTGGGCCTAACGGTGAAGTTCTTCCTCCTGGTTTAATCGCGATTGAACAAATCCCACAACCTGATACACCTTTAATTCAAACCCACTTTGGGGGATACCTTTACCTATACCAGTCTTTTCCTCAATCGTTTCCATCTGCTTTTTTTTATCCTATTTCCGTTCAATCTCCCATTGATTTTCGAGGGTATACATTTGGTCAAACAACCATGTCTGAACCAGCATCTTCGGTTGGGTATGTTGTTCCAATTACGTCAGCTCCTACCCTCGCTACTCTGTCGATGTTCACAACCTAACCAGAGTCATATTTGCACGGTGGCCCTTCGGTCCCAACAGGTTACAAATCATTATCTGGCACTTTATCTGGTGCACCTTCATGTTCATGGTCTTTACCAATGTCATCATCTGGTGTTTTAACTGGTAGTCCTATAGTTAGTACTGAATGACCGGAATCATTACATCCATCATCAGGGAAATATCAAGTTGGTCCTTATGGGTCAACTCCTTTATCAACTGGACTCCCAACATTCGAGGAACAATATTTTCCGTCTTATTATCCTCCTTATGCTAGGAGGCAACCTTTGGTCACCCAATATGATAGTACTCAGTCACCTTTTGGTCAAAATAATGTTGACATGAATGTTTGTCAATGGCAGCCCACTCTGCCTATCCAACCACAAATGGTTGTACCATCGCATCAACCAATTCAACCTGTTACACCCACTTCATTACCACTTTTTAATACATCTATACCCCTGTTACAGAATAGAAATCTTTTACATCAACCTTATCAGGCGATTTCTTCAACTCAATATCATCAAATGTTGGATCCACAGAGTCAAAATCCTTTGGTTAATTTACAACAACCTGTATCAGGAATTATTTATTCACAAGCTGGTGTACCATTTTATGGGGTGTCACAAATGCAATCTGGTTATACATATCAACCAAATCCAACTTACACTAATTTGGGTTATAACATTGGTGGACAGAAACCTTGGCACCCACAGGTGTAAATTCCTCAAAATTCATATCAACAAGAACCATATCCAGGTTTTGGTCAACAGAAATCTCAAGCATTTTCCATGCAAAACAACCCCTATCTGGGTTACCAACATCAAATCACATATGCTGGTGCTCAAAGACCTGTTGCCCAAGCTATTCCATCTTATCCTAATGTTGAGGTTGTAAATCCCCTCTGCGGACAGAGGCGATCCCACTAGCCCTAGATTGGGTCTAGCAACAATCAAATCACGCAATGATGTTGGTTCCTAGTTACAAGAAAGACAAAGATCACAACAAGTAGCCTACCTCAAATCCCACGCTGTTGTTGTCGAGGAAGAGGCGGCGCTCCTTGTCCCTAGCTTGACAGATCACAATCCTCATGTTTGCCATGACCAGACACTTGTACACATGCAGAGAAATGATGACATACAATGTAATACTTAAAGCATGTAACTATATATCAGTCAGAGAAGATATAATTCGTTGCATTACATAAAAGAGTAGACACACGAATGGAACCAAAATCAGAGTCGCTTATATTATAGATGACAAAAAGGGAGATTAAAACCAAATGCTCTAATGCTATGATCTTCCTTCGGTGGGGCTTGCAGCAGAGTGTGTCTCAACAAAGCCTGTTGGGAATCTAGACAAAGCTCTCTCTCTTACGGGGTTCTCCTCGACTCTGCTCTCAATAGTTGCCCAGCTATAGTCTTCTTCCCACAAGTTCAGCTAGCTAGAAAATAGAGAGGGTAGGCTTTTATAGAGGGAGGAAGGGAGGCTGGGATCCCTATAATCATGGGATAGGGTCCTATCTCTTAGGAAGGTTCCATGAGAGGTGGAAAACCACTTCCTAATCAGGGAGATCTGGAGGCAAACAACCTAACTTCTTTCTGATGATTCATTCTAAGTTTGTTAGAATCAAACTTCCGCCATTTATTTTTAAAAAAAATTCCTTAATAGGCTTGGCACGAGCAAGACACAGGGATAGAGCGCCAATTGGTGTGCCCACTAGTGTGCTTTTTCCCCATTGGCGCGAGCGATGAACTGGCTACCCATGCCAATTCGAAAACATGGATTTTTAGGGTTTTCCAGAGGAATTTTTCTTCGGGATAATTCTTTTCCTTATGCAAAAGGATACCATTAAGCTATTTTTAGGACATTTTACTATTCACAGGTCACGGGAATAGTCCTCCAATGTACGGGATGAGGGATTGTAGGGATGGTGACAAAATGTTGTGTAACAGATGCCCCCTAAAGCATGAGGTCTGAGAGAGAGGGAGGGGTGAAATGCTTTATGAGAACGCGCCCAACTAAAAGCACCGCCATCGAAAAACCTGCAAATACAAATACAACTGATATCTCTGATACATGATATGTGGTATGGGCGCAGCCATCCATAATAGATTGTACAAAAACCAGGATCCAAGGTATGGATGCAACCATCCAATAAATAAGGATCAACACGTAGACTCAGGTATGGTCGCAGCCATTGAATCAGATGATTCATGTAATAAATAATAATAATCCACAAAGAACCCACAACCTGGATATTTATCAGAAAAAATCCAAGGTCTTGCACTCCATCTCGACCGGAATAGTGTACAAGTTCGAGCATGCAAATATGTGAGCTAAAGTCGAACATGCAAGAACATCGTCTGATTACCAGCCAATAATGAAAGTCGTTAATAGACGCAAGAGGAACCACCAATAGTGACGATGGCTCTCAAGGTACAAGAGGTACAATCCACGGAATGTGAACAGTGAACTGGCATCGAACACCCGCAGAATCATCCAATCGAAGGCCAATAATAAAAACCTTGTGTCGAATGCGAAGAACCTGCCATTGAGGCATGCAAGCTCCAAGGTACCTGAAGGGAGTCGCTAGATCAGCTTCCTGGATAATGAGCTGAATTCAACAGGAAGTGAACTTGATCAAAGGTGTGCCATAATTTTTCCCACATCATCAACACGAGACAGAGGAACATAATGTTTGTGAATCAAGACCAACATAAAATCAAAGGGAGGTTGAAAACTGCGGAGGCCAACTTCTCTTCAACATACCGGCGGCATGACATTGGATTTGGCAGAATTTGACATCAAGGGACTTGAGGTCATGGTGATGTGGCAAAGAGCAGATGAGCGTCAAAAGAGATTACCCAAACCCATGAAGGCAAGTAGATAACGAGATGAGATGGTCCCAACCCGACACGAATGCAGACAAGTGCCATGTTCAAGAGCGACATACTGCCGACACGACTATAGTACTGGTTCCATTTTCCCCCACCATTTCTAGCGAGTACCTCAATTATTTTTGAAAACAAGCTTGAAGGGGATAGCATATGCTTTCGATATAAGTTCATCCTTCAGACAAATCCAACCTAGTAAATTTAACGAGCCCAAGGAAGGAGAAACTCGAGTAACGTCATTACGACAGAGTCCGATGTCATCAGTGTTTAACGAGTCTGAAAAAGGAAGAACTCGGCCTCTTTTCATATTTAGAGAGTTTGAAAATACAGTGGAAAATAAAACTCCAGCAGTCCCTTTTCATAGATAGTCTCACAGATTTGAAAAGGTAAAAAACTATGTCTGAGAGAACCTCCTAGTCGTGATAGGCTAGGGTATTCCTTTTTCGTAAATAATCTATCCCAGCCTGAAAAAGGGGTAAATGTATACTGGGGAGATGTTGTTTCATAGCCAATTTAACGAGCTCAAAACGACAAGTGACTCGGAAATTCAGTTTTAGAGAGTCAGAAAAGAGCTGAAAGGTGACTCCAGTAGTGACTTTTTCATGTTTTTACCGAGTCCGAAAAAGTATAAAATACAACTCGTGTCGTCGTCCTAATCGTGTGGAAACTTGTCGCTGCACAAAAAGCAAGTATAAAATCCATTTTTCGACAAAAATATAGTAAAATATCATAAAAACAAGCCCCAAAACCTAATTTTGATTTTGAAAAGTTATAAATATTACCAAATAGTAAAAAAATATTTACTTTTCACCTCTTTGCAGAGCGATAGTGAGCCATTTCCTTTGCGATTTTACGGTGACGACTGAGATCAATCCAGTGGACGAAATCGGACCCAGTCTTCTTCAGGTAAGAGCCGCTTCCATAAGCCATATTTCATAGCTTTTAACTATCATTTGGTATCCCTAAGGGTAGGAGTTGAAAATATAGGGCCTCTGCGGTTGGCGTGGGTATCTGGCACGGACCCGCGCCAACCGGCCCTTTTTCCCAAAGGGTACGCGCCACGTGGCGCGAATGTCAGCAAAACAGCTGCGCTAATCGTGCAACCCATCATTCTGCTCAAATTTAACAAAAATAGAGCTAATAAATTGTTGTTTTAAGCACCCCAAGGGATCTTACAATGTGTTTATGACCAAATGATGCAAATACACAGCAAAATAGTGATTAAATGGAAGGAAAGAGAGCATAGTGAGGAAGATGAATTGGCAATGGAGAATGAGCAGTGTATGAATGCTCTCCGAAATTGCGGTTTGAAGAAATCCTTCCTAACGCCATGTCTCTAGGCTCAACCCAAACTATTGCAATATTTGATTAGTATCTGGGATGAGGACGAGGAGAAGTTTAAAATCTGAGATCAAGTACTTGAGCTTGAAGTGTCAGACGTGTACTTTATCACTGGAATGTCACGCAGAGGTCCGACTCCTATCATGACAGGCACCAGGCCTTTTGGTGAAAACATGACAATGGTCATGAACATAGTGTGTGCAGGGGCACGCAAAGGGTCAGGTAGCGGAAAGGTAGATATTCAGACCATTCCTAATCTAGCACTCAGAGTAGTGCTACATACCATCACGCGGGCTGCGAGGTCCCAGGCACCACACGAGGCTACCAAGACACAACTCCTTCTTGCATGAAAATGCATGAATCCCACATTGTTTGACTGGGCCACAGCCGTAACTATGAACATCAAACGACAATTGACCAAATGCAAAAATACCAAACTGAAACAGTTTGGATACGGGTCAATTTTGGTATCGTTCTTCCTGGAATTACTACCTATCTTCCAGTGCCAGGGGGGCTATAGTCCCGGATCCACCATTGAGAGAGCCACGGATGGATCGATGGGCAGCATTGATGACTAGGGCAGGGGGCAGCCAGCAGATGTCATGGCGGCCCGAGTTATTTGGATGGCTCCGAAGACAGCTGATCATCATAGAGGATTGGCCCTATGCGGGCACTGATTTCACTGGAGACCCAGACCTTCTGCTCCGGGAAGGAGAGGACTGGGATGAGGAGCTGGGAAACACTCTTTTTAATTTTTATGATTTTTATGATTTTTTGGTATACATGCATGTTCTAACAGCTAATTCTATATGTATGCATATGTTGGACTAGAGAGGCCCACTGGGATGTCACCGATAGGGAGGAGGACTCCGCTCGCTTATGACCCTCAATGTGAGGGAGGCGAGGGGGACGCACTGGTACAGAACCTCGAGGGGATTTCTCGTGGGGTTTCGGACTATGCTTGCCTAGCTTATGTCCCTTTGTATTATCAGAGGCACACCGTAGGGGTGCCGAGTCACCTCCATCATTTACTAAGGCAGATGGTGCGGGCAATGACGTGCTACCATGTGCACCATGATGATTAGTCGCCTAGGATTTTTATTTTCATATTTTTGAGAGACAGATTGTCTCTGGATGTAACTGACACAAACATGTATATTTTTTTGTTTTATATGATGCACAAGTTGCAAACATTCGACATATATATATACATCTATTTCTACATGGATCTTGCTTACATATGATGATGTTTTTACAAATTGCGTAAATGTCTATCTAATACCATGTTGGCTACTGCATCTGTTAGTGTATTCATTCATCTTGGTATATGCTGATATGTAATAAAATCAAAATTTCTTTCCAGTAAATGAATACGTAGATACAGTCTTAAAATACATGGGTTTATAACTGAATAATGACCATTGAGCTATAAAACCACAATTTGTGAGTCCAAATATACAAGTAATGCGCGAATACCGAGATTGACAACCTCGTTTAATAATTCCAAAACGGCACTATATTTTGCGACATTATTTGTAGCAGGCCCTAGACAAACGCCTTGTAAATTAATCAACTCACCAGCAGGATCGTAAATTACCCAGGCTGTCGAAGACAGGTTCCTGGTATTGCGGGAGGCACCATCCGCAAAACCAACATAAGGAGTAATAGAGATCTGCACAATCAGGAAGACCCAATAAGCAGAAAAACACTTACAAATCACACTACGCCACACATGCACACAAAAGAAAAGATCACCTATGTACATATACTACGCAAGAATGATTCAAGCATAATATTTCTTCAGGTGCAACCCATTTCTGGGCTGTGCCAAAGGATCACCTTCATAATCGATCATCTCATAGGCCCCATTTTTCAATATGCGTTTAACGATATAGGTCCCATGCCACATAGGTTGGAATTTGCCTACCCCAAGCTTGTCATGGGCTTGATCATACAAGAGGACGAGGTCCCCTTCGATAAAATAGCATGGAGAAACCATTTGATAGAAATGAGCTTTAACCCACTTTTTTTTTTCCTCGATAACCAAAGCAGTCAAGCGGCGAGTTTCGTCCAATATTTCGAGATATAGGAGATGTTCTTCCTCTAGGGAAGTATCGGGCAGTAATTCCACAGCCAATTTTAGTGAAGGGATCTCACATTCAACCAGAAGAGTAGCTTCCAGACCATACACCAACTGGAAAGTTGTGAATCCGGTCGCACTCTTCACTGACGTTCGGTAGGCCCAAAGGGCTGAAAACAACTGGAGATGCCAATTCATTTTGTGTATACCAATTGTTCGTTGAAGCATCGTGACAAGAACATTGTTCATGGCTTCAACCTGGCCATTTTCCTGAGGGTAGTATGGCGTTGAGCTGTCGTGATGCAAACCCAACCTAGATGTCAGCTCTGCCATCATATAGTCTCGAAAATGAGAGCCATGATCAGTGACGATGGCTTGAGGAACGCCGAAACACGTGATCATGTGGTTGAAAATGAATTTTTCAGTTGTCTTACCATCTGCAGCCAGTGTAGGCATCGCTTCGTCCCACTTGGTGAAATAATCTACAGCAACAATGATATAAGCATGCCCCCGAACCGAGTGAGGGTTACACGTCATAAAGTCAATGCCCCATTTGGAAAAAGGGCCCACGGTAATGACAGAATGTGATGGGAGAGGTGGCGCACGCATCTTACGTTGGAATATCTGGCACTCATGACACTTCCGTACTGCAATAATACAGTATTTAAAGATAGAGGGCCAGAAATAGCCCACATGTAGAATCTTATGGGCAGTAGCATAACCGAACATGTGACCACCACAGGCGCCACTATGACAGTCATTCAGAACTTTCTCAGCCTCTTCTAAGGTCAAACACCGGCGGAGTACAGAATCGACTCCGACGTGATATAAGGTATCTCCGACAATGCGATATGGTTGTGACTGGTGTCGAACACGACGTCGAGCATCCTTCGCTAACTCAGACCGGAAGGTAGATGTGTAGAGGTACACAATAATATCGATGTACCATGGATCGAGAGTGCTGATTAAGAAGAGATTTTTGTCCGGGATATGATCCTCGGATTGAGACGGAACAGAATCGGTAGGGAGGGAGCAAATGAGATCAGCAAAAACCAGTGACTTCTTTGATTTGGAAGCAGTGAACTCCAAATCGAACTCTTGGAGGATGAAAATCCACTTTGAGTACTTGCCCCCCAGCAATTGTCAAGACAAAATGTAAGTCATGGGGTTGCAGTCAGAAATCATGGTTACCATACGCAACAGGATGTAATGGAGAAATCTCTGAATGGCCTAGACTGCAGCCAACGTCAACTTCTCGACATGTGCATAACGTGTTTCTGTGTCAAGGAGGTTCCGAGATAGATAACAGACCACGTGTTCATTACTGTCATCGTCATCCTATACTAGAAACATGGCAATTGTGCTGAATGCGGCAGCTAAATAGAGGGTAAAGTCGTGATGATAATTTGGAGGACGTATTAATGGAGCGTTAACCAGCAGCGTTTTAAGGTTATCGAAATATTTTTGAGAAATCTCATCTCAATGGAAAGGGACGTCCTATTCGAGAAGTCGTGTAAACACTTTGGCTACCTTTGCATAGTTCGGGATAAAGAAACGTAAGAAATTCGCTTTCCCCTGAAGACTCTGAAGTTGATGCAGCGAGGATGGGGAGGGGATATTAACAATAGCCTCAACCTTGAGAGGGTCAAGGTGAATTCCGTACTTAGAGACAATGAATCCTAACAGCCAACCAGAGTCAACGCTGAAGATGCACTTGTGAGGATTAAGCCTGATGTTGTAATGTCTGCAGCAGAGAAAAATATGGCGAAAATCTTCCGGATGTTCTTCGTGTAGAGCTGAATGAGCTAGAAGGTCATCTAGGTATGGCTTAACAACATTACGTATGTCGTGAAAGGCATAGGACATGGCACACTGGAAGGTGGCCCAGCGTTTTTTAAGCTGAAAGGGAGCTTCTTATAGGAGAACTTTCCCCGCGGATAGATGAAAGCGGTCTTATGTTGATCAGATGGAAGGATATTGATTTGATTATAACCCGAAAAGCTGTTCATAAGGGAAAAGATCTCACTCCTTGCATAATCATCAATGATCTGATCTATAAAGGGGGTGGGATAGTTGTCCTTAGGGCAAGCTTGATTGATATCTCGATAGTCAACACAGACTCGAATTGTGCCCTGCTTCTTATCCAGAGGGACAATATTGGAAACCCACTCTGTCAAAGGGATCAGATATATGAAGCCTGCTTTAAGAAGTTTCTCAACTTCAGCTTTTATAGCAGTGGCTTTCCGAGGATGCACTGGGCCAGATGCTGGTGCATAGCCTTCATACCAGGATAGGTGGGAATTTCATGCACGATGATACTGGGATCGATCCCAGGCATCTCTTCATAAGACCATGCAAAAACATCACAGAATTCACGAAAAAGGCTAGTGTACACTTGAATCTCATTGGGAGAACAAGTGACTCCCACATGGATGTTCTCGACGACCCCTGGTTTAACGGAGATGTCGATATGCATCATTTGGGTAATATTACTCATATTGCCTTCTGAATATACTTCATGAGTCGATATTGGCATTTGGAGAGGCAAAGAGGGAACCTAAGATGCAAAACGCTCGAGACAATTACACATTTCCCCCAGGTCGGGCATGAACAAGGAACGATGATGTCCATCTCTCCATCGTAGATCTTCAAGAGACATAGTCTCCACGATAGTTTCATCAGATGGAAAATATTCTCTTAAAGGATCAGGAAAATCTACATCGCCGAGCCAAGGGGATTGAGAATAAACATCAAGAGCCATGCTCAAAGGAGAATTATCAGCAGGAGGAGGATCCGATGCGGCAATGATCTCACAATAATTGATTTCAACCGGGGTTAGAGGCATCGATTCTCCAAAAGAGGAAACCTATTTAGGAGAAGGGATGATCCACGTGTCATCTGACCTAGAGATGATGTTGACTTGAATGGTGTTTGGTGGTGGAATGGGAAAAATACCCATGAGAACGGGGTCCTTGAAAAGAACAGGTCCTATACTGTCAGGGGGATTAGGGATTTGATCCACGTATGGTACGTTGTTCTCATAGGATGAGGTAAATAAAGATAGCTGATCGATAGTAATAATCTTGCCCTCATGTGGAAACTTCAAAAGTCGAAAGAGGGTGGACAGAATGCACAAAATGGCATGGGTCCAGCTGCGACCGAGTAGAATATTGTAGTTGAGTTTGGCATCAACAACTTCCACTTCGACGTTAACTGTCTTACCTTGCAATGTAATCGGTAGACTCGCAAGAACACCTAAGGGCTTTGATTCCCTTCCATCAAATGCCTCAAGGGCATTGGGAGATGAAGTGAGGTCTGGAGAGCCAGTGGCCTTCCAGCAAGAAGATGACATAACACAGGTAGAGGCACCTTCATCCACAATGGCTCTGTGAATATTGAGGTCATTAATGCCGACTTGTATAACAAGCGTGATCTGGTGCGGAAGTTGGGGGACAAAATTCTATAGATTGAAGGCGAGAAGGCTAGAATCAGCAAGGTCAATTCCGCCGATTGCAAATAACAGAGCTTTCCATTGAGATGGACAACACTGAAGTACTTCCAATGTGGACATAATGGAAGGCGCCTGTGCCAATTCCTCACCAATGTTCTAATGCTGAGCAGCACGGGCGTTCGGATTATAGGAAGACATTCAGAGAACACCTTTGGAAGGTGGTCGTACAATAGGTTCAGCACTGGGCCTCTCAATCTCAAGAGGACCAGAGGCAGTCGGGGGAGGAGGGCCATCAACGACTTCCTTCCCAACTGCCTGGTGTGATCCGGAATAATCCTTCGATCGAGTGGCAATAGAAACAAGTGCGGCACCATTCATCATGAAAACCTGGGACCCAAATGGTGCATATGGTGAAGGCTGCTCGACCATCTAGGTTTGCTGAGATGGAAACGGTTCCTTAATAACTTTCAGAGTTCCCTTAGAGCCCTTAAGAAGTTGACTCACTTCAGATCGTCTAGGACAATCTTTGGTGTAGTGGTCTTCCTCACAGATCAGGCAATGGTACTTTGGTTTGCATTGTGAAACATCATTAGCACGTGGTTTGGACAATTCTGGTTTTGGAGCATCGGATTTGGCTTTGCCTTTGCCCTTCTTCTTCCCTTTGGATGTCTTTTCCATAGGATTGGCCTGAACGGCATTGACCTCCGCAGTCTTACCAAAATCTGGAGTAGCGGGAGGAGCAGAATTGTTGGAAGAATTCGATTTCTACTTCCCATTAGAAGACTTACGAGAAGTCTGAGAAATGGAACCAATAACACCATCTACCGATGGAGTAGCCAGTGCCTTAGAGGTCCCTGGTTGCGGGGCATCAGTCAAGATGTCGTATAGCGTGCCGGACTGGGAGTACACTAAATCTAGGTACTAGGCATGAGCAATGGCTTGTTCCTCAGTTAAACATGTCCCCATAGCAATGTCTTCTGCAATATTATTGACAAAGGAGGTAGTGAACCAATGGGTTAGAAGTTGATCAGGAATATCAAACTTGATCAGACGATGACGACATCTCCACTCGTGAATATGATCTAAAATATGAGTGGCTTTATCCTGTTTCAAAGATGTCAGGAGATGCGTCCCAGCCTCATAACGGACCGGTAACTAGAAATGCGTCAGGAATTCCATAGCTAGAGTATTAAAATCTTGAAAAATACCACGAGGTAGTTCTATATACCATTTAGTAGCAACGCCGGTCAGAGTGCACTAGAAAAGACGCAAACGAACCGAGTCATCGATCCAAGAATTTGAAGACCACCATAAGTGGTATGTCATGACCTGTGCTTGGGGGTCTTCTCCAGATTTACCCTCAAACTTAGGACAATTGTCGGGCACCTTCGTTGGAACCAGAGGCCAATAGGGATTATGAAGAATTGGTTCATTGGTTAGTTTGGACACGTCAGGTAACTCCAACGTGGCGAGAAAAGGCAATTGATGATTAAAAGGCATGCCAGGTCCCCGATAAGGACATGTACCTATACTCTATCCTGGTTGAGCATAACTCTGCCCCATTGGTTCTGTCCTGGAGGATTCTGACCATAGGGGGTATAAGCCGGATAATGAGGTTGATATGGTGACTAATAACCAGGATATGGGTGTTGATAACCAGGGTACTAATTCTGATTATACGTGGGCCCCGAGTGAGCAGTGTATGGATTTGAATGCAGAGTATAAATATAGCTTGGTTGTTGAAGGTAATAACCAGAACCTGGAGGCGGGTTGTAAACCGGTCGAGACTGACCTTGAAGGTAATAGCCGCCTTGGGGTTGAATGGGCTGCTGGTAAGTGGGACCCTACTGAGTCGGATAAGTCAGGCAGACAGGTGGATTCGGTTATGGCATAGAATATATCGGCTGCTGAGCAGGGTTAACAAGTTGTGCAGGTTGTCCTGGTTGAACAGGTTGACCTGGCTATGTAGGTTGCCCTGGTTGACCAGGTTGACCTGGCTGATGAGGGACACCAGGTTCCCCTAGTTGAGCAGGTTGTTTTGATGGTAGGAGTGGACCAAGTTGTGCCTGATAACCAGGTTAACCTATGACAAGACCATAAGATGGCCCAGGTTGTGCAACATTTTGACCAATTGGAAAATGAGGTTGCTGAGGTTGCACCAAAAGTTGAGAAGGATGGGTTTGCCCCCCAGGACCGTATGGTGGTCCAGGCTGATACCCCGGTTTCCCTGTCGGTCCTTGAGGTTTCCCTAGTTGGACCACAGGGTGAGGCTTTAAAGTTTGACCCTGAGGATTGTAGGACTGCCCTTGTGGGCCGTAAAACAATCCCTGTTGGACCAAAGGTTGTCCCTGTAAGGGTTGACCTTGTAGTTTGTACGCATGCCCGGGCTGGGCTAAAGGTTGTCCCTGGAAGGGTTATCCTTGTGGGCCAGAAGCATATCCTTGCTGAAACAAAGGTTGTCCCTGAAAGGGTTGCCCTTGTTGATTAGAAGGTTTCCCAGGCTGGGTAGATAAAAAACCGTCAATATACTGATAAGCCTCAGGAGCGGGAAAACGAAGGGGGTTGCCCTGTTCATCATATTGATATGGAAATACGTAGAACAGGGCACCATCTGCTCCATAATGGGAAAATTACAGACGATTAATATCCTAAGAGGATTGACCAACCTCGGAGATTGGTGGCTGTAAATACATCCGGTACTCCTCGGGAGAATTGTTCTCTGGAATGGCAGAAGCGATATAAATGTCTTTAGGAACTGACGAGGTCCTAGTTGACTGAGTAGTGACAACAGGCATAGACGTAGCCACGTAGACAGTAGTTCTAACAGGTTCCAATGTGACAAAAGGGGCTGCGGTAAGAGGTGTCGACAGTGACATCCCTAACGTGGGAATGGTCGGCCTCGTGGACAGAGTCGATACTCCCATAGAGGCAATAGAAGCCATGACCTGACTTAAAGACTATATCCAGTTGGGAGCAAAGGACTAGGTGAAGACATAACAGAAGGTTCAGGGATGTCTTCGGGAAAAAGCTGGTAATATTCACCAGAAGTAGGAATTCCCTCACTAGGATAAGGACTAGATGAGTCCATATCTGACCCTGCCGTAAGATCTTCTAAAAGACGACGGGGACTAGGAGTTATGAAAGCAGCCAAAAAGAGTGATTCTGATGTAAGAGAAGGGAAATTCTCCCCTACTCCAAATCCAAACCAAGCATTGGATAAGGGTCAATTGAAGTCAACTGGTCCTCCAAAGGGAAGTTCAGATATAACTGGTCCCCCGTCGAGAAACTTGGATACAAATGGTTGCTGATGCTCAACAGAGGACTGAGAGACCTATGACGAATCATCTGTGTAAGGACTACCAGTAGATGAAACTGATGGTTCTGCCACTGTGACCATAGCAAAAAGAGGAAGAGATCAAAAACAAAGACGCATGGGCAAAAACCAAGGCAAACGAAAACAAGCCGAAAAATCAATCACTAAATGGGCGTGTGATCGTAGGTGATTAATTTTACCACATTGAAACTAGAAATTATATTGTTTCATGTTTTAAGAGTCTAGAAACAAGTAAAATATGACTCTATCACTTTCAATTTGGAAACAAGCGTGAAAGCACAAGAACTTGATGATCTTTTCAAGTTTAGTGAGTCAGTAAAGATCAAAATGACTGCTCTGGTAATCTAGGTAAATGGGTGTACCAGATATACGTGAACTGCCATATGCACCTTGGTAAAAATGAAAGAGAAATCATCCAAGGACTTGACGTACGTGCAGATAATCTCCCCGAATGTTGTGTCCAGTTTATCACAGGTAAAAGGCGGCAGACTTAGCTTCCTACAGATACAGGATTTGCAACCTAATGGGGTATCCCTTCATATACTCAATGGTATGAGGAGCACAAGTCTGTACTAGCACTGTCTGTAGCCAAATGGTAAGAGAAAACTGCCAGGCTTAAAGACGCTGGAACACGTCTCTACCTTAGACTACTAGATGTTCCGTTAAGTTTCAATGTTGCCTTAGGTTAATTTAGTAAATTTTAAAGTTGATATTCAATTTACGTTTCAATTTCAAGGCCCTATCAAATGTTGGATCTCATAAAACCTCTAGATGCAAACTACATGCCACTATATATCATTTTTTTCAATGAAGATCTATCTACGAGAGAGTTGATACCTTTCAAATGACAGCAAAATGAACACACAAAAACATCCACTATTGTTTCCAATGCAAGCTAATGAAACTAGAAAACTTCTCTCTAGAGTTATATAACACTAGTAATGCGAAAGAGCTTTCAATTTTCACTAGGCTAATTGAAATGAAAAAGATTTGTTTTTTCTTTTTTTCAATATATTAGAGCAAATGCACTAAATGAATGAAAAACTAATGAAAACATCAATTTGGGAAATGACAAAGAGAGAGTTGGAACAAAACAAGTTCAGTCAATTCAAATGCATACAATTAAGACTCAAACCAATGACGAAATCGCTCAAAACGAAGAGGAATCTCAAAAGAGACTCAAACAAATTGTGTAATCTAGGCTTGGAGCAACAGAAAGTGAAACTGAACAAAAGAAAGGACAATCATTCAATTAACTCAATGATTCAATGGAATCCAGCAAGATGAATGCAAGGAATCAAAAACGAAGTTGACCGGGAAAGCATAAACCTAAAATTCCCACGGGAGGCTCAGCACACTGAAGCACTTAGAAGCCCTAGGGCTAGAATGAAAAATTGATAGAAAAAGGTGAACAACTGGAGTAAATGGGCTAAACACAGTCAAAAATGACTTCAAAGCACTCAAGAAATCAAAAAAAATGAACCAGGACCAAAATTCAAGCTCAAAAAGTCCAAGAACAGGCAAACCCTAATGCCAAGCAGGGTTGGCGTGCCTGTTTGGTTGTAATCTACGCCAATCAAGGGTTGGCACAGGGGCCTAGCCAGCAACAAGCACCAATTGGCGCGACTGTCAGGAGAAAAACTGCGCCAAGCCAGTTTACCTTAGAAAAATGAATAAAAGGAAAAACAGAGACTGGATTTGGTCTTCTGGGGGCTAAACAGGGGTTTAACACCAAGTAAGGTGAACCAGAAAAGCATACCAATCAACAAAAAAGCCAAAAACAACCCAATGGAGAAAGGACTAACTCCCACTGATCCCCAGTGGAGTCGCCAATTTGTTGAGGCGGTAAATCCCCTCTGCGGACAGAGGCGATCCCACTAGCCCTAGATTCGGTCTAGCAACAATTGAATCACTCAATGACGTTGGTTCCTAGTTACAAGAAAGAAAAAGATCACAACAAGTAGCCTACCTCAAATCCCATGCTACTGTTGTCGAGGAAGAAGTGGTGCTCCTCGTCCCTAGCTTGACATATCACAATCCTTCCGTTTTCTACGTCTGGACAACTGTACACATGCAGAGAAACGACGACATACAACGTAATAATTAAAGCATGTAACTATATATCAGTTAGAGAAGATATCATTCGTTGCATTACATAAAAGAGTAGACACAGGAATGGAACCAAAATCAGAGTCGCTTATATTATAGATGAAAAAAAGGGATATTACAACCAAATGCTCTGATGCTATGATCTTCCTTCGGTGGGGCTTGCAGTGGAGCGTGTCTCAACAAAGCCTGTCGGGAATCTGGACAAAGCTCTCTCTCTTACGGGGTTCTCCTCGGCTCTGCTCTCAATAGTCTCCCAGCTATAGTCTTCTTCCCACAAGATCAGCTAGCTAGCAAATGGAGAGGGTGGGCATTTATAGAGGGAAGAAGGGAGGTTGGGATCCCTATAGTCATGGGATAGGGTCCTATCTCTTAGGAAGGTTCCATGAGAGGTGGAAAAAAACTTCCTAATCAGGGAGACCCAGAGGCAAACAACCCAACTTCTTTCTGATGATTCATTCTGAGTTTGTTAGAATCAAACTTATGCCATGTATTTTTAAAAAAAGTTCCTTAATAGGCTTGGCGCGAGCAAGACACAGGGACAGAGCGCCAGTTGGCGCGCCCACTAGTGTGCTTTTTCCCCTTTGGCGCAAGGGGTGAATTGGCTACCCACGCCAATGCCAAAACATGGATTTTTAGGGTTTTCCAGAGGAATTGTTCTTCAGGAGAATTCTTGTCCTTATGCAGAAGGATACCATTAAGGTGTTTTCAGGACATTTTACTATTCATAGGTCACGGGAATAGTCCTCCAATGTACGGGATGAGGGATTGCAGGGACGGTGACAAGATGATGTGTAACACCTGGCTATGCTCAACCTGACCTTAATAGACAGTTGCCTTTTGTTGCAACCTTGGAATTACCATATTTAAACTAGTTAACTAATGATCCTATCAATTATGCTCCTTGGTGGCCAGTGATACCTAATAAATTACCCTCCAACATTCCTAAATTCAATGGAAACCCTGGAGAAGATCCGTCAAGTCATGTTATGACTTATCATTTATGGTGTTCATAAAATTCCTTGAATGATGATTCTGTTCATTTACATATTTTCCAGCGTACGCTTATAGGTCCGGCTGCTAAATGGTACATTGAATTACCTAGAGCTTCATTTGACAACTTCACTGCCTTAGCTACTGTCTTTTTGACCCATTTCGAGTTACCGATCAGATACGAAACTGGAACGGAACTCTTTACCAACTTCAAACAGACTAATGCTACTCACATTTCAGATCATATTCATGAGTGGCATCGCCATCGACAAATGGTTAAGACATTTGTTCCCGATCAACTCCTTGCTGAATGGTTCATAAATTCCTTGTTACCATCTATAACTGAGGATGTAGCTAAAGGTGGCATCGTCACAGAAGAGCAAGTCATCGCTCATGCCCAGTATTTAGAATTGATTTATACTCAATCTAGCATGCTCTATGAGAAAATTCCTAATGCACCGTGATCTAATTTCAATGTTCCTCCTCAAATAAAGGACTCTCATGCCGGAGATGGCTTGATAGGCACTGCAAACACACACTACACTATTGCATCTGATCCTGCTCCTACTTCCTAAATTAATGCTGTGTCATTTGACAAAGGAAAAAGTGACAAGCAACTAGGAAGTAAGAAAAAGGGGAAATCAAAGAAAAATCAAACTTCTAACCCACAGGAACGATCATCTGATCAACTGTCAGGACCACAGAAACCTCGTTATCCATGCATAATCCATAACAAGGAACATTTTGTTATGGATTTCCCTCACCATGCTGAAGTCTCAAAAATCATCAAGACTTCAAATGCATCAGTTGTGTTGACAAACCCATTTCCAAATCTAGACACAAATTTGGTTGCTATGGATCCAACTCCTAGTTCCCAAGTGTAAATGTTATCCACTACAAAACCTTCACAAGATATTTTTTTTCGACGTGGAATAAAGACTATGGTAGTCCGACCACTAATCAACCTACTACCTCAATAATGAATCCATATAATGAATCAGTACCACCTCCTATTATTCCTGAATTGAAAATTAAGCCACCAAAGGGATTAATTCATAAATCGACATATAATCCTCCAGCAAGAGCTCCAAAAAATTATAATATAGTTGAATATTTGGCTTAGTCCCCTTTAGCTATGTCTTCTCTTGAGGTATTACAAAATTTTCACTCCCAGAAGCAGGCTTTATTGTCGGCCATTGGTGGAATTGATCCGACTGATTCTAATCTTGCCATCTTTAATCATACGGGCTATGTGCTGTAGCTACTAGCAGAATTGGCATTCTCCATCGAAGAAAATTTTCTCAACCACCTTTTTCATCACACTATTATTGATGAGGGAGCATCTACACGCATAATGTCTCTAAACTATTGGAAGTCACTTGGCTCGCCATGATTATCACAATCATCAATGACATTGAAGACTTTTGATGGAAGAACATATAAACCTTGTGGTATTATCAATAACCTGCACATTGAATTAGGGGGGGAAATAGTAAGTATTGATGTTGAGGTTGTTGACGGACCCCTTGACTATAATATTTTACTCAGAAGACCATGGGTATATGCAATGACTGCCATTGTTTCTACATACTTTAGAATGATTTCCTTTCCGCATAAAGGTACAATCACAGTCATTAATCAATTATCCTTCTTTTCCTCCGCTTCACAGGTAACTGGAAGAATTTCGTTTGTTCACTTACCCCAACTAGAAATCCAGAACATTGGTGTAGGACTCTTAAAGGATTCCACTCTTACGGGAACCTTTGCATTATCGTCGCCCACGACATTGGCAAAAATTGCAAGTATAGAGACCTGCTACATGATCTCTTCCACTCTATCTGGCTTAAGGGAGAGTACGGGTGTTTCTGATATTTCTAAGTTGGATGATGTTTTACCACCCAGCCCTATTGAGCTAGCATAGAAATCAATCTATTTGGCTTGGGCGACAAATCCGAAATCAGCGTCACCGAATGTTTGGGTTGATTGTTCATTATATTTTGGAACTCCATTTGATCCATTTTCCTCAAAATTTTTGACAGATGAAAATATTTTGGAAGCTATGATGTCAAACGGATAACCATGGGAATATTATCATCATCGTTCCCATCTTCCAGATTATGAAGAAAAAAATCTCAGTGAACTATATCACCCATCTATTCAAAATTTCTTTTTGAATTCTTTTCCAATTAATGCAATCGATTCTAAGCGAAACTTATCAAATATCGAAGAAATGATTTCTATCGATATTTCTACCAAACCTGGCATTGTAGAAAATATTCATGTCAGTGTATCTTGTTCTCCATTAGAACTTGATTCATATCGCTCTCTTTTTCCTGAATTTCGTGACGTATTCGCTTGGTCTTACGAGGAAATTCCAAGCATAGATACTAGTATAGTTGAACACACTATTAATATGTATCTTGATGTCAAACTGGTGTGTCAATGGCTTCGTCCTATTCATCTGGAAAAAGCCGCTGCCATCAAAGTATAAGTTAAAAGAATTTTGCATGCTGGTTTCATTTACCCTGTTCCACTAACTGAGTGGGTTTCCAATATCGTTCCTATTATGAAAAACAAGGAACCATTAGAGTGTGCATCGATTATCGGGATGTTAATCATGCTTGTCCAAAAGACAACTATCCTACTCCCTTCATCGACCAGATTATTGACGACTATGCTGGATGTGAAATATTTTCTTTCATGGATGGATTTTCCGGTTACAATCAAATCAATATCCGCCCAAATGACCAACATAAGATAGCATTCATCTGTCCCTAGGGCACATTCGCATATCAGAAACTTCCGTTTGGTTTAAAGAACGTTGGGGCAACTTTTCAGAGAGCAATGGATTATGCTTTCAACGACATCAAGCACATTTTTCAACCATATCTAGATGATTTACCAGCGCATTCATGAAAATGGACTGATCACCCGATGCGTTTGAGAGCCATTTTCTTACACTATCGACACTACAAGATACACCTCAATCCACATAAATGTGTGTTTTGTGTTGGTTCTGGTCGATTACATGGATTCGTAGTATCAAAAGAAGGAATTCAAATATACCCACTGAACGTTCAGGCCATTCTTGATTTGCCTGTGCCATCAACTTACTTCAGATACAGAAACTTCAAGGAAAGGCTAACTTCCTGAGAAGGTTCATTCCAAACTATGTCGAAATGGCTAAAGGATTTACTCGATTAATGAAAAAGGGGGTTCCCTTCCATTGGGACCAAGTTGCGCAAGCTTCTTTTGATGTTGTCAAGGACCATCTTGTCCGAGTGTCATTAATGTTTCCCCCAAATTATCAAAATGATTATTTCCTATATATCGTCGTTGCTGAAATGACCATCGCTATGGTTTTGGTCCAAGTAGAAAATGGAATTGAACATCTGATCTATTATTTGAGTCGTAATCTCAATGATACGGAAGTTAAGTACTCGTACGTAGAAAATCTTGCCTTGGCAGTTGTTCAAGCTGTCCAAAGATTTCGCCATTATATCCTACTCTGAGAAACAACAATAGTTTCAGATTCCAACCCCGTGACTTACATCTTATCATGTCAATTTCTGGGGAGAAAATATTCAAAACGGATTTTCATTTTGCAGGAATTTTATTTGGAATTCATCAAATCCAAGTCAAAGAAGTCTTTAGTTTTGGCTAAGCTTCTATGCGACCCTCCTTCTTATAGTACTACAACTACGTCGGAACCATCTATTCCAGACGAGTCTCTATTTCTGATCAGATCATCTGATCCCTGGTATGGATATTTCATCATTTATCTCCAAACCCAAACTTTTCAACCTAATACCTCTCGCTCTAATCATCGACATATTCGATACCAAGAAAAATATTATCTGATCGTCAGCGATACACTTTATCATCGTGGTGTCAATACAATTTTGAGGAGGTGCCTCACCCATGAGGAGGCCAAAAAACTTGTGGTGGAAATTTATCTAGATATGCTACCGCGCAGAAGATACTCCGCGCCGGTTACTTTTGGCCTACTATTTTTCGAGATTGCATCCTCATAGTCAGAAGTTGTCATGCATGCCAGACCTTTGATCGTAAAATCCGTAAACCGCCAGCGCCAATGCATCCTGTTGTCTCTTCTGGACCATTTATGAAATGGGGTATTGATTTCATGACCTGTAACCCTCCTTTGTCTAGGGGGCATGGTTATATTATTGTCGCAGTCGACTATTTTACCAAATGGGTCGAATCGATGCCTACATTCAACAACATAGGACAAACAGCTGCATTGTTTTTCTTCAATCATGTTATTGCACGGTTTGGGATCCCACAGGCTATATTTACGGATCATGGAAAGAATTTTCACAACCATATAATGTCTAAATTGACAGCCAAGTTAGGATAGTCACATGATAATTCTACTCCTTATTATCCACAATCAAATGGAAAAGTTGAGGCTATTAACAAAATTCTTAAACGAATGCTTCAATGAATGATAGGAGTCTGTAAAAGGAACTGGAACTTGATCCTGTACTCCGCCTTGTGGGCGTATCGAACCTCGGTGAGAAACGCAACCGGATTTACTCCTTTTCAATTGGTGTATGGTCTAGAAGCTATCTTACCAATCCAATGAGAAATATCATCATTAAAACTCGTAATAGACTTTTTACCTGACACCTCGGAATAAGAAGTGTGTCTCCTTAACCTCATCCATCTTGATGAAACACGTCATGAAGCCCAATTGGCCAATGAAGCGCATAAGAGACGTATAACAAAAATTTCCAGCCTCGCATCTTCTCAGAGTGCGACTTGGTCCTCCTTTACAACCAAGAAGTTGATGTAATAGGTACAAGGAAATTCGATCCATTATGGCATGGCCCCAATATTTTCAAAATATTTCTTGCTAAGGGTGCCTACGAGTTAGTTGATTATGATGTAATTCCATTGGCACAGCCTAGAAATGGGTTGTATTTGAAACATTACTATGCTTAATCATGAGCGTTGTAATTTTTTGTATTATATTGTTTATATGTTGTTGATTTGCATTCACTATCTTAATTTGTTTTTTAGAGTTTTCTTAATGTTAGTAATCTGCTTTACATTTCATCGTAGATGACTGAATCTTCAGAACCATTTGTTGGATATGCTAATGGTGCTAGTCATAGTACATAGAATCTATCCTCTGTAGTGTGGGCCATTTTCGCTCCGAACGACGAGTTAGTGAGTTTTCGAGGGATTTGCATTGGTAGATTGACGAACAATATCACTAAGTATAGCGCATTGATCGAACTTCTCTCTGATGCCATTACATTTGGTATTAACCACATTATCATAAGGTTAGACTCACAACTCATGGTATTACTACTTACTAGTGTTTATACTGTTAGAAATCCAACACTTCTTAGATTGTTCCTAAGAGTTCGACTTTTGGAAAGACAATTTGATTTTGTTCAATATCAACACATTTCCAGAAATCTGAACACTTTAACTGATTCATTAGCTAATCAAGTTTTAGACAGACATTTGCGACATAGGTAAAGAAAAAATTCACATCATTGAATAGGATTATGCATTAAATATAGGAAAAACTCTGAAAACATATAGATAGATAGTTATAGGTTTTTACAAAATTTGTGCCCAAGACACATTGGTCATCTAACCTCAAAATGTATGTAAAATTTCACAAGTAAACTAGTGGTGCTCGTGGTAACATGCTATAGATCTAGCGATCCTATGAAGCAATCACATCCAACGGTTAGGAACCCCAATTGTGTGTCGCTGCAGTGGCATCGGAAGTTCTTCGATCCGGAAATCCAGAATCCCAAAGGTCAACCCCTCTATATGTTGCTAAAGCTCAGCCAGAGTCTTAGTCATATCAAGGTCCTGAAGGACTGCTCTCCTGACAGCCCTCTCTACTGGCGCATCTACTTCGCGCTCTGGTTCCTCTACTGGTTGAACGCGACCGATATCTGCATTACATAAAAGATTTATTTTAGTCTTGGAAATAAATCAAAACACAAAAAAATTGTATAAACCTTATAAAAATCAAAAAACATGGTCAAATAATTCTTACCTATTGCACCCCACTAAGTGCCTTCTAGTAAAACTAGATTTGGATCTCCTCGGAATTCGACGTCTACATATGCATACTCATTGATGTCGATGATCTGTCACCGGAACCAGGCAAAGAATGCAGTCGAGAACACAACGGTCGATTGGCCTGCATGCCGACCCATGAGTTCTACCCATCTTTGCATTCGAGGATCTCTAGGACTAGATATATCCAATGTTACATGTTGTGGCTGCATCAGCGGAATCTATTCCAAAGCGAAGGAGATAAGGATTTAACCATAACTAAAAAATTTCTTCCTTCATCGCTTTGCTCTATTCAGTTGTTCCTTTATCTAAGATAGAATAGCTTCAGACCAGTTGAAAATTGTTGGCTCTAAGCACTCTAGCACATACTGCATATATGATCTATTCGTTACATGGAGTGTAACGGTGCCAGCTAGTTTAGCGATCGTGAAAAGGATGGTTCTCAAAGGCAAATCCCTAACATCCTGGATGTTTATTTTTCCATCTTTGCTAGGTTCTGACCCCAGATAGAATTATTGCATAACATAATCCCTCATTGTTTCTCCTCTAATGGTAGATCCTGTGAGTGAAATGGGAAAACATTTCCTCAACAAACCTGTGAGAAAATACACATCCTCAACTGTTATGGACAACACTTGATTTTTTTATGTGAAATGCCTCTATTTTTGGATCCCATGATCGAACAAGGAACTCCAATAGTTCTATTTGTTCCCTCATTCCTAACAATTTGAAATGCTTAAGTAGTCCACAATCTCTTAAGGCTCTTATAGTACCTGGATCATTCAAGGCAATCATATCTTGTTCTTCATGTTCTCTTTCCCTGCATGTAATTGTCATTATTATTCAATGGAAACCTGAAACTCAACCATAAGATCCATTAGATACCATTTATTGCAAAAAACTAGGCAAATTTTGAGCACATCATGAAAACCAAAAACTTGAATTGCGCCCAACGCACTCCCTGAGTTGAGACAGTGCGTTACATATGAAGGCACCCTTCACTGTACCTACTATGCAATGTAGGTTTCGATGTTCAAGGGTGTGTTTCCCTCAATTTGGGCAGAATTTACCCTAGGGGCCTCAAAACCCTAAAAATTTGCCAGGAATGGGAATGAAATGAATAATGAAGGAAAGAGGAGGTTTATGCTATTAACCTGGATCAAACGGCGATGAAATCCGTCCACAGAAACAACCGCAATCAATGACTGAAGTTCGGGGGAAAAATCAGGTTCAGAGCTCCAAAAATGAAAATGGTAACTATGGAATGGTAAAAATGAATAGTGAAACTACTTTATATAGTCATTTAATTGTTTGCAAGTTAAATTTATTGCTATGACTATGGTTTTATTATGTTTTTATCATGAAACAGGTATTTTTAATCCGTTTGATGTTGTTCTGAATAGGAAATACAACTGATGAATAGATTAGTCGTGCATATTTATTTCAAAGAATGACTTGACCACAAAGCATGCTTTTTCTCCTTATTTTTCGAGCTTTGATAAAAATGAAAAAGGATTTGAAGAACACTTTTATCTCTTTTTTGAGCTTCGATAACAGCGAAAAAGGAACCCCTGGAGTCTTCTTTCAGCTCTTTTCAGACTCTGATAATGTGAAAAGATTGCCGAGCACTTGTCATTTCAAGCTCATTAAAGTAAATGAATTGATATCTAATCAGTATAAGTTTAACCCTTTTCCAGACTGAGATGGATTATTTACGAAAAAGGAATACCTTGGTTAAACATGAACAAAGAGGTTTTTTCAGATATTATTTTACACTTTTTCGTATCCGAGAGACAAATTTACGAAAAAGTACTTTTGGAGTTCTCTTTCGTCCTCTTTTACAGACTCTCTAAATATGGAAAAGGACTAGACTATCACTTTCATTAAGCTCGTTAAAACATAAAATAGCGACGGGCTTGTCGATCATGGCAAGAATCGAGTTTCATTCATCGCTAGACTCGTTAAATTATTAAATAGTGATACTTTATTCACTGGAAGGGTTGAATTATAGATCAAGAAAATGTTATCCTCCTCAAGCTTGTTAAAAAACAAAGAGGTACTGGTCGACAAATGACTGGGGAAAATTTGGGAAAAGTAAGCAAAGTTTCTTTTTGGTAGCAAATCGCTCTTGAACATGACACTTCTTTCACTCCATGTCCGTGACTGTTTGGGTTGGGTAATCATCTTGACAGTTCATTCACACCTATGGTTCATCATACCTTCACTTCGGTTTTGGGTCAATGATGCCAACTCATCACAGTGTCACCGATATGTTCATGAGAAGTCATCCAGTGATTAAGAACTCATCCTTCTGCAATACTCGTAAACCTTCATTTTCATGACCGTCATCCCTGAAAATTGCTATATCAAGTCATACCCTTGTCTCCAAAATCAGTAACTACAGTTTTGCAATAAGGTGACTTCCTGTCGACAACAAATCAATATCCAGGAAGTTCACTTAGAAACATCAGATTCCAGTACCATGAGGCTTGTTACAGCATCGACAAGATCCTCGCTTCCGGACCTTTGACCGAAATATTTTGTTTGGCGTTCGACATCAAATCATCTATTCATGCCTTACGAAATGTACTATAGTACCTTGAGGGCCATTGACATTAATGGTGGTTCTCTCACGTTTGTTAACATCTTACATTATTGGCTGGTAATCAAATGATGTCTTTCAATTTTTTACTACAAATCATATATTCGCATGGGTAGACTTGTACCCAAATGATCGAGTGAATGAGATAAGAAGACCCCGGATCTAGTTTTAGCCATCTGGGCTGCAATTTCAGAATTTTTGTACACATCATCTGTACAGTGACCTTACATACAGATTGTCATCCAAACATGGGCCTATATCTATAGGCATGTCTGCATCTGGGCAACATTCCAATGTAGACAACTTTCTGAATTATGTACATGTTATTAGATTGTTTATGTGCTGAATATGGGAATGCCTACCCTCAGCAATTATGATCAATAGAGAATATATCATGATGTAATCTATTGTAATATTGATGCAGGTGACCACTCCGCTTTGCTTCCAGGCTCATCACAGTGTAAATCATCTCAATCAAATGTTCTTATTATTTGGATCTCATGCTTTAGGGGGAAATTGTTATAGGTCAATTTGGGCACCATTCTCAATGACTTGGTTAACTGGGCATCATCTCCAAGACCAATGATCAAGGGTTTATCATTCCCTATCATCTCAGTTGTTATATGCTCTAAGACAAGAAACAACATAAATCAAACAAGACTTTCATCAAGCAAGGGTTTCCATGGTTTGAAGCTTATTGTATAACATATGAGAGCTCACCAACGCAAGCTCTAAAGGACCTAAGTGCGTTGAATATGCAAGTAGCCCCATGCAAGGCTGCTCTGCAGAGCACTTCCCGACATTCAAAGGTGTGTTGGTAACATTGGGAGTGAAATTCTCATTGTTCCGGAATCTCCACTTGGCAAGTGCCTTCTAGAAGAGTTCACATGTGTCAAGCTTCGGATCCAAGTGTCCATTTGATATATACATGACTGGAAACATGTCTTGCCTATTTTTGGAATGCTATTGATTGCAAAACAACCTACATTTCATCTATAAATTGAACACGGATCTAACTGTTTGAGAAGAAATAATTTTAGAGAAATGTTGGAGAATTTTCAATTGAGAGTTTGATTTGTGGAGCTGCTGCTGGAGAGATTTATGCTGTGATGAGACTTGGGAACTCTGCTGGAAGGTCACTTCAAATCAGTCACTAGGTTGTAACCTCTCCTTCTATCACCAATAAAGAGTACTTCTTGTTTTTCCCTATATGCATCTATGTTTACTTTGATTTTCCATATTGTAAGATCTTGGTTGATGAATGTAGTTTATGCTTAACTGATTTAGCTAACTAGCTTGAATAGATATCTATATTATTACATCTTGTGTTGTCTCAGTGTTCTTTCTTGCAGGAAGCATTCAGCCAACAAACCGCTTGAATTTGAAGTTGTAGTGGAAGCAACAGAAGGATCCATTTGGAAACAACTGAAACAAGTAAGCCTCCAATCCTCTCTGTGTATCTGTTCTGAGTTAGGAGAAATGGTAGTATAGTCTTTCACCTATTGTTCTAGACTAACACATGTCTAGGGAAGCATAATTTATCCGTAGATTACAATTCTGGCCCAACAGGGAGCAAGTCATCAGGACTCGTGGCTGTCGCATTGTTACAGAAAAGCGACGGACCTCATAGACAGGAGTCTATGGAAACTTCTCTACTTGGGGAGTTTGATGCAGGACATCCAAGCAAAATTTTCATTATTCAATTATGTAATAAAGGCGATGAGAAATTTTAATTATTTTATTAATTAAATTGATTATTTTTAATAAATTAGGAGAAAATTATAAATGTGAGGATTTTTGTAAATATTCTTTAATAATTAAAGGATATGAGTGGAGTGGAATTAGGTAGATAATATAGGGAGTATGAATTCCATATACGGGACTTTGTTGAGTCCAAAACTAGAATAAATTTAAATTAGATTTAAGTTGAGATTGTTTGGAGGAATTTATGGAGTGAAATAAATTCACTATTTATGTATATATAGGAGGGTTTTGTGAGGATGAAAGACACCTGATAGCAGTGAGAAGTATAGTGAGAGTGAGAGATGGTTTGATGGGCCGAGAGCCAAGAGGCTGCCCAATGTAATATTTGGCCAAAGAGTTTTATGTTTTATTATTAGTATTTTTTTGTGGCTCTCTTTCCTTCATGTGCATTTTTTAGCTGAATATTTTTATGATTTTAATGAAGAATTATTGAGAGTTTTCATGCTGAAGAAGGAGTGTGTTTTTTATATGCTAGGATTTTGATTTAACCCAGAATTCCTGCATCAATTTTCTCGGTTTTTCAGTTTGACCTTGGAAAATGAAGTTTTTACCAATGTAATTCATGGATGTAAATGTAATTTTGATGTTTTAAAGATACCAAGGATAACTACATTAGGTAAAAACTCTTGATGAGATGTAATGAATCAATTTCCAAAAAGTGAGGGATGAGTCAGTTTGACCTCCCTACACTCTAGGTTTCAGTTCATTTTTTGGTGGAACAACTCCTCAACTTAGGGATTCGACCCCTAAGGTTGGAAAATGCTATTTTATGTCTATATATTTCACTTTTTTACTCATTTCAAAGGTTGGATGTTGTTTCATTGATTAGAGACTCTAGTGTAATCAGTATTTGGCAGGAATTTAATGAAAGAGTCGCAACTATTTCTTTGGGATACCTGTGGTATGGAAATTTAACATAGTTTTTTCCTCTGTTGCATATGTATGAATGTTTTTTCTTCATGATCAGTATCATCTCTATTATATGTTGATTTTCAAGTTGATAAGCAGAATACATCTTCTATGCTCTGTTTTGGGAACATCTTCATAGTTTATCTCATCCCTTCAATTTAGAAAGAATACATGCATTGTCTTGCTCTTTCTAGCATCTCATGAGTCTAATCCATATCACCCTAAAACCCTAAAGTGTTATCCTTCCTACCTACATTTCCCCATTGAAGGGACTGCAATCCTAATCTTATTTGCCCTGACCTAGAATCTTTGACCTAATTGATCCATCCAACAAAACCAATTCAAAAAAACAAACCCTTGTACTCATACCTAGCCTAAAACCCTAATTCATCCAAACCTCTTGGTCATGATTCTATGGAGAGAGAGTCCTCTCCAGTTTGGTAGGGCTAGCTACCAAGCTAAAATATTGGTATGTCGTTACCTCTGTTTGGACTCTTTCTCAGCCTTAGAGATCCGGTGGAGTGATAACAGACACAACTAACTATGGTTACTATCAACTATTTCACGAAATGGGTCGAAGCCATTCCCACCTTTCGAGTCGATGGAGAAACCTTCATTATTTTTCTATTCAATCAGGTTATATGTTGATTCAGTGTACCTCGTACGATCGTTACAGACCATGGTTTTCACTTTCAGAACCATATGATGTCAGAATTAGCATCCTTTCTTGGTTTTTAGCAACATCACTCTTCATCCTACTACCCATAAGCAAACGGTCAAGTCGAAGCTATTAATGACGTCCTCAAGACCATGATTCGTCAATTAGTAGGAAATCATAATACATGATGGCATCGAATGTTATACTCCATGCTATGGGCATACCAGACTTTAGTAAACAAATGCTACAATCTTCACGCCATTCCAGCTTTCATACGTCCTGGAAGCAGTTCTCCCAATCGAGTGTCAGATTCCTTTCCTTAAATTAGTTGTTGAACTCCTACCCAACACTACTATTGAAGAAGAGTGATTTCTCTCACTCAATCAGTTATATGAGACTCATTGAGACATCGTAGTGGCTCTCGAAGCACATAAGCACTGATTCAAATCTCAATAAGACAAAACTATCAAGCCTCGTTCTTTCCAAGAAGGCGATCTCATCTTACTCTATGATAAGAAACGTGACCTCTTGGGGGAAGGAACGCTTAAAACATTATGGATCGATCCATATATCGTTACCATGGTTCTTTATAAAGGGGCCTATGAACTTTCGGACTGTAATGGAATCCCACTCGCTAAGCCCTGCAACATGCTCTATCTAAAAAAATATTTCACCTAGTGCTCTACTTGGCATCAGCTTTGTAATTTTATGTACATACATTTTTTTTTTGTGTTTGGATTGTTTTAGATTTTTTCTATGTATTTTTTCTCTCTTACACATCTCTTTCTGCATATATGTCTTCATCACCCTTACCATACATTGGATATGCGGATGGTGAAAATCATCACACACAACACATTGCATTGGTTGCTTGGGTCCTCTACACATCTGATTCAAAACTACTTAGTTCCGCGGGAGTCTTCCTTGGCTATGCCACCGATAATATTCTTGAGTACATGTATGTTATTGAACACCTTACTAAAGCTACATCCCACAACATCTCCAATCTGGTGGTCAGGTTAGATTCTCAGCTAGTTATTATGCTCATTATCACATTCACAATCTTGTATTATGTTACTTCTTAAGGGTACAACTTCTAGAGCGTCAATTCAATTTTCTTGCTTATGAGCACATCACATTTGTCACTTTATTTATAAATATTCATGCATGAGTGTAAATTTTTCATCAAAAAAATTTACATAAAAAAAACAAGAAATACATCATTTAATCACCAATATATATATATACACACACACACGTCATTTACAGTTTCTTTACATTCAAAACTCTCTAAAAGATGGGTTTTTTTATACAAAAATGGCTCTGCTAAGCCTCACTATGACACTTACTGGCCTACATCTACTCATGTTGAGCCTGCTACTCATGATAACACATAACCACTCTCGCTAACCTCCTCAGAGGCCCTAAAAATTGCTCCGGTACACCCACTATATGGAACTTCATGTGTATAGGTATCTCCCTCATGGGAAGAGGTGGCACACCCATGCTCAAACCCTTGAGGTTCCTGGAAACCTCACACAAACTCTGTGTGTCAACCCCCTCTTCGGCAGATGTTGTGGCCTCTGCAACTGCTCCAGCCTCGAGTGGTTGATCACCTCGCCTAGCCCAGCAAGGGGCTCCAATAGGTCGAATAGGTGCCACATCTGTGTCAAGAAAATGGTTCATGTCAATAATGTTTCACCCATAAACAAAAAAATTGCATAAACATTCAAAAGACAAAAAATATTTTTACTATGATTTTCCATTTTACCTATTGGCCCCCACTGAGTGTCAGGTGGAAATATCAACTTCGGATCTCCTCGGAAGTTCATCCCAGCATAAGGATAATCCTCAATCATCAAAATATGGCCACAAAGCCATTCTAAGAAATCATCCTTGAATAAATGTCTAATTGGTCCCCCTCTTATAAGAGGCATTAGGGTTTCCCATCGATCCTGTCTAGGCTCCCTGGGACCAGCTATGCCCATACACATTCAAGGCCTCATCAAAGGCACTCTCTCTAGCATAAATTACACAATTAGAGTGCCATACCCAATTTGGACCCAGGTCTTGCACGTTGTCATATATACTTTCACTAGATGGAGAAAACCCTCACGCCAATCAAATACATGTGGTTGCAAACAGTTTGATGCCAATATAAATGGGGCCTTAGTTGTTACATGTTGACTCTTCACCCGAACCAATCATACGATAATCCAGAGAACTAACCTCAACAGTCTAGATACTATACGAGCGATAGGAATCAGGTTTCTCAGTGGATAAATGTTATCTATGCAGTGAGCTCAAATCAATTCTGCAGTTTTCCTAAGATCGTCTCTCCCTCCTATCATGTCTGGAAGTGGTCTTGTACACGACAATCCATTGAGGAAGTAAATATCATCCTTTTATACTGAGATATCATGGTCCTCAATCCTTAACACACCATGGTGTTCATCCCACCATTGGATTATCTAGCTCAAGATGTCCTCCTAACCCTTCATCAGATCCAATCTGTAATATTTTAGCAAGCCACGTCTTTGCAACACTGCCAGACATGTCGGATCAATTAACTTTTTTTGTTCCTAATGCTCATGCTCTCTTTCATGCCAAGTTCTCATGGTAACATCTTGATCGCCACACAAAACAAAGTTTCATTGGTTTAAAAATTGGATGAAGCCCCTCTTAATCAAGAAAAATAATGAATTTCTTGGGATCATCTGGCTAACGTGGCCCTCTCTCAGGTAAAGGGCATGCTAACGCCCTCTCCTTACATGGGAAGTGTGTTTAATGTGGCCTATACACTGCGCGACCACGTTAGCCATCCAAGCCTCTTAGGGCTTGCTCAAAACTTTCAAAACCACCAGTGAAAAACTTAAATGAAGCAATTAAAAGAAGGATAATGGTGTTAGCTCTTACCTGTAACTGACGAAACAAAAAATGGTTGCCTGGATCACCCACGATCCAACACATAATTTGTTCTCCTTTTTTCACTCCATAACACTTTCAGAAATTGCAAATTGTGAAAATGAAAGGCTTGCTATCCTTCTTATAGTCACCTTGGAGGTAGGACTCACCTTAGATAGTCATTGAAATTGAAGCTCTTTCATTCCGGTTGTGTTTTAATATGAAAATATTTGCTATTTTATTTATTTTATGTATGCTCTGATGATTTAACAGTGTTTTATGCATAGTTGACTATCTTTGACCCAGAATGAGCACAACCATTTTTGGGACCTTTTCTCGCTCTTTAATTGAAAAATATCCAAGTTTCCTTATTCGGGCTCATTAAAATCCCACGAAGAAAATATTGAGCAGTTATTTTCCCTCTTTTCCTCATCCTTGAAAATTGAAAAAGATAAATCTAGTTTTTATTCGTTTCACTCGTTAAAATTTCACGAAGAATATCGAGTTTACTTCATCTCCTCGTACTCATAAGAAAATTAGATAGACGTCCATTACACATAGGTTTATCACTTTATTCAGACTCAATGGAATAACTTATGGAAACATAATTGTTTCGGGTATACTATTAACCCTTTGTCACACCCAGTCATCAACCATTACAAAGGTACCCCTTGGAGTTCTCTTTACAATCTTTTCTGACTCTCTAAATATGAAAATTCCACCAAGTTTACCTTTCTGGACTCATTAAACTTAATAATATAGGGAAAATATGGACAGAACAAAGACTCAATGTTTATATTCTGAAGGATATTTGGTAGTAGTACCCTTTTAAATCCCTTGAGCATGGAACCCCCTTAGCAAATTCCTCTTTGTCATATTTTCTTTGAACCCTACCATCCTATGATTTTAGCATTGATACTCTGATGTTTCTACATCCTTGTATCCTAATACTCTTTGATGTTCTTGACTCTAAGTTTCCTGGTAGTCTGGATGTCGTGCCTTCTATTTTTCAAAGGAACCATCTATCCTCTACTTCATGTATCGACCAAGCTATCATATATCTAAAATTTCCCTGCATTTGTTTGAACCATTTCTCTACTCTATCTCAAAAAAAAATCATTCTTGTCATGTTTCATGTCAACTGATTTAAGACACCTTATTGCCTACCTTTTACAGATCTCTTCCTATCAACTTCAACATCTTATCTAGGAAGATGATCCAGAAACATATCAGTACCCTGGAACTTGCAGAACTCAGTGGCAGATTACCTTGTGTTTAATTAAGGGTTTTCATCATTGGATCCCAATTGAATAATTCTACGAGTGTTCGACATCAACATATTTTTTCACACTCACTAGATTGTATTGTGCATATTGGATACCATCATCCTTATCAGTGGTCATCCACGTGTTTCTTAAAAATTTTCATCATTGACTAGTAATCAGACCATTTATCACATGTCCGACTACAACTTTATTCACGTGTGTAGAAATATGCAATTTAGGATAGCGGTGACCAAGACCTTGGGTAGAGGCTTACATCACTTAACCTTGTTTCTTCTCCCAAGTTGTGTATATTGTTTTCAGAGACAACATGTCAGATTGATCCTATTATGACACAACTTCCACATTCTTCTTATTGGTGGACATGTTTGTCATATATCTTCCTTGAGAAATCACTCTGATACAACTATTGAGCATGGGAATGCTCGACTCAGGACAAATTCTTATATTTTTAACATACATTGCTTGTTTCAGGTCTCCCACAGTCCCGAATCTCCTCTCTCTCTCTCTCTCTCTCTCTCTCTCTCTCTCTCTCTCTCAATTATAAAGTATTTATTCCATCATCTTCGTCTCTGGCCTAACACTTTAGGGGGCATCTGTTATACCAAAAAATGACCTCCTCATCAGCTCATAGGTTAGGGACACTTTGGTTGAGGAAATACCCAAGTCATGGGCCTATTTTTCAAGGTAACACACCCCAGAAATAGTCAAAAGCACTACAAGAAAAAGAAAATTGGTGAGGGTCATGGTTGTGACGGACCTTTAAGGTCCGTCACCAATGTCACATATGGTGACAGTCATTAAAAAACCGTCACTGTAAGTGTATATAGTGATGGTCCTTTATGGTCCGTCACCAAAGACATTTTCAATGACACTTTTGGTGAGGGTCATTAAAGGCCCATCACTAATTCTCTCTTTGGTGACACTTCTAGTGATGAACTTTTAATGACCCTCACCGATGCTCTTTTTGTTACTTTTGGTGACGGTCAAAAAATGTCCGTCATCATTGATCACTAAAAACCGTCACCATAAGTGTATATAGTGATGGTCCTTTATGGTCTGTCATTAAAGACATTTCACTTTTGGTGAGGGTCATTAAAGGCCCATCACTAATTCTCTCTTTCGTGACACTTCTAGTGATGAACTTTTAATGACCCTCACCAATGCTCTTTTTGTTAATTTTGGTGACGATCAAAAAATTTCCGTCATCATTGATCATTCCAATGAGTTTTTGATGACGCTATGTGCCTGTTAATATATTTTTTGTCAAAAGATAACGATTTAATACCATTATTGTTGAGCATTTTTTATAATATGTCCAAGGCCATAGTGGTTAGGGTCAGTCAATTTTTTAAGAAGTAATAAGTGTGTATCATTTCCCTCAAGTAATGACTGGTCGAATAGAGATTTCCTATGAGTCAACACATGATTCATATCTATTAATTTTATTATCTAGCAAATTCCATTTAGATAAAGTTCCACTATTGTGTGTAGGAAACATATTGTTTAATACATAATCGAGCTCTGAAAATTCTATTAATGAGAAAGACCTAACAATCCTCAACAATCTAGGCACACCTTAAATTAATGCTTTGGCACACACTAACATTTCTTATTACCCCACATGTCTTAGAACATATTTGTACCTAGAACATCTTATGATGACATTGATGCCCAAGCACATGTTGGCATGCGCTAGCACAACATGGAACTCTCCTAGCAAGTGTTGGCATGACGCATATAGTTCGTAGCATGCCCTGGAACACCTTGGTTGAATGCATTGAAATACATTAGCACTTGGCGCACAATGCCACTTGGCATGTATTGGGACCTATTATTAGTGTGCCTAGCATGCCCCTTTTCAAAAAGATAAAGTCCTGACTTATTAACCCTCTTATTGGTTCTTCCTTTTGTTGCCTTGACACATATTGATCTACCCTGGCACCCCGCGCCACATCCTTAGCACCTAGCATGTATTGGCATATCTTGGCACTATTAATTGGCACATGATATAATTAGCACACCCTGGAACTCCCAAGCACGCTTTGGGAATTCTTAACATGCCTTGATATTCCCTAGCATTCCTTACCAATGCTTAGCATACCTTGTCACTCCCTCCTTAGCATGACAACTAACATTGACCATTAACACTAGTCTCTGGCAATACACATTCCTCATATTCATTAACTTCAATGAATTTTTACCTAGTGCTCCCTTAATGTTTTTTCTTAGTACTCCTTAACACTCATCAACATGCATTATCACTCTCTAGCACACCTTAGCACTCTTCAATATTCCCTTCCACTTCATAACATGCATAACACTAGTCCCTGACACATATTGGCGCTTGGCACATGTTAGCGCTTGGAAAGTCTTAGCATGTATGGAATACGCTGAGATGCCTTGGTATGATTTAGCATGGTTTAATATTAAATTTATTTTTGATGATTAATTGTTGGAAAGTAGATGAGAAGCAACAAAAGAATACTTGGCACTTAGCATGCACTAAGACTTTGCACTTGGAACCTATTTCCACCTAGTGTTAATGTGCCTAGCATGCCCCTCTTGAAAAAGGTAACTGATGACTTATTAACCCTCTTATGTGTTAATTTCCTTGTAGTTTAACTTTTTTCTCCCTTTTCTTGTCTTGAAAGTCCCTGACACACATTGACACACCCTTGCACATCTTGGCATGCCTTATCACTTGGCACATCTTAGCATGTTTGACATGTATTCCCACTATCTGGCACATCAAGGGGGTGAAGAGAGATGTAGTCCTAAAGTAGGTCCAGTACGAGGGGCGAGTAAGGGTTGCTAAAGGGAGGTCATGATCATCCTCCAAGAGCAAGATCATCATGTGAGGGTTCAAAAGAATGTTGCATACCTTAATGGTCAGTTTGCACTAGGAAGTAGGATGGAATATTGTTGGTTCTCTTCTGGCAGATCAAGCTTAAGAGAGGTTTCTCATGAGAATCTGGGCATGTGATTTCAATGGTGTCTTTGTGTGAAGGCCGCATCAAATTCTGAAATGTTGAAATTTGCAACAAGAAACAGTGAGATTGGAAACCAGAAAGGACAAAAAAAAATGCACCCACACCGGTGAGGAATTTTGATGCACCAGGAGTGAGGAATGTGGGGCGTCTAATTTATTTTTCCCTTAAATAAATTGGACAATAAATTGTAATTTCATCTCATAACAACTTGTGTCAGTTAATTAAGTCATGATGACCAAGTTAGCTCAAGAAATTCGAGTTGAGGGTCTAATATGAGGCATCTAGAGGGATTCTAATATTTTTGGGGTCCAGTTGAAGTTGATGCATTAGTGGGGTGAAAATGTAATTAACTCAATTAAATGAGTTAAAATCAGTTTAACTAGTTCTAACTGAGTGATGAGCTAGTGAGAGGTCCAGTGAATTAAATTAGATTTAATTCACAATGAGTGATCAATCAGATAACTGATAATTCACTATTAATAGTTGCATGCATGTAAGTTTCGAGGAATACCCAGTTGAGACAGAGGTTAAAGGGAACATAACTATCAATTTTATTCAGAGAAAGTTTCCCATGTGCAATTATAAAGTCATTGGGATGCCATGATGGATTGCACAATCAAGGAAGACTGATTTTCCTAATTAATAAGGATTTAATTCCCTAGGAATTGCACGAGTAAGGCAAGCTGAAGTAAAGATTATAATTGGCTAAGTACTAGACCGAGTTTGCCTACATCAACGGGAGACAATTGACAAAGTGCTGGAGAATCTCATGAGAGATTAAGCATTGTATTCTTTCTTGATTCCTTGACTTAATACACAATAGAGATAGAGGGGTTTTGATTAGTTGCTTTCCCCAAATACATCATGTTGTTGTGTGATTGATAATTTATTTCTCTTACTTATATATGATTTTGAGGTCGTGTTTTGTTTTCGTAAATTGTAGGAAGGATTCAGTATCTTGTTTTAGTAGATTACAAGATCAGATTGAATCTCGTTGGTTAGATTTTCTACATGGTAACAGAGCAGAAATTTTTTGGGCGGTGAGTTTGTAGAGAATATTTGAATATTTTGGTGTAAAATTTTTTAAAACAAATAGAATATTTGGATTCCTTGCGAAAATCTACCCAAATGGAAAAATTATCAGTCAAATCGGAGCTTGGATGAGGGAGATATCATCGATTTAAAATCAACTCCTTTTTAGAAACTTTTTGTAACTTTGGGACAATTACACTGTGTGCGATTCAAGAACCTATATGCACTTGAGGTACTGGATGCATGAAAAGCTTTGAGGAGAAAGGCAGAAGTTAGAAACTTGGTGGTTTAGAGGGAGCATAAATCACCTCTCAACATGCATCCTCATGAGAAGCAGTCTCAGAAGGTTGTGGAGTAGCTGCACAATTGGAGATCCATGAGGGGGAAATTTCGAGCCAGATGGGAAGAGGGAGCATCCATACCTTGAGGTGTAAGGTGGGGTTATGTATAGACATAATCCCAAAATAAGAAATTTGGGCAAGGTCCATTGAGATGGCATGTCTCATAGATCGAACCTGGCTATGAGGAGCCCACAGTACAGCAGTAGTAGGAAGGATCAGTTATATTTATGTAGTCAGATGTCAGCAAGACAGAAATCACAGTGACAGATGTCAAATACTGGAGCACAAATAGAGTTAGCAATAGTTCAAAGGGCACGGATGCAGATGTCAGCAGCAGTGCAGAGAATCTAGTACTAGACAGGTGCAGTAGCTAGCAGTAGTCAGAAGACTTTGATGACAGATGCATTATACTGATTCAATTGTTCAGAAGACTCTGAGAAGTGTAGCATGCAGAACATTCCAAAGGTACTGGATGGGGATAGATTGAATTCATTTCTTTTTGAGAGGGAGTGTTGAAATTTGCAACAAGAAACAGTCAAATTGGCGACTAGAAAGGAAAAAAAAAATGCACCCACACTGGTGAGGAATTTTTATGTACTAGGAGTGAGGAATGTGAGGCGTCTAATTTATTTTTCCCTTAAATAAATTGGACAATAAATTGTAATTTCGTCACATAACAACTTGTGTCAATTAACTAAGTCATGGTGATTGAGTTAACTCAAGAAATTCGATTCAAGGTGATCGAGGTGGATATTGGTGGCCACCCGCCTATTCCACTTGGGCCCTCACCATTGTCTCTTTCAATTTTTTAGTTTCCTTAATTATAGCACAATTTACTATTTTTGTCCGTTTTTTGGGTCTTGAACTTTCAAAGCCGTTTTGAGGTCCCAATCGATGTTTTTTGGGCATGAAAGGTTTGGTGATTTCATATAAATCATATTAGTAGTTGTATTCCTCGAAGAGATCTTTCTAACGAGGTATCATGTGCGTCAAAGGAAGATCATATGACCAAGTTACGACCCCGAGAAGTTGGCTGCCCAACTAACCCCAACGGGGCCCATAAACTCTTGGTGTTACATCTCCTCAGGATAGGGTTTTGGTTGTTTATGGTTTTATCTTATTTTAAATAATAAAAAGACCCTTGATCCTTATTGTAACACAATTCAGAGGAACATAACTATCAGTTGTATTTATAGAAAATTTCCCATGTGCAATTATAAAGTCATTGGGATGCCATGATGGATTGCACAATCAAGGAAGGTTGATTTTCCTAATTAATATGGAGATAATTCCATAGGAATTGCGTGTGCAAGGTAGGCTGAGAATTGGCTAAGTACTAGACCGATTTTTCCTAGATCAGCAGGAGACAATTGGCAGAGTGCTGGAGAATCTTAAAAGAGATTAAGCATTGTGTTGTTTCATGATTCCTTGACTTAATACAAAATAGAGATAGAGGGTTTTGAGCAGTTGCTTCTCCGGATACATCTTTTGTTGTGTGATTGATAACTTGTTTATATTACTTATATGTGATTGTGCGATTGTGTTTTGTTTCCACAAATTGTAGGAAGGATTCGGTATCTTGTTTTAGTACATGATTACAAGATCAGATTGGATCCCATTGGTTAGATTTTCTACATGAAATAGAAGAGAGGGTTGATACCATCTTGCCTTGTTGGTTAGTAGGTCGCAAGGTCTGTGATAAAGACCAACATAAATGGAGGAGGGCTTGCACTGTAATTTAGAGCCATAACAGAAGTCAACGCAGGCGTGATATTGACTGAGTTAACCCTAGTTTAAGGGTCGACATTGAGATCTGAAGTTCATGTCAAGATTCAGTCAAAGAAATTCCCAGAATCTATGGATCCATATGAGCTAGGTCGAGTCTCTTATGGAGGCAAGAGTCGTGTTTTTTCTATGTGTGGATAGCGTTTGTTCTACAACAATTAGAAGTACATAAGTATAATGCCCTAGTTAGGACAGTTTCCTAGCATGTTTAGTTCATAAGGTATGACCTTAATACTATGAAAAATTTGCGTAGAAGAAGATGGGTTGTGACCCTTAGAGCGAGGTTTATTTCTGCAATAAAAACTGCAGATCTGGAAGATGGTTTGTAGATTCAGTATGTGTGGAGACAACAGATCCAAAGGAGGGTGGAACCTCAGCAGAAGATTGAGCATGCAGAAGAAATGTGCCATATGAAGAATGGATTGACATGCAGAGGAGTTGATTTTGGTGGACTTTCCATAGAGTTTTAGACAAAGATCTGAAGAAACCTATAAACAATTAGTAAATGGACTATTAGTGGTTGATTTGTGACCCTAGTTCAGTCATCTACAAATTGTTATAAGTATGATAAGATAAGAGGAGTAGTTCATATTTGTTCATAGATTGGACAAAAAATATCAAATTGTTGATATGCAAGAACAGTGATCTTGAGAGGACTCAAACCATTGTTAGGTGGCATATTTGAAGAGCCCTAGATGAAGACAATATTGTGGGCCCTAGATCAGTAAAAATAATTGACTATGGTTGGGCAGATTGATGGTAGGCCAAGTACAATTGGAGGGTTGTTAGGTTACTATCAAAGAAGAGCCCCGACTCTTGTTCTGGTGAAGGACAACAAAATTGGTAGAAGGGTAGGTGTATAGGGCCTAAGGATGTGCAGACTTTGAAGGAATAAAGTAACATTCTAGTGGGCCAACCAGCTAGCCCTAGTTCACTATATTGTAGAGGATTGATTTAGTAAGAAGAAGGGCAGCCTCCATAGCCCTAGACTTCTCATCTTGGAGCTGTAGTATGGCAAAAGTGGGCATACCAAAGAGTTGTTCACAAATGGAGTTGTGAACAACTTGTTACCACTCAAACTAGTAGTGGATCTAAAAGGGGTTCCTAAGAGGGCAACTACTAGGACAAGGGAAACGATGGAGGCTTAGCCCATTGTCACCACAGCTAAGGCTCCTTGCTCTTCACGGACTTTCACCGATGGGTGGAGTCTCGGTAGTTTAGGAAGTCACTTGTAGAGTATAGGTTAATGAATAGGTGGGAAGTGACCCTCAAAACCCTTTCCCTAAGACAAAATAAAGAGTGGGACTTGCTTTCCTTTTAAGCAAGGGAATTATCTTCTAGGGAGAGAGGAGGGGGATTGAAGGGTTGAGGGAGAAGAATAAGACTTATGAAGGAAGCTCTCAATCCCTAAAATCCTTTGGGAACTTGGATTCCCAAATGGTCCTTGATGAAAGGCCTTTGACACAAAATGGGACCACACGGGGCCAAGTGGACCCAACTCAGGTTCAGCGATGGAATTTAGCAACTAATGATGTTCCTATCCTGGATAAGGTGATGGGAAAGGATCAGACAAGTATTTTTACTTCGATAGGTCAAATTGATCCTACTAGGTTCTATCCTTGGGAACACCTAGGAAAAACTTGATCCTAGAGCTAGGGCTTGAGGTATCCGGAGATTCCACTGTCGGAATTCGCCCATGTTCTGAGGAGAGTGAGGGCACCCAGCAACGCAGTTGCCTCTAGGAGATAGAATTTTTCCTCTAGCTAAATTCCTGGGAAATTTTTGCCCTAGGTGACCTAATGGGGCTGGACCTAGGGAATGTGAACATTTATTAATTAAGAAACCCTATTGCAGTATCTTGATTTACTTCTCCTACTTGAATTAAGTTACAAGTTAATTTCTGAAATATTCAATAAATTAGTGAAGTAAATAGTAAATACAACTAGCAACCTACACATACAGATCAAATACTGAATAACATGCTCATAGACAAAGTGACACATAGATTTTTTGGACAAATATCCCTAGAAAAAACCCAATGTGGGAAAACCAGTGCAGCTAGCTTTGGAGGGTTTTCATTATTATGCAGAATCTAAGTACAACAATCTTGGGCACCAAAACTAGTTCACCCAAAAGAGAAATAAAAACGGCAGTAATACGCTGCTCTGAATCCCTCTACGTTAGCCTAACTAGCCTGCCTCAGCCTCTGCACTGCTAAGTAAGGGCCTGCGTCACACCTGAAGGGCTTACACTGCCCCTGCGCTGCCTTGACTGGGCCTGCGTGGCTCCTGCTGCCTCTGTGCTACCCCTGTTGAGCTCTAGCTGGACTGCGTGGCTCCTACTACCCCTGTTGCTCTGGCTGGCTGGAATGCTTAAGAAGAAAAAGCATCGGTAAGACAGAAAGATATGGCCAAAGGCAACGCATAACAGTCAGAAAAACTGAAGAAATGAAATGAAAATAGATCAATGTCCACAAATAAATGAAATAGCTCAATGGGACTAGAGAGTAAAATCTTTGACAACAAAAATGAGTGCTTATAGAATCAGCTAAGAGAACAGAGGAGACTAATTCATGAGGTTAAAATGTTGTATAATTTTTGGCACAAGAAAACTGTAGAATTGTTAGAGTAAATCTCTGCAGGTACCATTAGTTGGTGACCATCGATAACCATTTCATTTCATCAAATACCCTAATGAATGGGCCTTACAAGCTATTTGTGTAGACAAACCCCACAGAAGTTGTGTGATGGAAAAATATTCACACTATATTGAAGAAAACACCTACCAAATAAGGATGACATTTCAAATGGGGCAAGAAACAATAGAGAGATAGAAATTTAAAAATTTAAAACGCTAGGGAAACATGAAAGCAACTAGGTAGCATGGTAGAAAGCACAATAAAAAAAATTATAAAAATGGAAAACCCTACAAATTAGCACCCATCCAAACATCACCACAATTTTTTCTTCAACTCTAAATCTCCAAATTCATCAAATTATATCCTGTATTCAAACCTAATTCTCTCTGTTAGCCATTCTGAAGATAAGGCTGAGAAATTACTACAAAACCATCACCTACATGTTGTCATGATCTTATTTTGTGACTAGACAACCTACTTTCGTGAAGACATGAAAAGGTAAACACTTTCAGCCAAGATTTTCCATACAGCCCAGGTTGAGCAACCACATATACATCACCAGCTTTTTCTCTTCATATTTTTAATTTAGAAGAGCTTTGTCTGACCACCTTCGGGTTGCTTCCAGAGTCACCCAGGCAAGCCCTCTCAACATCATCCTCTTCCATATTTGTGTCACTATCTCCCTCTCTTACCCTTCTCTACCTCTCTCACTCCTCTCCCTCTCTCTCTCTCCATTCCTTCTCTCCCCTCTCCTTTAGTTTATCTCCATCTCTCCCTTGTGACTCCCCTTGTCTCGCCACCTCTATCAATCTATGTCTTTATTATTCCTTCTCATATATATCTATAGTTAATATATATCATGACACATTGGGACCTACGATTGGGTTAATTACACCTTTTTGGCAAGGTTAAAATGGTTAATATTGGATAGACAAAATGTAGATCAAATATTTCATCAAAAAGAGAGAACCATACCCTATCTTCCAGGCTATGCCTATTAGTCTCTTGGCCTCTTCTTGCTCTCACATGAATGTAGTCTTGCTTGACTGGTACAAAAGAAGGTTTCGCATTATCAACTATTTGTTTGGGACAACTTTTAGTTGTTTCAACACTGCTACATTCTTCAAGCTTATCCGTTAAACCATCTTAGTCTTTTGTACTCTCTTCAACTTTGTAGTGCTTTCCATTCCTCTCAGTCACATATGTTTCCTTGGTCTGTTAAGGGACAAGGTTGACAATATTAGGATGTTTTTGCAATAAACAAGGGTATTTCTAGGACACAGTCAGGTGGAGCAAGAGTATAAGAGCCAAATTTCTCATGAATGTGGGACACTCAAACTTAAGATTTTCTAGAGTAGTCATGAGGTGTAGTCTGGTTATTAAGACTTCATCAAATGGCCATTCTCTGGACTTAAATTGTGTGACAACACTGTGGTTGAGTTTGAAACTAAAGATTGAACATACATTTCGTTTGATTGCAATAGACATTTTCATCAATAAATGTAAAGCAATGGCTAACAAATATTATAAATTAATAAATAAAGAAGACATGTCAACAAGCAACAATACTTACAAAATTGTTACATTGAGACGCAAATAATAAGCAACTATTGTGCACCAGCAGAGACCAATGAAACTATCATCTTAACCCCTAACCCCTTAAACACTAATTCCCAACACCTAACCCATTTAACCCCCTAAACCCCTAACCCAGTTAACCCCTAAACCATAAACCTCTAAACCCTTAACCCCTAACCCCTAAACCCTTAACCCCTAACCCATTTAACCCCCTAAACCCCTAACCCATTTAACCCCCTAAACCCTAAACCTATAAACCCTTAACCACTAACCCCTTAAACCCTAAACCTTTAAACCCTTAACCCTAACCCCTTAAACCCTAATTCAGTTAAAGAAGTTCCTAGAATCTATGGGTCCATATGAGCTAGGTTGTGTCTCTTATGGAGGTAAGAGTTGTTATTTTTGCTATGGGTGGATAGGGTTTGTTCTAAGACAATTCAAATAGAAGTATAATGCCATAGTTAAGGAGGTTTCCTAACATGTTCAATCCATAAGGTATGCCCTTAAGACCGTGACAAATATGTGTAGAAGAAGAGGGGTCGAGACCCTTGGAGAGAGGTTTATCTCTACAATATGTACTACAAATTTGGAAGATGGTTTGCAGAAGTATGTGCAAAGATAGAAAATACAAAGGAAGGTGGAACCTGAGTAGAAGATTGGGTAGAATAATTGTGGCATATTATGAGGAATGGATGGACATGAAGAGGAGTTGATTTTGGTGGATTGTCCAGAGAGTTATGGACAGATATCTGAAGCAACCTATAAACAATTAGTCAATCGACTTTTAGTGGATGTTTTGTGACCCTAGTTCAAGCATATACAAAGTGTTAGAAGGATGATCAGAGGAGTAGTTCAGATTTGTTCATAGATTGGACAACAAAGAAATTGGTACACAAAAATAGTGATTTTGAGAGGACTCAAATCACTATTAGGTGGAAATTTTGAAGATCCCTAGATGAGGGCAGTGTTGTGGGCACTAGATCAGTAAAATAATTGACCATGGTTGGGAAAATTAATGGTATTCCAAGTACAGTTGGAGGGTTGTTAGGTGACTATCAAAGAAGAGCCCCAAGTCTTGTGCTTGTGAAGGAAAACAAGACTGGTGGAAGGGTAGGTGTATTGGGCCTAATGACGTGCAAATTTTGAAGGACTAAGGAGTTGGAAATGAATAGATCACTCATAAAGACAATGCCTGTCTAGCCCTAATGCACAAGGAGTGAACCCTCAATATAAATATTTTGTTTGTTAAACAAACTCAATTGTGTCAATGTAGAATACTATACATAAGAGAAAATAAAATGATATTATCCACATCAGTGCTTGAAATAACCTCAAATTAGCCATGGGTAGTGAGCCAAAGGGTGAATGTGGGGCACTATTAAAGTTACATCATGTTTAAATTCATTTTACATTGTGAGTTTGTTCTCCAATACGGTTGAACCATCATCACAAGGAAGCATGGCACAGTTTTGTTGGGGAGCGATTAAAGTTGTAACACAATTCAAGTGATTTACACCTCAAATGTCAATGACATCATTATATGTTTGTGTCAGGTTGTTATAGAGGTTATTTATAGACAATAAATTCAATGTACTTGGACTTCATCTTTTTAGTGTCTCGACTGTAACATGGATTTGTATCAGGAACACTTCATGCAAATGAAAGGGGGCCTTTTTGTTTAACCACATACACTCAAGAGTATCAGACATTGTCCTTCATATCTCCCTTGGTGTGTTCAAAGTGGGTTTACATTCGCATCGAGTTGAAATGAATCATAATGACCTTCCTCTTCTTAATAACATCTACTAGTGTTTCCATTTGTAGATGCCCCCACTTATTATGAGATTCAAGGGATGTTCTATTGTCTTTATCAACATTTGGACGAGTCGTTATCTACATTCTTTAAATACATGTCTAGAAATTATTATGAGGGAGGTACTTGGATTTAGATCTTTATATAAGGCCTCATGTGCCCTTCCCCTTTAGAACTCTTCCAAGGGGTCACCTCCTTCTATATTGCCCTACCTACTTAGGGCCAAATTGACAAACCAAGATTTAAACTTCTTCAACTACCAAATTAGTGAGGCATTGTACCTCTTCTTGACCTAGACCTCAACGAGATACCAAATTAGTGAGGAATTGTACCTCTTCTTGACCTAGACCTCAACGAGACATCTTTCTTCAAATATACTTTAAGGATTTCCCACCATATATCACAAGTTGGATGTCATAGGATATGTTACCCCATTTTCTATATGGGCTTTTAGAGGATATTTTAAAATTTGATTTTCATCTCAACCCCTACGATTCCTGTCACATTGATCATTTTTCATCTAAGGTATATGGATCTATATTTAATTCATGAATGTATCATTGGTTTGATGACACCTTGCCTTAGCCATCTAGGACACTATGTGTAGGAAGAAGTTCCTTTAGCTACCACATTTAGTTGGATATGTATGATCCATGTGTATATGATATTATGTCCAATGTGTACTATTTTTATTGTGTCCACTTAAACACTATGTTCTAACTATTGATTGATTGACTATAATTTTTAATCTGAGTTATTCCATTGTGTTTCATAATTTTTCTCAGAGAAGTGTGTCATCTTGATGGTTTGGATATATTCTTGGTGATTTGAGTAGGTGCTATACATTGATCTTATTGTACCCCTTAATTCCTTTAATCAAAATTTATCCCATGTCTCTCTTAACAACACATGTGAAGGCGTTCTAATTGGGTATTTTTAAGCTCTAAATGAACTTCCTCAAAAATAAGAAACTAACTATACCTACTTAAATTTATTCATAACATTATTCATAGATTTAAAGATAATTTTCACTCCCTTAAAGGTTGATAGATATTTCTGAGATCATGCTCATTTTCCCTCTTTATATGAACATTCTTACTTATATTAGAAATATATAATATAATTTTGATTAATTAGGATTCTTACTTATATTAGAGAAGTATAATATAATTTTGATTAATACTATAATTAGTTTAACATTATTTTTACTCACATAAAAATAAAACTTGATGAAAACCTAATTGACCATAGCAATTTATTTGACTACCTATTAAAATCTAATTTGGTTGCTACTATAAAATTTAAATCGACCTATTAAAATTTATTTTCCCATCGATATTCTCCTTGCCAGGTCGGGGACAGAGTTCGGTGCTCCTTCTTTGCTCATAATTTTTATGATTTCGCCGCAGATTCCATACCCTTATTTGGCATTCAATTCTTCTATCCACTCTACTAGATTTTTAACCCGAACTTATTATATCAGATCTGGGTTCACTCTTTTTCAATCTTTATTTGAAATCTTCTTCTCCTGATTTGGGGCTTTCGCTGCAATTCGAAGCAGAAAACATGTTCAAGAACTCCAAATTTGGCTATAGTAAACTATATTAATTTTTCATTGTCCTTCAGCCTTTGTCTACTCGCCTTCATCCAAGAGGCTCGATTGATATTGCCACTATGTTGAAAATCCCACCAGTCAAGTAGCAAAATAGATTGGTGTTCGTGGGATGGATGGCTGGGATCGTTGGCTTCACCAACAAATGAGGTAAGGATTGATGGATTGAAGAATGAATAGATAAAGAGGATGTTCTAATGTGGTCTGATTAGTAAGTATTAGTAAGTAGTCGAGCTTCATCTATTTTATTTGTGTTTTCGGTGGTTATAGCTTCTGCATATGCACGTTCATACTCTTCTAGGGCTCTCCTACAACCTCTTCATGCCTTCATAATTTTTCCCATAGAGTATTAATCTTAATTCACAACCAATCCAACCATCCAACTTGGGTGTTAGCTGCCTGACTAGATAAATTAGGGGCATTCAACTAGCATCGGTGGGATTAACCTTTCCATTCCTCAGTGCTTTAATCTATTGGGGGTTAATGTTACCAGGTTGGCTTGCTAATCCTTTCGATTTCTCCAATAACTTTGATACAAGGGTTTCCACCTTCATGTACTGTCCCTCATCATCTTGGATTTCCACAGGAAGGAGCTGGACAAAGCGGATATCTAGACCCTGTGAGGACTTTATGCATTCAGGACCGGATAACATCCATTTGCATGTAATGAACGCAACGGTGAATCCATGGTGTTCCGAGAGGCGCTGGGCGAACTCGGTGAATGGGATAAGATGGCCGATTCCTCTGCTGGGAAAAATGGAAACATGAGGCTTTCAACTTCCCATTCTCACTGCACTTATCTTCATAGGACAGCACTGTTGCAGCTACACTTCACGACAGTTGCCTGCCATTAGCAATTAGCATGGATCCATGTTCGAGTGCATATGGAGATAAAATTTCACCCTTACAGAACTCCAATAGGGAGAGTCTGATACGTTTGACAGGTATTTTTCTAATCTTATTTCTATGATTTTTATTGTTAAAATTTCAAAGGATTTAAACTTGTATACTGAATTTTTCTGATCTTATCAATAAACTTGTTTGTCTCAACTTAATTTTTTTCCTCTTTGACTTGCAAAAAAGGAATGTCATGCAATACCTGACTACGCCCTACCTCTTCTCTAAACAGGACGATCTCCCCTTACTTATAACAACTTGGAATCATTCCACTCAAACAGTCTCTATGAATGGCACACAAGAGATACGAATCTATTTAGGCTATATGGATTATTCCAGGGTTCTGGCCAATCTAACAAGGTTTTTTTTTCATTGTGGAAATGCTCTTTGAACTGGAATATGAGAAAAACAAACATGACCAAGCTCCCTGTAGCAAGTTATTGTTGTCATAAATTTTGCATGCAGTAAATTGTGTCTATTATAAACCCTAATTTATAACATCAATCATTAAATTAAAAGTATCATGTATTTGGGATCTAATTGAGTATTTCTAGTACTATCTTAGCCCTCTAGTACTTGGGGGCTTTCTTCAATCTGCAAACATGGGTTTCCTTATCATGTTCCTCAAATCCCTGTGGTTGTCATGACTTGGCTAAGATTATTGACCTCATACATCCCAATCAATTTATCATACATCTCATTTGACTTCTTCAGCTTGGACACATAGGTGATGAAATGGTCTCTAAGAGAGTAAATTATGAGCTTTTTGGCCTTGATATCACCTTTCTTGTACTTGTATATGACACTGGCATTGACATTCTCGGGAGGTTCAGCTACTTGGCCCTACACATATTCCATCACATCATTCTCTTCAAGGGTAAGATCCAATCTAGCCCTCCATGTTATGAGGTATCATTCTGTTTCTCTTCAACCTTGAAGTAGGAGGAAGTCATCTTGCCAAGAAAGTTGATCACCAATCAGCAAGAAAAATGTCTTAAAGGGGTGTTCTCTGGTCTCCAGTAGCTAATCTTCACCTCACTCTGATACCATGCTAATTTTACACAGTGTTCTATGCTGATATAATCACTTAAAACAATTTCATCCAATTTCATTCACCCCAGGAACAATTAAGAAATTATAGATAGAAAAGTAAACAATAATGCACAATAGAAGATAGGAAAACATGAGACACATATTTTGGTCAAAGACCAGGGAAAAACCCCACAAGGTTGAAATTCTTCTTCTTCTTAGTCAATCAATGTTCAGCATGAGATACATAGTCCAATAGTACATCCATAAACTAGTCAAAGTCAAAGCTTTGACTTTCCATGTCAACCAATCCAAATAGAGAGAAAAGTCAATTCTTGTCCAAGATAACAGTCTACAACAGAGGGCCAAAATTCAGCTTGTTGCAGCTTGGTCAACCACAGTAAACAGCCTGCAATTTTCAGTCAAATTCAACATCCAAACCTTCCCAGAAAGCTTTGGTCAACCCAGCAGGATATTTGGCTTCTTTCTTAGTCAAAGATTTGGTCAGCCAATCCAAAACAATCCTGCAATCTTCGGACAAATGAGAGAGATTTAACTGTAGTCAAACTTCAGTCTAATAGTGTGGTCAACCTCATTCAATGGCTTGGGAAAAAAGAGATAAAGATGTGGTCAATAGAGTCAAAGATTCTGGAATATTCAACCTCCCAAATCAGTCCAAACATCTCTGTCAAAACAGAGTTAAAGTGCCCAGGTCAATGCAAGTCAAAGGAGAGAGAAACTGCTGGTCAATGCAAAACATAAATGACTCCTTGCTCCTTCACACATGTGAACTCTTGCGAATTTTAGATCAGATTGTGTGATGTGTGATAATGCCAAATGACCTCCAACGATGGGTCTATTTATATGTGGTTGAGGAGGGGTCATTTCCACTGTGGGGCCGACTTGACTTCATTAGGGCCGACTTGGTCAAGGGTCAAAATGTGACTTTTCTCCATTATTTTATTGATGAAATTTTGACCATAGCTGCCCAATTTTTCAACAATTTATTCTATGAAAATCAAGTATAAGTTTGTTTTGATCACGAGCTCAACCCTTTGTTTGTCTTTTGTTCTATGTAGAGGGATGAGGTACACCATTAGCTCTTGGCTAAGGGTGCTCGGTTGATCAAAGATTCCTATCTTTGGATCCAAAAGTTTATTCTGATTTTATCTTAGTTTTAGTAGCTTTGAGGAAGAGGTTATGATGTCCATTGTATATACCCTTTCAATTTTTTTATTGCTGTTTGTAAATATTGTTCTGTAAATATAAGATGTACATTTAAAAAAAATAAGAAAAATAAAAATAATTTCTTTTGATCTATGCTAACTGCTTGGAAAAGCAGTCTTTTCATGCTTTCCAAGTGCACAACCCTTGTGCATTTTTGGCTTCTGGATCTTGAAGTCCGACAATCCTTGGACAATGTGCTTGAGGGGTGGGAGTGCTCCATTGTGTAGGTGACTAAATTTCTTTTGCAAAGGCTCTTCCAGCTTGTGACTGTCATGCACTAAAGCACCATTTTTCATTGGATCCACAAGCAAATTATATGGGCCCACCTTCTTGCACACATTTGGCCAAAACTCGACTATCCGTTTGGTTGCAATTTTTTATGATGACTCACTTTATCATCAATCTTGACTACACAGCTAAGGTCTGCCTTGGTTGAAACTGAAAGAAGATTTTTTATCAAACGAAGAACATTTAAAGGTATCATCTGGTTGTAGAACATCGTCCGATACCCTTTAGTATTGTAATAAATTTTCAAGGGGAACCATGCTGCCCTTTCCTAGTATCCATTTATAAAGATTGGAAACCAAATAATAGATTCTGAAAGTCCAAGCATAATTACCCCCTAGTCTATTTCAAATTTTCAACTTTCAAGTGCTCTTTGGCATCTTGATGTTATAATTTCTAAGTTAAACTTGCTAACATAGATGTTTTAGTATATCAGAGAAATGGGTCTGTCAACTATTGAATTATTGAAGGAATTAGTCACTAAGTACGATATAGGAATAAAATGTATATGTTCCTGCCAATTTGCAAGTTTTGGTTCCTTTTGTGGCAAAGATCTATTAAGGCAATGTTTTACTTTTGACTTGCAACTGCAGGTGGGAAACCACTCAACTTTTACTTAAAATAACATGACACGTGTGAAAATATTATCAAGGATGCCAAATGTAAACACGAAAATATATTGCATGAAAGAGGCGTCGATTCCTTTGTATAGATGAAGTTCAATTTTATATCCTGACTCCTTGCTTTTATTTTATCATAAAAATATGTTGGAGACTTGGGCTCTAAATATCTACAGGATGCTTCTTTGCATATGAATGCATTGTACTCTTTTGAACATTTAAAAGTAGTACTCTCTGTGTGCACACTTTACATATGTTATTAGATGATATTTTTTGACATGAGTGGATAACTAGACAATGATTAAGAAACATCACTTTTGATTGTTTTGAATTATTAAACTTCTACTATTTGAATTAACTTTCTTACTAACAGGGATGATAATGCTAAGAAAGCTAGGCAGCAAGACCTTTTTGGTGCCAGCATCGATGAGATCATGGAGGCAACAAGTTATGGATTAGGTCGCAAGGGGCGTAGAAAAGAGGTGTTAATTTCTGTCTTTCATTCACACCTAGAAAACAATTCAATATGTTCAAGAATAAGAATAGTGTATAATGGTTAGATGAGTTGTGAAGCCTTTGGATAGTAAGCATGATACAAACACTAATTTATTTGGAGGTTGCAGTCCCAAGTGGTCCTTAATTTTTTTGGCACATCTCTTGATATTTCCCTCCTTGTTGTCTTGTGTGATAGTACAAGAAGAGGAGTCGTAGAAAGGGGGATGGGCCAAATTTAAGTCCTGAAGTGACAAATAAACTAGGTGATGCTAATCTTCTTTATGCCACAAGTCGTTATGATGAGGTAAATATTCACCTTGACTTTATTAATTCAACTCGCTTTACTGTTTGTCTTTTCTAGGTAAGACATTTGGATTTAGCATGTTCTTGCAAATGATATTTCTATTGATTACAAAAATTAGCATAATACAAAGATATCTGCAACCCCTGAATTCTGGAGGGATTTATGGGGAAGTTCACACTGTGCGAATTGGATAAACCAGAGGACAACCTCCTACTTAAACTCCTAAACTGGAATTCCACAGTGTGAAAGAGCCAAAACAATGCTGACCCTACTATACAGAAATTAACCAAAATTGGGACTAAGTCAAATATCCATGATTCCAGCATCATAAAAACCAAATTAAGCCCTTTAAGGGTGGTTAACTGTACTACAAATAGTAGAGAATCTTGGTGGGGGGCATAGGATTTTTCTACATTGGTTGAATCATTACCTCACCTTGTCAACATCTCTCTGCCTATCTAACAAGGCTTTTTTTTCATTGTGGAAATGCTCTTTGAACTGGAATATGAGAGAAACAAGCATGACCAGGCTCTCCATAGCAATTTATTGTTGTCATAAATTTTGCATGCAATAAATTGTGTCTATTATAAACCCTAATTTATAACAGCAATCATTAAATTAAAAGTATCATGTATTTGGGATCTAATTGAGCATTTCTACTACTATATTAGCCCTTTAGACTTACCCATAGGTCCTTCGAATTTCTTCCCTCATCTAACTCAGAGCCCGACCTTATCGAATAATATCCTTGGAATTTGGTGTGTATTTAGTAGAATCCTTGAAAGGTCTTTAGCCTAAGAATTATCGAGTTACTTAATCTCCAAGATTTTCTGAGATAGCCTCCATTGTGGGGACATCCATCCATAGAATAGCAGAGGAGCAGCTACTAAGGTGAAAGTGGTGACTGATCCCTATGTTTCCCTTGAGCTAGAGTACTTAGTGAAGCTTTGCACTAAGGTGTTACATTTTGTTGTAGCAAGCCCTGAAGAATCCTATTTTACCCTAAGTACTATCCTTGGAATGAGGGGAGTGCCTAGTGGGTTTCCCCAGGATATGTATTTCAAGGAAACAAACAAGAGAATATAAGCTCCCTTTTATATATCCTTATGCTTTTTGTTCTGATGTTGTAATTCTTGTATATATAAGATGTATTTTTCTATTAAAACCATGCAAAGAGTAATTAAGATGTCTACACAAAAAAATCCATTAAAAAAACCAAGCAGAGAGTAATTGGTCACTTGCTTACATAGGGCACCCTAAGTGAGATAAACCCTCCTTAACATCATTGATACTAGTCATATGCAAATAGAAATCATAAAAGATTCTGTTTAGACAAATAAACCAATACAATAAGAAGAGTAAAAGGAGACTATTTCGATATCATGGACTATAACATGGACTCCAAATGAATCTAAATCCCATCCTGTAGCCAACATACTCACAAAGTGATAAATAGGAACTAAGCTATTTTAAAACAACAAAAGGGAGGATCACTAACCTTCAACTTGCTTGTATTTAAAATCCCTTGGATAAGTAGGCACCAATGCATTTGCTACCAACAGGATATGAGTGATATTCAAACTCTTTTTGAGGTTGCTCCAACAGAACCAAGAAATAGTCCCCGCAAAACAAATAAAAGGTTACTTTTGTCCCATATATGCCCAAAGCTTGAAAGTGGTCTCTTAAAGAATTCCATTTTCAGTGTCCTTTTATTTCAACATTGACTTCCTTTCCAAATCAGAGACAACATACAATATGTAAAGTGTTGCTCATAACAAGGTCATGAAAAATGGAAAAACATTTCACCCATAGTAGATTATTAAGACAGAGTAACAGACTTGGACAGCTAAAAGAAATTCTTACTAAGCTTTAAAATTTAAAAGCCATCGATTCGTTTCCAAAAGGATGGTCACTTGAATGTTATCACTTAGAGTCTGTGGACAGTATAGTAGTGCTAGAATATAAAGTTTGATGTGCAATAAAGTCACCATAGTGATGGAATAAAGTAGGATTCATAGCATAATGGAATATTGTCCCATATATGCCCAAAGCTTGAAAGTGGTCTCTTAAAAAATTCCATTTTCAGTGTCCTTTTATTTCAACACTGACTTCCTTTCCAAATTAGAGACAACATACAATATGTAAAGTGTTGCTCATAACAAGGTCATGAAAAATGGCAAAACATTTCACCCATAGTAGATTATTAAGATAGAGTAACAGACTTGGACAACTAAAAGAAATTCTTACTAAGCATTAAAATTTAAAAGCCATCGATTTGTTTCCAAAAGGATGGTCACTTGAATGTTATCACTTAGAGTTTGTGGATAGTACAGTAGTTCTAGAATATAAATTTTGATGTGCAATAAAGTCACCATAGTGACTTAGGAGTGGCAGGTGCAGGGGTGGCTATTTACAACCCTAGAGGACCACAATAATTTACAATAATTTACTAAAACCCTAGCATTGTTTTAAGGTCCTATGTTGTGTGCAAGGCAGGTCAAAAAATTGGTGGTAATTGGAGATTCCATGGTGGTACTTCACGAAATAATCAAGCATTCAACAACAAGACCTTCCAACCATGTCCAGATTGTTAGACAGGATTCATAGCATAATGGAATATTGTCCTTTGTCATCAAAACTCTAAAGCAAATGACATGAAAAAGAGAGGTGTTCTTTTGTATCAGGGACAAATGACCAAAAATTAGGGAAAACAATTTTCACACTAACTTCCATCACAATTTTCCTAATCAACTACAGTTTGAATGTGTTAAATTTACTAATCCCGGCAACCTGACTAATTATTTCCTGCTAGAATATTATGCAGATCTACTGAATTGAAAGCACAACTAAGATTTTATGATCAAATGGATTTTACAAACATAAAAAAATTATATCTTCAAAAGTTGATGCAAAGGTTTCCATGTCGAAGAGCTCATCGAGAGCTTTCCAACGATTCTTAAACGAAGTCAAACGGATGTTGTGTGAAATAGATGTTCTTCAATAGGTCTGCTAGATATATTCACTGTAAAATAAACTCAATATTGTTCCTCTCAAGACTTCTCTGTAATTTTATTCCAAAAACAGAGATCTGCAGGTCTGAATTTGTCTTCAAAACTGCCACTATAGATCTGAATTACAAGACTGTTGCAAGGTCACATATTTCACCACAGGTCCGAATTAGAAGGGTCTGATTTGCAGAGAATAGTCTCAGGTCCGACCTTCTGGAAAGGCCGAAGTTACAAGCCTGTTAGGGCCGAAATTTCAGGCTTTGATAGGGCCGAAATTTCAGGCCTGAATTCAGTTCCGAAAAAAATTATTTCCACAGATGCAAATAGGCCTGCAAGAGATATATCCTTCTAGTCCAAAACATTGTAATTATGATCTCCCTTTTAATCTCCTTGGCCTCCTGTTTTATCTCTGAATTCTCACTGTATTTTTCACCGAAATTTTCATTCCAAAATGATGAGCATGACTAGTTATTTATAGTTGTTTGTGTATGAACTAAACAGTCGTGTATTTTGATTAAGGAGTCGACATACTGATTTGAGCCGACCTGTGCATCATTTTTGGCATTTATTAAACCAATTTTAAGATTTATACAGGGGGAAATTTTATGGTTAAGTCTGGGCCTCAGCGCTTGATAGGAACACCATACAATATAGCGGTTGTTGTATCTTCTGCTATAGTGCAGACCTGTTTTAACACCTCCTTTGTTGAACACTTGATAGTTGTAGGGGATCAAAAAAATTATGTTAGATCCCTCCTTTGTGGCTCAAAGACTCTTTTTGTCATATAAATTCTGCATGTCAAAGCCTCTCTGCTCCTTCACTTCCCATAGGACATGTCACATTGTCAAAGCCTCTCAGCCCTCCAGCATTCATTTATATCACCAAACTACACATATGTTACCTGAAATAGTAGTGCTCTAGACCTCCACAAACAAACATACATATACAGAAAAAGAGAGATTTTATTCCTGAGTAGTGGTCATTATAGGGCTCTAGTTAGCTGGATAAAACATGCATGCGGAATAGAAAAGGCAGATTTTCACCATGGAGTGTGTTGTTGCCATCATTCTTAGGCAGCTGATATTTTTTCTCATTTAGTGTGAATTCTCCATCCTTGATACGGTTGGCTACACGACCCACCAAGGCACCAAAGTAAGGTCTACTGGAGCTCATGTTCTGCATTAATAAACAATCTCATATTCCTCATGGTAACACATACATTTGAGATCCATTCCAATATGTGATTAGAAACTGTAAATTTATCTTAAAATTCTAGCATATGATGGCAGTACTAATTTCCAAAGGGAAATGCAAATACATACCATGTATGAGGCAATATTGTCATAGCCAAGAAGTACGTCTGCTAGATGGCCTGAATGCATAAATACCAATACTTAATGAGCTATCTCCCTCTTAGTAAATGATGGTAAAGCAGTTGAAGGGTAGGGTTTAGGGATGATTACCTTTAGCATCAAGGAGAGTAAGGGAGACGAGGGTAGCTCCCCAGTCGGTTAGATTTATATACAGATCGCCTCTGTGAAGTTGAAGGAAACTTGGGGCATTGATATTTCTGTAGGGATGACCATAATGAGCCAACTTGCCTTTCCCTTCCAAATTTCTTGGATTCAATTCGCATTTGTGCCCTTGACTACTAGCATGGATTTGCAGAGGTGAATGAAAACCTGAATACACCAAAAATACAAGAGAATGGATGACACTTTCACCATCATCGGTTGATTGACTGATCAAGGGATGGATGGATAAGCTAAAGAAGAACATTCAATGATATATATAGAGAGACTCACATAATCAATACTAGACTAGGGTGTGTCTGTATGCCTTAAGATAAGGTCACGGTGTAAGACATAACATGGATTGTGTGCAACTATAGACAACCCATGCACTGTGGCTACAAAAAAATGTAATCTTTGGAATCTAAACTTGTTACATTTTTGAGTTTTTGTCTTATTACCCCAAATTTGTTTTTGGCCAAATCTTAATTTTGTTATTTAAAATGGAATTTTGAGTACATATATGGATTCAACACCTTGAAAAAACCCTAGAGCAGTCCATTTTTGTTGTTTGTAGATTGAAGGACCTAAACTAATGCAACATGGTTTTGTGGATGCCATTTCTAAAGTTGGGCTGGCCAAATTCCTTTTTGACCTTTCTACCACCTATATAACCAAGTAATTTTCTATCACCTATATAACCTTGCCTTTTTATAAATAAAAAAAAGAGGTTCCTACACTCAAAGAATTGGCTTTTCCTGGCCATGGGGAAATTAGAATGTTGAAATTCTATAACCTTTTGGATGATTAGAAGATCCAATTTTTCCATTGCTAGGCTGACCTATGTTCAAATTGCGGTTTTGGGTGTAAACTATTGGTCAGTTGAAACCCATTTATCAACTGCACTGTCTGAGTAAAGCTTAGATAATATCTAAGATGAGGAGGTTGGACCTATTTCAGGTTGTTGTACTCAAGCTAACGGTCAAACATAAGTTTATGCATATACATGTGGTTCAAGGTCTCCTTTTCCTCACATTATTCTCTATGAATTAAGGAATGTATGTTGCCAAGGAGGAACACCTACTGGTCTAGGATCTGATACAACCAACAAGTTACTAGGAACACCCAACAGATTACTAGGATCTGATACATGCTTTAGATTACTAGGATCTAGTCTAGGAACACCCAAAAACGAGAGGTATATCCACAAACCACTCCAAGTAAGATATGAAAAGGGCTCTTGAAATACCTCTAAATACCAAAGCACTCCAATGTTTTGAATGACATACTGATGTCCAATTCAAATGCTACCTAAGGATTTCAAAAAGGTTCTAGTGCCTTTGTTCAAGGGTTCGTTGTATGTTTCCAAGGGTTTCAAAAAAAAAAATTCACTAGATATTAACAGCCCTTATGATATTTTTTACCACCACCATTTCTGCCACAAAATTTCTGTAAGGTGAAGACACATGAAGATTTAAATTGGTTCATGTTTGAAGGAAAGATGAACTGTTCTTATTGATGGGTATTTAGAGTTTTATTGTTGGCTATAATTTTCTTACAATGACCCTATATGTAGTCACAAAAAATTAATAAAGATTATTGTTGTTCACAAGGCTGAAAAGTTGTCTGAAATCCCTCAAATTATCTCACAACAAGCTTCCCAAAAACCCCACATCATTGTTGGAAACATTTGTTGTTTTCACCTTTATTTTTATACTTGTTTTCATGCTGCCCTATCTGTCCAAACATTAGTATCAGAGCCATAATAGTGTTGTCATTAACCCTAGTTCTATTTGTTGGTGAAAATTTACCACAGTTGAAGGTATCAACCATTGGAAAGACCAACACTATTGGGTTCCAGAGAACCACCAATCAAAGGATATATCTATTGTTTAATCTTCTATTTATGGCTCTTCACATGTTGCCATCGAATCTGCAGTCATTTTCTTCTATATATCATCTTCATATTGCCTCATAATCCTACAAGAGTATGTTACATGACCTCACATCCTCCTAGCAAAAGTTGATCTTATATGCCGAGTTATATTTATGCTTGGATGGTGATCTGTTTGCTTTGTTTGGAGACCATGGAGGATGACAAGATTATTGATGTCAAACTATTCATGGAGGCTACCACCAAATACTACAATAAGGGAGACTTTCCCATGATATTTTTGGAACCTTAAAACCATGTTAAAATTGTTTGAAACATGAGCCCTAAAACTAAAAAAAATGCTACAACAAAATCACTATAATGTGATGGAATTTCTATTATAGGACTTCTCTATTGCTGCTCATACGCTGTCTGAAATAATCAGGTTGAAATTTAGAACCTAACTATCGCTGGTCTAGTATGCAAAATCCAATTCCTGGCATGAGGCATATGATGAAGCCATTGGCTAGGTTACATGTTGGCAGTGTATGTTATGTTGATCTATTACTTTTTATTTTGGTTAGAAACTGGGAACTTCACCACAACATCGTACCAATATGTAAAATCTGAATTAATTGTTGTGAGACAACTAGCATCTAGGATATTTGTTTCTATCCCATACTTTGCCATCAACATCTAAGTTGTATTGCCTGTGCATGTGTTGAATGGAGTAGCTATTGTGGCATCTTTATGATTGTCCGTGTCAAACATACTATTCTGACATGTCTTCTCTATGTGGGGAAGGTATTGCTACATTGTATTTGCTAAGGACGCATGTTCACCAAGACAAGTCAAATACTTCAAAATGTTGGATGTGTTTTGTATTATTGTTCTAGAACATATTCTCTTTGTCTTTGTTTTGTATTATTGTTCGAGAACATATTCTCTTTTTCTTTGTCTTTATTTCACACGTTTTTTTAGGATATTTGAGTGTTTTATGTTATTTAGGTTTTTGGCCCTGAAATTAGTGATTGAAATGCCAAATAATCACTTTATAATTGTGGATTTTCTTGTCTATTTGAGTTATTTTACATAAGAAATCTTCATAAGTAGATATTAAGTAGATAATCTACCCTAAGTAGCTCTATTTCAAAGTGTTGTAAGAATTTCTGAGGACCTCTTCTATTCCTTGACTCGAGGTGGTGGATTCCCCATCCTGCTGAGGCCTTTCTCTTTCATCTAGTCCTTCATTTTCCATTGAATCTGATTCAAGAGATTCTCCCACTGGATCTCTCTTGGGGGATTCTTGTGGTGGTAGTCCATGTATCATTTTTAAAAGTCTAATTCTTCCCTTCACCTACTTTTCATAACTTCCATAACCATTAGGTAGGGACCTACAATGTCGATGGTGTTTTGTTTGTTTAGTAAAAGATTGTCGAGACTTTAATTTATTGAAAGTTGTAGAATTTACAATCTATGAAGTTTCAAGATATAATTTTTAAAAGTCTAATTCTTTAAAGGGTGATAGCTCAATGGAAGAGCACCTGCTTTACAAGCAGGAGGTTGGTGGTTCGATTCCATCGTGCCTTGATATTCATATATAGGGAATGACGAAGATCAGTTTTTGGTGACGGATGCTCTTTTGACCATCACCAATGAGCTTATGGTGACATTTTTCGACCCTCACCAAAATATGAAATGGTGATGGTCAACGAACGCCACCATATATAGGCATCAATAGTGACGACCATTAAAGGTTCGTCACCATAAATCGTTGTTGTTGATATGAAATGGTGAGGGTCACTGTTTGTCATTATAGTCATTATTCGTGACGGACCTTGATGTCACCAATGAGTTTATAGTGACGGTCAATGAACGTCGCCATATATATGCACCAATAGTGACGGCCATGAAAATTCCATCACAAAAAATCGATGTTGTTCATATGAAATGGTGACAGTCACTATCCGTCATTATAATCAATATTCGTGACGGACCTTGAATGTCACCACAACACATACTTTCGGTGACGCCACCTTTGGTGACGTTCAATTTTTTGGTGACGGAGGCTATTGTCCGTCACCATTGCCCGTATGAAATGGTGACAATCACTATCCGTCACTATAAATCGTTATTGGTGATGGACCTTGAATGTCACCACAACACCTATACTTTCGGCAACGCCACCTTTGGTGACGTACAATTTTTTGGTGACAGAGGCTATTACCCGTCACCATTTCTCATATGAAATGGTGACGGTCACTATTCGTCACTATAAATCATTATTGGTGACGGACCTTGAATGTCACCACAACACCTATACTTTCAGTGACGCCACCTTTGGTGACGTTTAGTTTTTGGTGACGAAGGCTCTTTTGACCCTCACCAATGAGCTTATGGTGACCATTTTCGCCCCTCACCAATGTGCTTTTTTCTTGTAGTGAAGGTGTTATAACGCTACCTAGCCCCTAGCAGAGGATGTTAGTGCCTAGGTTAACACATTTCTTTTCCTAAAGGGAAGTGTTAGTGGATTCTAATGAGGTTAAATGGTCAAATCTTGAGTTAACTGACTGAAATCCTAACTTTTACTCAATTAGTTAATTCAAAAATAAAAAAACCTATGGGCCAGTCTTCACTATGGATATTGCCAAACATATCTAGGTCATCTAACAAAGGAAACAACAATAAAGTAGGAAACATCCTAGATTTTTCCTTATTCAAAATAGCTGAAGAAATGGAAAGGGTAAGCCTCCCCACTCCTATAAATTGGAGGCTTGGGCATAGTGAAAAAGGTCAAAGGGTTGTTAAATGATTTCTCATAGGTGTGAGGTTATAGTGTTTGCATGATTCATTGAGAGTTGATAGCTCAATAAATTTCATTCCAAGGAGTAAAAGAGAGAAATATTGGAGTTAAAGGATTAAGGGATGCTTGGTTAAGCCGATATGGTTGCAATCCTCCTTCACTAATTTAATAGTATAGAACTGCCTCTGTTATGTACACTAAGTTGTCCTAATGTTGCATTATTTTATATAGTTTCTTAAACATACATATGATAAGTGTAGAAAGTATACTATATGCATGTATATTACCGAATTCTCCTGATCTAACAATTTAATCCTTATGTTAAATACAGAATCCTTCTACTTAATTCTTTGCGGAAATTAAATTGCCAATTGCAAACACATGAAGAAAAATAAATCACATATAACAAGATAATTTACTAGGAAAGCTTAAAGTTAAAAACCCCAAATATCATATATTATGTATATCAATGGATCATGAAACAATCTCATATATATCATATAAATCTCAGCTCATAGAGCTCTCAGTATAATATACAATCGTCTCACACTATCTTGCAGAAATTTGCACCTCCATGCATCAATTTCTTGCCTCCTAACAGCCTGCATCCACTGCGCAATCCCTGCTGAAGAAGAACCCTGGATGAATTCGACCTTACCTTGCCTTTAATGTGCAATACTCGTAAGCATCTCCAATGTGTGTGTGGATGCATTGAATGCTCCACTATAGTCACAACAGATAGTCCATCTCACCCTTTCACATATCTCTCCACTGGGTCTCCACTGGATCTGACATGCAAGTAGTTAACTGTTGTATTTCTTCAGTTGCAAGTTAGACATTATTTTTGAATTAATTAACTATTTAATTCACTCATCTTTCACTAGTGTATGTTCAGTTACAACTAGCACAACTGAGTTAAACTCACTGAACTGAGTTAAACTAAATAACAACGCACATAACTACTCTTCCAACTCTGTTACAACTTGCCACTGTCAGTTATAACTAAGTCCTCCATGCATGAGTCACCAACCAACCTTGGAATTCAAAATTCCTTCAATCAACTTGTTTTCCACATCAGTTAACTGAAATAAAGTGCTCCAAGAGAATAAGTTACTATTTATTGTCTGATTATTATTAAGGGCTAATAATAATCGACATGCATTCTATTTTTAGATTAGAGATCTATAAATATACTTCGTCCATCTTCTAAAAATAGAAACTCATCTAAAAATATAATTTTCTCAGCCATCTAGAATCAACCTCCTGCTAATTTAAGATTTTTCTCATCATGTCTATTTTTAGACATACACCTAAAAATAGCCTGTGTGGGCCCCACCTAGTTTAGGTGATTATTTTTCACTAGGATCAAGGATGATGTTTCTGGATACCACTTTCACTATTTCTTGTTGCAAACTTCAACACTCCCTCTTAGAAAGAAAGAACTCTCTTTGCAAGCGGCATGCAACTCCATGCATTCGCACTGCAACTCTTGTATGCAACACTTCTGAAACTGAATAGCCTCCAAACAATTGAATCAGTATAATGTATCTGCCATCAAAGTCTTTTGACTTCTGCTTAGCTACAGCACATGTCTTCAAGAACCATTGCGTTGTTGAACTCTGCACCCATGCACTCTGCACTTGCTATCAACTCTGATCCGCACTCCAGTATATGACACTGTCACTTTGATCTAACTGCATCAATCCAACTTATCATGCTACTGCTGCTATGTGGGCACCTCGTAGCCAGGTTCAATTCATGAGATACACACAATCTCAATGAATCCTACCCAGAAATATCTTCATGGGATTACTCATGCATGTCGCCCCACCTCTCACTCGGTGGTATAGCCGCATGCATTCACTCTTCCCATCTGGCACGAAATTTCTCTACATGAGTGGTTTCTCCCACTCCATGATCCTCATCTTGTGGTTGCTCCACATCCCGAGGTTCACTCTTACCTGCGTGCAAATCCTGCTCCCTCTCAAGCATCAATTGCATGGCTTTCTCACACTTCCCAACAGTAGGAAGCTCCATAGAAATCCCATCTACTTCAAGTCTATAGAGATTCTTAACTCGAATCCCAACCTTATTTTCTTGCCCTGTTGCTTTGTGTCGCAAGAAAAATTTTCCTTCACTAAAGACAACATCATAGCCTCTATCCTCTAACATTGCAACTGAGATTAAATTCTTCTTTAAACCTAGAACATGCACAACATCTTTTAAATGAAAGATTTTACCTGATGCCCTATGAAAGGTAATGGTACTAATGTCGGTCGCACTGTATCATCCATCGTCGCCCAACTCAACATGCATCTGGAGATATTTCTCCAGCAAGTCACTAAACAATTTCTCATCTCCCGTCATGTGAAAGTAAACACCACTATCAAAGTACCACCCCGATCCCAATGCACCAGACACCATGCATGCGATCAATGAGAAGGCAAGCTCAAATTGCGAGGCAATAGCCTCACCAGATGCAGCTCTAGTAGCCATCTTGTTCTTCTTCTTATGTGGACAATTTGTGGTAATATGTCCATACTCATGACAGTGAAAACACTTCACTTTGGACATGTTGTGCTCCTTGCCATCTTCACCGGCCTCAGATCTATAATGGAATTTCTTCCCCTTCTTCTTCTTTGCCTTGGAATCCAAAGCACAATCCTCTTCATCATCATGCTTTGATGAATAGCCATCCCTAGTGGTCTACCTTATCTCCTCATGCACTAGATCCGACCACAGTCGCTCCCAATCCAGCAATTTCTCCCATCCATTGACAGAGTCTTGATAACTGTGCCAACTCTCCGGAAGCCCAAGAAGAGCCAAGCTCACCAAGTCATCATCCGCAACACTGACTCCTACACTCCCAAGCTCATCCCTGCATTGGAAAAACTTTTTCAAGTATACCAGAATAGTGTCATTCTTCTCCATCTTGATTTTTCTGAGTTTATCCTTCAGCGCCAACTTCCTATGGTCGCTGCTGCTTTGGAAAAGATCTGTCAAAGCCTTCCACATAGCATATGGAGTGGCTTTCCCATCAAGGCTTGACACAATATTGTCTTTCACACCTTCCAATAGAATCCTCCTCGCCCTTGCTACTTTCTTTTGCCATGTGTCAAGTACTGCAGCATCCGCCGAAGTCGGCTTAGGAACATCGCTATCGATGAAATCCTTCAAGCCATTATCTTCAAGCACCACCTCCATCCTGTCCTTCTAGGATATGTAGTTAGAGCTGCCCTTGAGTGCATACTGCAACCGCAACCCATTGAAATCCATTTCAATGTATACTCAACTGTCACACCAAGAAATTCTTGCAGTAATTTCGAATTGTTTCCACCAACAAAAAACTTAGCACCGCTTTAATATTGCAATCTCCAATGATTAACACTGCTCTTACACCATGTAGAAATTATAGAATATGCATGTATATTACCAGATTCTCATGATCTAACAATTTAATCCTTATGTTAAATACAGAATCCTTCTACTTAATTCTTTACGGAAATTAAATCGCCAATTTCAAACACATGAAGAAAAATCAATCACACATACCAAGATGTTTTACCGGGAAAGCTTAAAGCTAAAAACCCCAACTATCATATATTATGTATATCAATGGATCATGAAACAATCTCATATATCTCATACAAATCTCGTCTCATAGAGCTCTCAGTACAATATACAATCGTCTCACACTGTCTTGCAGAAATTTGCACCTCCATGCACCAATTTCTTGCCTCCTGACAGCCTACTTCCACTACGCAATCCCTGCTGAAGAAGAACCCTGAATGAATTCGACCTTACCTTGACTTGACTGCGCAATACTCATAATAATCTCCAATGTGTGTGTGGATGCATTGAATGCTCCACTATAGTCACAACAGATAGTCCATCTCACCCTCTCACCTATCTCTCCACTGGGTCTCCACTGGATCTGACATGCAAGTAGTTAACTGTTGTATTTCTTCAGTTGCAAGTAAGACACTATTTTTGAATTAATTAACTAATTAATTCACTCATCTTTCAATAGTGTATGTTTAGCTACAGCTAGCACATCTGAGTTTAACTCACTGAACTGAGTTAAACTAAATAACAACTCACATAACTACTCTTCCAACTCTGTTACAAATTGCCACTGTCAATTATAACTAAGTCCTCCATGCATGAGTCACCAACCAACCTTTGAATTCAAAATTACTTCAATCAACTGGTTTTCCACATCAGTTAACTGAAATAAAGTTCTCCAAGAGAATAAGTTACTATTTAATGTCTTATTATTATTAAGGGCTAATAATAATCGACATGCATTCTATTTTTAGATTAGTGATCTATAAATAGACTTCACCCATCTTCTAAAAATAGAAACTCATCTAAAAATAGATTTTTCTCAACCATCTAGAATCAGCCTCCTACTAATTTTAGTATTTGCTCATCATGTCTATTTTTAGACATACACCTAAAAATAGCCTGTGTGGGCCCCACCTAGTTTAGGTGATTATTTTTCACTAGGATCAAGGATGATGTTTCCGAATGCCACTTTCATTTTTTCTTGTTGCAATATTCAACAATAAGTGGCTTAGATTAATACTTTCTTATGTTCAGTTATATGTTAGTATTTTGATTATTAAGTTTGATATATTGAGGATTACTCTCTTCTCTTGTTTGCATGCAGGATCTAATCTTGGAGCTAGCATGGCGGTCCTCCACTTCACTACATTGGGATCTCCAGAAGGACTGCACAAAATATTGAGGTAACTCTTCTCTCATCTACTTTTTCAATCAATAATTAGCATGAAGATATGAATGTGCTCTCTGCAATGGTTGCAGCTAGTATGATAGTCTACCTTGGGTGTCGGGAAGGCCCGAGAGGGAATTTACATCCACTACCACCCATGCAATTTACCCTACAACAATAGTGCTTAATACACACATAGTTCCAAGACCACTTATGTTTGTACGAACCGTAGGTTGATAATTATAACTGAGAAGGCTTGGGAGTTTTAGCATTGTTATTGCAATATTGAGGGCCATCAACAACCAAGAAAGGCATTACTCATCACTTCAACCATTCTTGGACTAGCTCTAATAACTCTATTTCATTTGGATTCGAGATAAGGGAACCAGATTCCTTCATCGAAGCAAGTGCGATATCGTGTCATGTTGGGTTTTGGTTTGGTGAAAACCACTGAGAAATCCTCAGAATAGGTAAATTTTTAGATTTTTTGAAATATTAAAAACAATTGTGAGCATCAACCTCAATTTTTTTTATTTTTTTATTTTTGTACTACTATTTAGTTTTTGTGTGTCCTTGAAAAACTTTGCAAGCTAATTTTTTGTCAATTTTCTAGTTGGGCTAATTTGTTTAACTCAACAAATTGTGTTTCTTTGGTTGTATTTCTAGGAAGTGAAATGAATACATATGACTATGATATGAGGCTTAAAGATTTATGATCCTCATTCTCTATTATTATTTTTATAATAATTAGTTTAAAAAATCACTCATTTATACATGCAAAATTGAACCTGGAGGGGCACCACACATCTAGAGAGAAGGTGATGGAGAAAGTGGCATTAAACAAACCTAAACAAAAGCACTAGATGATATGAGTGACGTCTTAGATTTTTTCTTTGCTTGAATAATTCTACTATAGAAGAAAAAGAAATAAGCATAAGATACGAAAAAAACTAGTATGCACATTGCATGTTTGAAACAAAAACTAGTGGGTTATAGGTACTTAAATAAATTAGGAGAAATGTAAAGAAATAGTTGTAGAATAAAAGTGAGGGATTTTCTTTCTAATTGATTAACAAAATTTTGTTAAATTGAACACATATTTCCCTCCCTTCAATCAACTCACTCTAGCCATTCCTCTCCTTTATTAGGTATTCTCTTCTCCATAACTCATCCTAGAAAAATATTGGAGGTGTCATGTCTAATTTTGTGTTGTTTGATTAACATTGATCAAATTTTCTACAAGCCATTTATTCATTAATGGAATATTACTTTTAATTTAATTATTTATATGTGGCACTTTAAGTAACAAATTTGCAAGTAGCTTTTCATGACGTCACATGCTTTTCTAAATGACCTCTCTTAACTACCTCAAGTTGCAGTACCAGATTGATCAATCAATAGATATTCAACTCATTCCTAGGTTGTTGTTCTTACTTTAATGGTTTATGTGATCTTACATGCAAGCTACCAAGTGGAACTATAGGGTGTGGCTTTTACTTATCTATGCGATAACGGTGAAGTCACTATCATAATATATGGGTTATGCATCGTATAAAGATGAAAATTAGAGTGTGGCACAAACATTTAATTTCACAAAATAATTCTAACTTAAGGGATAGTATTAATTCACAATAGACTTATGTGAATTAATATATGTCTCATTTCCTAAATTAGAAACCAAAAAACATTCACTAAAATTCCTTTTGCCTCTAAATGAGCCAAAATAAGACCTAAATTTTTCTAATTGGTTAAAAAAAGTGTTGGAAATATTTGATATATATGTAGAAGAAGTATTTCAGATATGTTGAAATTTGGACAAAATCTGTGAGCATTCATCTTAGTTACTTTTTAAAATGTTGTACTACTATTCAGTTTCTATGGGTCCTTGAAAAAAATTGCAAGCTAAACTTCCATCAATTTTCTAGTTGGCTTTCCTTAGCTCACCAAATTGTATGTTTGTGGTTGTATTTCTAAGTGGAGAAAAAAATAGAAAAGATTATGAGAAGAGATTTCAAGAATTACAATTATGTTAGAGTAGTGCTTTTGGTTAACAAGTTTTCAGGTCTACATAAAGGAGCATCTTGTAGGAAGGCCAGCCGAGGGATAGCGCGTGGGAATACAAAGAATAAGGAAAGATTTTGGGCTAATATTTGATGTAATAACCCATAGTAATGCTTACTAGTCCATAGTAATGTCTACTCGCCCATAGAAAAATTAGATTTTTGTCGGCTTGTGTCCACATGCAAAACTATAAATAGATAAAGGTCGGGGGGTAAAAGGACATATTTTGGTAGGCTTGCGATATGATTTTGGTACATTTGAGACGTACAGTCTCATGCTATAATGCTGATTTACTAAGCTGGTGGGCCGTGATAGATATGGTTGCAACAGAGATTTCATAGTTATAGTGAAAAGATTGAGTGTTGACCTATTATGTGTGTTTGTGCATCATGCAATGGCTTGTCTACTTTTCATTGTTAAGTGTATGCATGATGGGCTTACTACACAGAGCAGGGGTGCACCTTACTTCTTTTTTGAATTGTAATAAGTCATAATATGCTGAATATGTTAATGCTAGTGTAAGGTCTCCATCTCCTTCATCATTTCAAAATTGTTTAGGTTCCTACAGTCGCTGATAGATGCATCAGGTGAGACTTCACTTGTTCCCAGGTACTGTCGGAAGGGCTGATATCTAAAGGGTTTTTATTGGCTAATTCACGATAAACCCGAGTCATCCCCCTACGTGTTAACAAATCATCATTATTTATTATAATGTTTATGAAAATAGATTTTAAAAAATCATCGACTTTTGCATACAAAATTGAACATGGAGAGGAATCAACACATCTAGATAAAGGGATGTGGGGAAAGTTACATCAAACAAACCTGACTAATGGAGATTCTGCATATAAGTGCCTTCTCAAAGTGCTTGTTCACTCGAAGAATCCAACCAAAGATTAGCAAAGAAGCACTGAGATATGAAAAAAGAGAAGAAAAAGGAGTATGTACACCACCTTATCCAAACAAAAACAATGGGTCTTAGGTATTGAGAATAAACAAGGAGAAATATAAAGAAATAGTTGTAAAATAAAAATGAGGGTTTTACTCTCTAATTGGTTGATAAAATTTTGTTATATTTGTCACTTATTCCCCTCCCTTTAGCCAGATCAACCTAGTTGTTACCCTCCTTTATCAGACAAGCTCTTCCTCGTAGTCAATCATAAAAAATAATTGAATGTAATGCTGCTAATTTTGTGTTGTCTCAATAACATTGATGAAATTTACTAAAACTTATTTATTCCTTACCCATAGTATTACTGGTATATTATTAATTAAATTGTGTAGGAAGCAAATTGCACTTGTAAATAACATTAACCAAATTTTGTGAGTATCTTTACATCCTCTCACTTACCTTCCTTAGCAACCTCTCTCAACTATCTCAAGTTGCAACGCTAAATCAGCAAATACCCTTGTCATTCTTAACTTTGTCTCTCTTACTTTAATGGCCTCAATAAAATTCTATGCAAATTACCAAGTAAAAGTTTGTAACATTCAAGCTAAATCAACAAATACCCATCTCATTCTTAACTTGTCTCTCTTACTTTAATGGCATCAATAAACTTCTATGCAAATTACCAAGTGGAAGGTTGTAACATGTTCAAATATCTATATAACAACCATAACGCCACAACCATAAGATATGGGTTATGTATATTGTGGGTCTAAAAAGTAAGTTCGGAAGCAAGAGGGCCTACAAAGTAGTTTCTCATGAAGCAAGGTTGGTAAAGGAAACCATTCTCTATATTAAAGATTTCGACCAACTAATCACATGACAGATTGTTTTAATTAAAGTCCCTCTCAGTGGAATTAATCAAATGGCATAGCTGGCGTTCCAGATCCGTCCAACATTCCACAGCGTTTCACTGTTTTCGAGTCTGCAAATTTGACAGATTGTCCAATTCACACATAATGCCTCGATCGTGAAAGGAACTCCAAGATTCCCATTGACCCCTTTCTTTACACAACTCACTCCTGCCTCGTGAAAGAACAACGCCCACCTCAGACCCTAAGTCAACAACCAAACAAAACAATGTCGATAAATGCAAAGAGAAAGTATTTGCAGAGCTGACAGTCCTCCCTGAGCGTACACTCCATGTCCTCCAATAGCAGACATAGAAATCCCATGAAGATTGAGGCTTCTGATTCTTTTAAATATATGTGAGTGTCGGTCTGTGCGTCATGAGAACGCGCGCTGCCTATGGATGCGAGCTCTGACAATTCCCGGAGATAAGTTTATAATTGATGACAGTGGCACTATGGATCAGAGTTTCAGTGTTCACATGTTCTCTGCATGGAATTTATATCATGTGAGAGTCCTCTAGCCAGCAGCAAATTATAGATTTTAGATTGTATGGTCAAGCTGGAATGATAAAGAAATCATCCAAGTTTCCATAGATTGTGTGGATCCCATGGCCTACGAGAGAAAAATGGCGACTCATGATGGTACGAAGGGGCATACTGGTACGCAAATTCTCTAGTTTTCAGAAAATAATATCAGAATGATTATGATAGGCCATTATTAGCTTAGCCCAAAAATTAAATATATATGGATAATGGTTTCTGGCTGGATATATTTTCCACTGTTAATGGAAGATAGGACACAGAATTATGAATGACTGAGGAATGATATGTGTGATCATTTTTGAAAGCTAGAATATGATCGTTTTTGCATAGAGCTCCCTATAAATTAGTTGTTAGATAGGCCAGCTATATACTCTCTGTTATAAATAAGTTTTGTGGTGGACTTTCGCTTCTGTTTTTTTATGTTTTCTGAAAGGAACTTGAGTTGACCGAAGGTGCCTGTGAACCAGGCATGTATGAACACTGAAACTGATTAGTTGACTTGCATCAATCCCTCATTTCCCCATGTCACACGTCATAATATAAAGCTTATTTATTAGGGGTCTTTTACACACATATCGAGAGTACTCTTTTCAACTTAGTACCCTTGCAAACATAACATTCCATTTCCCAATTTTCTGCATTTGCTCCTTGCATGAAATGAAAGCCAGGAGAGTACTTCAAATTATAGGTTATTTTTTTTCTACACATTGGGAATATATGAAAGCCAAGAGAGTACTTCAAATTATTGTTTTTTTTCTCCATTTTAGGAATATATTTCATAATTTTGTTGTTAAATTAATAGTGGAGATAAGAATATGCAAATTAATAGTGGAGATAATTATCATTAATTACTGTTTACACATGTAAGTTGATGGAAGTCATGTCAGAGATAATTAGTGGTTGGTGGTCTATATAGAGATAGGCTATATCTCTGATTATAGACCATTAATCTAGTTCCTTATGTCCTAAGAAAATAAGTTTTTAGTTAAGTAAAAGCAATTTCAAGTTATACTTGAGACTTCAGTGATTTTTATATATTTTTTGGGCGTAGTCTAACTTATAGATGAATTAACCTTTTTCATCAAGCAATACAAATACAAGATTTTTTGTTCTTTAAAATAATTTTTTTAATGCATAAATGGATTCAACAAATTGAAACCCTGAGAAGGCATTAGAATTACGGAGATTAAACAATTTAAACTCAAGTTTTTAAAAATCTGTTTAAGATTTTGATTAAAATTTTAAATCTCTTTAAGATTTTGATTAAAATTAACCAGAAAAAATGATGATAAAAAAGTCATTTTTTCTATATATTAAACTAGCATGTTTTGTCTTGGCTATAAAAAACCCATTATATTTTAGATTCACTATTTTTATATATAATAATTTTCTTTAAAAAATTGCAATTAAATTTAATATTAAAACAAAATTTAAAACAAAACAAGATGAGAACTCTCATCTAAAAGCCAGTGTAAATAGATAAGAAAACACTCTAACTAATCTTTATAAATAATGACTAATTTAACTAATATAAAAAAATAAGACAATTTTGCTTAAAAAAACCATACACGTGTGTTAAGGACATTCAAAACACAGATTTGATGCCATTGAAGACCGAATCAAAAAATAACTATCATTTGTCATGCCAAGATTTGAACCTTACTCCAAAATCTGGTCTCAAAAATAAATGGTCACATGGGAGACTTGTCAGCTATCTCAAAAAATTATTAGAATACTTTTATCTAAGGATATAAAGTCTTTCGGTGATAATCACATCTAAGTATATTTTTCAGACGTGTTTCGAATCAGTCAATGTGATTCATTATCAAAACAGGATGAGAACTCTCATCTAAGAACCAGTGTAAATAGATAAGAAAACACTCTAATTAATCTTTATAAATAATGACTAATTTAACTAATATAAAAAAATAAAACAATTTCACTATTAAAAAACCATACGCGTGTTAATGATATTCAAAACACAGATTTGATGCCATTGAAGACCAAATCAAAAAATAACTATCATTTGTCATGCCAAGATTTGAACCTTACTCCAGAATCTGGTCTAAAAAATAAATGGTTACATGGGGGACTTGTCGGTTATCCCCAAAAATTATTAGAATACTTTTATCGAAGGATTTTGATTGGAGTATATAGGTGGACACAACCTTTCTCGCTATGAAGTAAATTCCTACTTAATTTCCATTTATAGTTTATTATTTTTTCTTTGGCTTTTAAGTTTGCTTTTAAATTTGAGATAGAATGTCATTCGAACAAGATATTTTTTTCTCATTATATAAATAATGTATCCTTATGACTTGAGGACTAAACTTAATAAGAACCATTCCACTCTAAAATGATATGTTTAAGGATTCTGATCACTTATATAAAGTTTTATACAAATGCAGGTACATGTAAGACCTTTGAAGATCCTCATTAATGTTATATTTTGAAAATTGCCCCATAGAGTTACAAATTGTCTGCATAATTTTCACAAATGGAGTGTATGGGTAGGTAAACCCACCAGAGGTGGGTATAAATGATTTAATTATTATATTGAATTATAAAAATTAAAATGAAAGGAAAATGCTAGATCACCTTAATATTAGGATATATGTTTTAAAATCTTAGAATGATCATAATGTTTTTGAAAAAAGACAATAAAAATGCAACAAGCCATGTGGATTTGATCACATTTAATTCATTTCACAAGTGAAAGTTAATTTAACATAATGTGTTAGATTAATAAATAAACTTAATGAAAAAATAAGTTATATACATAACAAAAATATTACTTGTGTCACTATGATTAAGCCAAGGTGAACCATTAACCATTTAAACATAAATATCCACCAAGATAATAACAACTCACATAATTATGGAGCATAGAATCAAATGATAATTATATTAAAATTCCAGGGCATGTTCAAGAGGTGAAAACACTCCAATTTTGATTTGGGTGGGATTCCTATAATACATGCTAATAAATCAAGATACAATTTCCAATCCCCACCGTGAACTTCTCTCCTATGATAACATATGAGTATAACCCTAATCCTAACAACTAGCCAACCTTCTTGAATGAGTTCGACATATTACATTAAGCAATACAGACTGCACCTACTTAATGTCTTAGGATTGAATGTAGAAATTTGGTTAGGTGATGCACCTTGTGCTCACCATCAGTGATTTATCATGCATCAAATGATAAACAAACCCATTGGAAAACTATAAAAGAACCAACAATAAATGAGTTTTCATTATTTTGTTGGACGTAGTTCTAATAACAACAACCATTATTTCGGACCCAACTTTTCTCAAGTTGGATCTGCGGTAGCCGACTGAAGGAAGTTCAGATTCACAAAAAAATTTCGCACCCCAGCCAGTTCACTGGCGACGAGCCCAGATCTTCTCCAGGATCTGCGGCAATGAGGTATCAAGTTGGCTCATAAAGTAGGACGACCGGGGCCCCTGGAGCCCCCACGTTCAAGCATGTTATCATAGACAAGGGAAAGAAGCAGGTTGAGGGTTTTAAGATCCCCGGATCCTCAGAGACCGGAAGCCGTACCAAAACTAATGACTCGATCCCAAGCGATCGTGCAGTCAATCCGGTGATCGGCACCACAAGAACCGAAGAAACAAGCACTGAACAGCCCTCGCTAGAAGATGATCCGCAAAGAGAAGCAGCAGATCTGAACAATAATGAGCATCGCAGCCCTAATCTGAATTGATCTAGGGATTCTGGGGAAAATGGTAACCACCCGAAATACCAGGTCCGGTGCAAACCAAAGGCTCCTGATAGCCTTAGGGTAATTATTACGGACCCAGATCTGCAGGATTACCGGGATCATATGTCTGTTCACGCGGTGATCTGCAAATTCATGGGGTTTTGGCCCAGTGAAAGAGCCCTCTGTCAATGGATCAAGCAAGTCTGGAAGCCACGAGGAGAAGCTCAGCTTCACCTGGGAGCCAAAGGTTTCTTCACAGTTGTTTTCACAAATCTGGAGGATAAGGATCGGATCTTCGAGGGGGGGCCGTATTTTTACACTTCCGCTGGCCTCTACATGAGACCCTGGAAACCCAACTTCGCGCCCGAGCAGGAAACGTTCACACAAATCCCAGTCTGGATCCGACTTTTTTCTCTGCCAATAGACTACTGGAGACCAGCAGCATTGGAACAGATTGGTAACACCTTGGGAACTTTTTTCCGTGCTTCTGAAGCCACTCTTCAAAAAAGGTACAATTCCTATGCCCGCATCTGCATTGAAATGGATGTCTCTGGGCCTCTGCATGAGGGTCTATGGTTGGAATATAGAGACGAAGCCTATTTTCAGACCATCGACTACGAGCAGATACCCTTCAGATGCCGAAATGTCACGAGCATGGGCATTTAATTCGTGAATGCCCTCAAAATAAATTGGCAGAGAATTCCAAAGAGAAGTCCTCCTCGGCGTCGGATGGGTTCATCCGACCCACTGGCAGACATCGGGCCAATCGCAAAAACACCCCTAAAGCGGCAGATCCGAACACCGGCACTGCAAACACCTTTGAAATATTAGGAGAATATTCTCAGGCCGAAAAGGTAGAACAAACCCTAGCAGCTCAACAGCCGACTATTAGAACAGAAAAGCCAAGCAACCAAGCCAGAGAGCCCTCCAAACCTTCAGATCTGAGCTTAGCCACATATGAAGAAAAAGACGAGGAAGAGGATGAGGATATGGTCCTCAGTGAACTGGGCACGGAAGACCTGGAATTAGGTGAGATCCTAGAGAAAGAAGGGTTAGATCTCAACTCAATAGTGGAACAATGGAGACAGAAAGGAATAGACACAATACCAGAAGAAGAAATTAAATGGGTAAACCACCTATTCCTAACCAGACAAGATGCAGCATCAAAGTGAATGAAGCGAGGACGAGGAGTAACCAAAGGCTTAGGAATAAAATCACAAACTCTCCACCACACACAAGCCAGTCTCCAACATAAGAAGAAACGGGGAAGAAGATCCAACAATGACGCTCTTCATGAACTGGGTCAGATGTTGATAAACTTGGGAAAGATGAAAGCCCTTGAGGCTTTCTCCTTCTCTTCTTAAGCTCTCGTTACCAATGAAAGTCCTCTCCTGGAATGCAAGAGGACTGGGTAGCCTTAGGAAACAAAGGCTCCTGAAAAAGAAAATCATGCAAGAAAAACCGGATATGGTTTTCCTCCAGGAAACCAAATGCACGGATCAGAAATTAGCTGAGATGGTTAAACGTCTGGGAAAACATCTCGAACATCTAGCTGTCGAAGGGAATGGAATGAGTGGAGGTCTAGCTATTCTCTGGACCCCGGACACCTTCCATCTTCTTAATGCTGAAGCCACAAGAACCTTCCTGGCCTTGGAAATGCAGATCATAGGGGAAAAAGGCTCCTTTCTATTCACCAATGTCTACAGCCCTCAGCGACAGGAGGACAAAATGTTGCTGCTCAGCAATCTCACTAATCTGCATCAAAGACACCTCCTCTCCAAGGCCATCTATGGAGGTGATTTCAACATGATAACTTCTCTCACTGAAAAGAAGGGGGGTACCAGAGCCCTCAGCAACGATGCCTTTGCCTTTAGTTCCTTCATTCGAGAAGTCAACTTGGTGGATATCCATCCCCGCAGTGGCATTTTCACCTGGACCAACAGAAGAGGGGGAGACAGGCTCATAGCTTCCCGATTGGACCGCTTTTTAGTCTCTGAAAGCATTCTCCTAGATGGAAACACCATTGATTCAGATATCCTCCCCTCTGGTGGTTCGGACCACTGGCCTATCACGTTGCAGGCCTCTATTATGGGTACCCCTAAGAATAGGCCTTTCCGCTTTGAGAAGTTCTGGTTAACTCACAAGGATTTTCTCAGCAACATTAAAACCTGGTGGAAGGAACCCCTGCCTATAGAGGGAACGAAAATGTTCAAGCTACAAGCAAGGCTCAAGTTCATCAAGGCTAAGTTGAAATCTTGGAATCGAGAAGTCTTTGGCAACATATTTGCAGACAAACGCCAACTGGAACAACAGTTGGAAGAGATCCATAACAATTGGATTCTAGGAAGCATGTCACAGGAGTCTATCAACACGGAGAGGGAACTCATGCAGAAATGGAATGAACGGTGTGAGCAGGAAGAAATTCTTTGGAAGCAAAAATCCTGAATTCAGTGGCTGAAGGAAGGAGAAAGGAATACAAAGTTCTTCCATAGATCAGCTATGGACTATCGATGCAATAATAGAATAACCAGAATCCAAGGTGAGCATGGGACTGTCTTCCACTCGCACCAGGACATTGCCTGTCAATTACGAAACCACTTCAAATTTATTTCCACTGAACCTAACTTGGATCGACAGGAAGCCATTACCAAGGTAGTATCTTCCATTCCCACCCTCATAACAGAAGATCAAAACAGAGCCCTGGAACGATCAATCTCCCTCCAGGAGGTGGAGGAGGCAGTCAAAGAGATGGCCAACGGGAAAGCTCCGGGGCCGGATGGTTTTACCGTGGAATTCTTTAAAGCCTGTTGGGATGTAGTTAAAGAAGACATTTGGGAGGGAGTGGAAGATTCCAGAACCTCTTCATCCATTCTTAAGTCCCTGAATTCCACATTCATAGCGCTAATCCCCAAGGAAGTTGATGCTTGCACTCCTTCCAAGTTCATGCCCATAGCGCTCTGTAATGTGGTGTACAAGATCATCTCGAAAGTCATGGAAAATTGGTTAAAGCCCATTCTCCCTCAAATCATCTTCGAGGAAAAATCAGGTTATGTAGAGGGACAAAGATCATGGACAATGTTCTGCTGGCTCATGAGATGGTCCACACGCTGCAGACGCTCAAAAAAGCTGGCATGATAATTCAATTGGACCTCTCAAAGGCATACAACAAGGTAAGTTGGGTTTATCTAGAAGCTGTCCTCAAAGCGTTTGGCTTCAGTACCAGATGGATCACCTAGACCTTGGCTTTGATTAAATCGCCCAGTCATTCTGTTTTGGTCAATGGAGCCCCCTCTCAACCTTTTTACCCTTCAAGGGGCATCAGGCAGGGGGACCCTATCTCACCCTTCCTCTTTATCATTCTAATGGAAGGCCTTAGCCGACTCATCAAATCAGCTAAGGAGAAGAATTTTATAAAAGGCCTGCAGCCCTTAAGCAATTTCCCGGCCACCACGCATCAACAGTTCATGGATGACACTATGCTTCATGGAACCCCCACTGTTAAAGAAGCCAAAGGTTTTAAGCACATTCTGAATCTGTTCAGTCAAGCTTCGGGTATGGATTTTAACTTCGAGAAATCCTTGGTTTTCTTTTTTAACACTCATTTAGCTGTCCAGAGGCATTTAACCGATATCCTTGGTTTCAAGAGAAGTTGTCTCCCCTCCAAGTACCTGGGTATCCCCCTCACAGAAAAACCATGTCAAAAATGTCACTGGGAGAAGCTTATCACCAAGCTGGCAGACAAATGCAATCATTGGACCAATCGGGTCCTCAACCTGACTGGTCGGCTGATCATGACTAAGGCCATCCTCCAAGCTATTCCTCATTACCTATTGTCGATCCTTCCAGCTCCTCAGGGCGTCCTTCAGAAAATTAGGAACATCCAATGGAACTTTCTCTGGTCTGGCAACTCTGGGAAGCCGAAATGGGCGCTCGTAGCCTGGGACAAACTCTGCAAGCCTAGAAGCTTCGGAGGGTTAGGGTTACAGGATCCAGGCACAACCAACAAGGCTTGCGGCGCCAAACTCTGGTGGAGGTGGCTCTCAGAACCGCATACCCCATGGGCACGATTCTGGAAAGCTAAATATGCGGCGCAATGGCAGCAAGAGGAGCTCGTAAGAATAATTGACGTCCCTGCAGGTTCTCCCATATGGAACCTTGCCCGAGCCAATCGGCATATTATACAAGACCACTGTTTTTGGGAGCTCAGGAATGGTCACAATACTCTTTTTTGGGAGGATGCCTGGCAATAACTCCCGAAAATCGAAACTCCTGATCTACAACCTCTACAGCAATGGTTTCAGAGCAATGATAAATTAAAATTTCATCATTATTGGGCTAGTAGCATGGAGGAGCAGCAGTGGAGGATCTGGAATCCCACCCCCCCCTCCCCTTCTGATGAACACTTGACGCATCTCCTCAATAACCTCAACACCATCCTCCGGCAGAGACTAATAAGAGAAGTGCAAGGACCGGATATCCTTCGCTGGGGAAAGCTCACCGGAGGATCTTTTAACCTCAAAGAAGCCCATTACTATTTGGAAAACAGGGATGAAGAAGATAAGGTAGCCTGGTATGACAATGTCTGGGGTGGCAACGTATGGCCCAAAATCAAGACCTTTCTATGGCTTCTTCAGAACAGGAAGGTCCTAACCTGGGATAATCTTGTAAAAAGAGGGTTCATAGGACCTTCACGTTGCCCCATGTGTGAGCAATAGGAGGAAACCATCAATCATCTATTCAATGACTGTATGTGGACAAGCAACCTTTGGGACTGGCTTCAAAGTATTTTCCACCAATCGAATAGAAAGAAAAATTCCATTCACGAAACTATGACCAACTGGCGGTCAAACTACTCTAATAGTACCATGGTAAATAATCTATGGAGGATCAGTCCAGGATTCCTAATCTGGACCGTATGGAAAGAAAGAAATAATCGTATTTTTCAAAAACACAGCATTCGACAGATCGATGAATTAAAAGTCATTATTATGCAGGGGTTAACAGAAACTACTCTCACCTGGTGTAAAGAAGAGGAGGTTGGGTCGTTATCTCCTAATGACCACAGAATTTTAGGTATCTTTGGGCTCGCTGATACAGCAGAGCACCTTGTGAAGGAAAATGCCCTCCGGATGGTTCCTTCCCCTGCAATATGGCAATGTCCTCCACCAGGATACTGCAAGTTTAATTTTGATGGCGCCTCGAAAGGCAATCCAGGCCTGCCCGGCATAGGTGGCGTCCTGCTAGACGAGAAGGGCGAAATGATACACATCCTGTGCCGGAACCTGGGAGAAACTACGAACAACGAAGCGGAATTCGTAGCCTTAGAACAAGGGCTGCGACTTTTAATTCGACTAGGCAAAGGTATGGCCATTATGGAAGGTGACTCCCAACTAGCCATAACCACCATCAAGAAAATTCAGCATGGGACGAAGCCAAGTCGGGCTGTGAAACACTGGCGACTAGCAGCGGTCACGGAGATCATTGCACAACACCTTGCCTCCCTCCGCGGTATCATTACTCAGTCTGTGAGAAGGAAAGCTAATTCCCTCGCGGACCACCTCGCTAACTTTGCGGTAGATAACCCGACTGACGCCTTGGACATGTGTTGGTGGGATCTTACGGTTGAAAAGCTTCAGGATCAATGCTACACCATCTCAAGGCAATATTTAATTGCAAGTACATCCACGAGGACGGACGACAGCTCATCCATCATCAGCAGATCATGAATAACGATTTTATGATTGTTTTCGTCAGACGACACAGACCGGTAAGGATACCTAGACATTCTTGGGTTCATCGATCCTTAATTATTAAGGACAATTGTAAAGGAATTGGCATCATTCAGTGGATCAAATGGAGGTTGCCAGCGTGCGAAGGGTCCGTTCGTAGAACGGAAATCTCTGATCATCATCACCTCAGCATTGGCGGAAGGATAACTTGGCGATCTGCTATGCATTATAGCTTTGAATGGCTATCCTGCCGCATTTATCACCCCACTTCCCGTCTTTCCATTTATACGACCACTTGCCACCTCATTCTCATTCATCTTTTCGAAAGGTGGCCTCTCTGCTCACAGTTAAGGTTAAGGTTGTGCTCTCGGTCTCTCGGCGATCTCTCTGTTCTCTTCTACCTAGACTCTATGGCTGACTTCAATCTCCGCAGCATTAAAGCTTCGCAGGCCCTCAAGCGGGCCAAGGATAGTTATGAAGCCTCTGTCTCAAAACGGTGCAAGCAAACGATCGAGGTGCTGGAAGAAGAAGTGGAACTCTCTCAGGCTAAGACCGATGACAATACTATTAGTGAAGAAGTCTACTGGTTAGTCAACCCTGGAACACCCTCCACTCGCCACACGCAATTCCTACAAACCCAAGTAGTGGCTTGGCAAATGAAGACTATGTTGGCGAAGGCGATAACCATGCAGGGAGCCGCGGTCAAAGAAACATTTGCTGCCACTTCTATGGCGTCAGCGAGGAACACGGCACGGCTCGACAAAATGGAAGTTGCCTTCAACTCCTTAACAAAGGAACTCAGCAGGCACGACAAAGCACTGGAAAGTTTCGCTCGACGATTCGAGATATACCTCCGCCATGTCCTCCACGTCTCCAGCAAAATTCTAACGGACGACTCGCAGACCACTGTCATTCGACGCTTCAAGCCCCGAGCTCAGTTGAAAGGTGGCGAGGGAGCTAGTCCGAGCGCGGTTGGACACTCTGGAGCTTCCACTCCCACTCAATGATGATTATGTTGTCTTTCTGGTGTCATTTTCGGTTGGTGTTCATATCTCTGTCTGCTTCTATGTCTATGTTGGTTTCAAGTAGTAATCGGCTTGTAAAAGGCCATCCTGGCCGTCAGCACATTTTTGGTCAGCTTTTCTTATATCACAGGCAACCCTGCATGGTGGACCTGCAGTTTTTTCTAAGGGCTAATGCAATTACAGAGTCTGGCTATTCACAGCCCAAATATTCTCAGTCCAATGTAAGCTCGATAAGGAGCAGGCCCAGGTAGCTCCACAGCTACGTCTCCTCGGGCCTCCGTACTTTCCTGTAATCTCTGTTTCATGATCTAATATACTGATTCTGACTTTAAAAAAAAACAACAACCATTATTTCAAGAATTTGAGGAATCATCTAGATTGAACTATGCACATAAATGGTTATTATGCATGGGTGATTTATTCAAAATATTGAAGAACTATAACAATTGCAATAAATGTAACCTTTATTTCATGTTATCAGTGAGTATATTGGGGTCATTAGCACATATTAGCACAGATATAGTAATTAAAGTAGAATTAGTGACAAAAACATAAGACAAACTTGTAAATAATGAAGACCCCAAATTATAAAAATAACTAAAATATTATGTTAACTCCAAAATAAACAAACCACTCATCTTCTTTGTTTTAAATTGGTATATAAGGTATAATTACTATAATTTAGCAATATTAATATATGATAGAATATTTCCTTCAAAATTGAGGTTTAAAATGTTCAATTATCCAAAGATGTAAAGTTTGGGTCCAAAGGTAGCAACCCTCTAACAAGTACTGACAAATAAAATAAACCCAAATATGCTAGCACATAAAGAATGTGTGTTATATCATAACACATCAAATAATTCAAATCTAAGGGTGCAACAAGATTTTAGCATAAGATACAATCACATCCCTACATCATCTACCCTACAAAGGCGTTTTGTGTTGAAGTTGTGTGGGACAATAACACTATCTAAATACGACACAAGGTGCTAAGACTTGTTAATGCTATAAATTTGACCTGTAGTGATTTAGAGAATTTTGAAAATACGTTGATAGAAAGAGGCCAACTATGATGTTGTAAAAATGGAAACTATACATATGATGAATTTGAGATGAAAAGAACAATTAATGATACTTCACAAATATGGTACAAAAATTATAAGATGCTATAATAACGCTGCAAAGGTATAGTACAAAGAGAAAAAAATGCTATAATAGGTAAATGTGATTACCTAAAAAGTAACATGGTAAATTAGAACTAACTTTTTCTCCAAAGCAATAATTTATTTATAAACTCAAAATGTATGTGTGATCTATTATAGATCAATATACAAGACTATATTATCACTATAAGGTGAATGGTGTTTCTGGTTGACTTCTTAAAATGAGAAAAAACATATATTGTTAACTAGATAATGGAAAACTAGATGTTGGTGCATGTGATTAACTATCATGTCAATAAAGTGAACTATTCCAATACAATCGATAATTATAAAAACTTTGAAATTCTAAATAAGTGCATTAAGTAATTTTCTTATCAAATTATTCTTATGGAAGTAACCAAATCTATTTACATATCTATGTCTATAATATTTCACTTTACTCTTTATTAAAACAATTCTTTATATTCTAGGTTCATAAATAAACTTAACTCCTTTGTAAATAGTTGTCCATGTATAGTAGAGATGTTGTAATATTTAACAATTTTTGACTCAATAAAATTAAGATAAAAATAAAATAAATAAATAAAAAACATAAAATTAATAATTGTATTTATAATTGTAATTATAATTAATAATTGTAATTATTAATTAGTAAGTAAACCTACCAAACATTGAGAGGGATCAAATATTTTGAAATGAAAACCTTTTTTAGAGTGAAAAGAGATTTGATCCTTCTGGACTCTTGGTAGATCTGGAGTTAAGAAGGATTTAGGCTGGTACTATTTATAATACATATGTATATATAAACATAACCAAAAACACATATGCTCAACCAACAAATAAGGAAGGATACGTAGTTATCTCCCATGTAGCTTTATCGGGTCTTAAGTGTTTCCAATGCACTTTAACTTGATTTATTGCTCATCTCTGGAGCATGATTTGTTTCCGCTACAAAATACACTAAGGTTTTCTAGTTGGAATTATCCTTCTATTTCCACCTACAATATAGACCAATCAATCACATGATCAACATCCTTCACATATCTCTTAAGTAGTGAAACATAGAAAATGTCGTGGACTTTCATTGTAATCTTCTCAAGGATTTCAAAAAGCCCACAATACTGAGGTGCCAACTTGGAACATGACCAAATACTTAAATAGCTCCTCTTAGAATTAATGCACAAATACACATATTTCCAAACCTTAAACTCCTTGACTGGTCTATGTTAATCTACATAACTCTTCTGTGTATCCTATAGATGGAATTTATATCATGTGAGAGTCCTCTAGCCAGCAGCAAACTTTAGATTTTAGATTGTGTGGTCAAGCTGGAATAATAAATAAATGATCCAAGTTTCCATAGATTGTGTGGTGCAGATCCAATGGCCCACGAGAGAAAAATGGCGACTCATGATGGTACGAAGGGGCATACTGGTACGCAAATTCTCTAGTTTTCAGAAAATAATATCACAATGATTATGATAGGCCATTATTAGCTTAGCCCATGAGTTGCTGGCTGGATATATTTTCCAGACAGAGAATTATGAATGACTGAGGAATGATATGTGTGTGATCAATTTTGAAAGCGAGAGTATGATCGTTTTTGCATAGAGCTCCCTATAAATTAATTGTTAGATAGACCAGCTATATACTCTCTGTTATAAATAAGTTCTGTGGTGGACTTTCGCTTCTGTTCTTTTATGTTTTCTGGAAGGAACTTGAGTTGGCTGAAGGTGCCTGTGAACCGGGCATGTATGAACACTGAAACTAATTAGTTGACTTGCATCAATCCCTCATTTCCGCAGGTTACGCGTCATAATATAAAGCTTATTTATTAGAGGACTTTTACACACATATCGAGAGTGCTCTTCTCAAATGAGTACCGTTGCAAACATTACATCCCATTTCCCAATTTTCTGCATTTGCTCCTTGAATGAAATGAAAGCCAGAAGAGTACTTCAAATTATAGTTTTTTTTTTTTCTACACATAGATAATATATTTCATTAAATTATAATTTTTTTTTCTATAGATAGGTAATATATTTCATAATTTAGTTATTAAATTAATACTGGAGATAGGAATATATTTTATAATTTAGCTGTCAAATTAATAGTGGAGATAATTATTATTAGCTCCTGTTTATTTATGCAAGTTAATGGAAAACCATGTCACTTATAATTAGTAGTTGGTGGTCTATAATGGGATAAACTATATCTTTGATTATGGACCATTAATCTATTTCCTTATGTCTTAAGAAAATAAGTTCTTAGCCAAGTAAAAGAAATTTCAAGTCAATGTTTTTCTTCCAATTCAGCCAAGGTTTTTTTTCCAATGATATGTGGTTTAGTGACAAGTTTGGCTGGGTGAAATCAACGAGACTCCTGCTATGATCTAGGCTCCCTCATTTCCGTTGGCGCTGGGCTCTTGCTAAATCATAAGATTTGGTGATCCACCATTGTCAAAAAAAAAGCAATTTCAAGTCATATTTGAGACTTCCTTTATTTTTATACATTTTTTTGGGCTTAGTCTAACTTATAACTTATAGACCAAATGATCTTTTTCACCTGAATTTACCAAAATCAAGAAATACAAATTCAAGATTTTTTGTTCTTTAAAAGACATTTTTGAATGCATAGATAGATTCAACACTAAAAAATCCATAAGACATTCCAATTATATAAATTAAACAATTTAAACTCAAAATTTTAAAAATCTCTTTCAGATTTTAATTAAAATTAACCAAATTTTTTATTATAAAAAATACCATTTTTTCTATATATTAAACAAGCCTATTTTTTCTAAACAATAAAAAAACCATTATATTTTAAATTCATTTTTTTATCTATAATAATTTTATAAAATTTTTGCTATAGAAAAGGAAAAAACCATAAATGTGTGTTAATGACATTCAAAACAAGGATTTGATGCCATTGAAGACCGAATAAGAAAGCAACTATCATTTGTCACGCCAAGATTTGATCCTTACTGCAGAATTAGTCTACAAAAATCAATGGGTACATGGGGGACTTGTCGGCTACCTCAAAAAATTATTAGAATACTTTTATCGAAGGATTTTGATTGGATTATATGGGTGGACACAACCTTTGTCGCTATGAATTAAATTTCTACCTAATTTCCATCTTATAGTTTATTGTTTTTACTTTGGCTTTTAAGTTTGCTTTTAAATTTGAGATAGAATATCATTCGAATAATATATTTTTTTCTCATTATATAAATAATGTATCCTTATGATTTGGGGATTAAACCCAATAAGAATCATTCCACTCTAAAATGGTATGCTTAAGGAGATCACTTATATAAAGTTTTGATATAAATGCAAGTACATGTAAGACGTTTGAACATCCTCATTAATGTTATGCTTTGAAAATCACCCCATAGAGTTACAAATTTTCTCAGGCATAATCTTAAAAAATGGAGTAGATGTGTAGGTAAACCCATAACAGGTGGGTCTAATGACTTAATTATTATATTGAATTATGAAAAATAGAATGTAAGGACACTGCTATATGTTTTAAAGTCTTAGAATGATCATATGATTTTTTTTGAAAAAAAATAATAATAATGCAACAAGTCATGTGGATTTGATCACATTTAATCCACTTTATGTTGGAATTAATGGAGAAAGTCATAATTAGATTGTTGTTATGATGATGATAGGATTGAGATGTTAAGATTAGATCTCAAGTCCTAATATCTCGGGAGTGGTTGAAACCATCCAGTTAGTATGAAAGCCTATATAATTAAGGCTCATCTGACTCAATAGTTAGAGTGTGTGTATAAGTGTGTACACTCTCCAGGTTCTCACTTGGAAAGCCATTTAGCTTATATTCATTTTTTATCATGGTATCAGAGCTTCAGGTCGAAGCTGAGTAGACTTGTGCTGTATAGAGATATAAGGACGAGAGGATTTGCTACGTTTGCAAGTGGTGTGGACAACTATTTCTCTTCGTGCCGGAGTTGTGTTTTTGGCGAGACTCTTTTCCTTCCCATTTGTTCTGCACTGCCATTTGCAGAGCCATACCTTCTGTTGAAAGCATTTGCGAGACGAAATCCGCTTTCATGCCTGAATTTCGATCAACGTGAAACCCCCTTATCTCGGCCTCACAGAGAGAAAGTAAATCTCTGTATTAAATCTTCTCTCATATCATTGGCATTGTTACTTCCTGCACTTTCGATTACGTAGCTAAACACTGGGAAGCTTTTGATTACGACTCTGTCAAGATCACGGGCGCCTTCTTCCCTATGCATTGACTGCCCTTGGGCCTGTGCATTGACGACATCTCAATTTCCTGTGCAACGTGCAACCTTTCATCTCAATGTTCCATAGGTTTTGAACACGAAATGTGATTTGCAGCTCCGGATCTTTTTGTTTTATGCTAGAGAATCGATCTTGCGAGGTTTGAGCTTTGGTTCGCTTGGATTCGACTGTGAATTTCTAGGAATCGGTTGCTGACGAATGCCATTGAGAGACAGAGCCCTGGGTTCTGAATTGAATGGTGATGCCTTCACAATGAGCAACTGTAACGATGAGGAGGATCAATTCTTTGAGTCATTGGATCGAATCACGTTCACTTCTGGATCAGATACCGAAGAAGACAACGATTATGTGAACGGTGTAAAGAAATGTCAAAATTTTCTTGCATGAGTGAGCTTGCTGCATAAGGTAGTTGGGGCAGCATAGGAGGTCGTCTTCACAGATGCCCGTCCATCTCTTTGTGATTCATTATTCAACGCCCTCTTCAATGATTCGAGGCTTGAATTTGCAGCTGATGTAAAGTTCAGGATGGATTTGTGATTTGCTCTAGATTTGTTGCATGGCATAAGTGGAAGCCACAGTCTACAAGGTTCTACCGTTGAAGCGCTGCCAAAGGGAGGTTTCCCGCCTGCGTGGTAACGGGGTTGTTGGAGCTCATTAAAGGACCAAGTGGAGTCGAAATCTGGAAGCAAGATAAAACCAGATAAGCTGGACTTTTAACAACATGTCTATATTTTTAGATATTTTTGATTCTGATGACGATGATAATGATATTTTCATGTGGACATTTGGAGGCATTAGCTTGGGTGGTATTTTTAAGTTTGAAAACTTTCAGAAAAACAATGTGGTTCTATTGATGACCACGAGAAACAAGAGGCGCAATCTGTTATGCAAGATCCTGATATTGAAGAGTCATGAGTTGATCTTCAGGAAGGATATATAGAGCAAAAAAGTGTTGAAGATCAATTCGACGAGCCACATGAACTGATTGCGAAGACGTGGCAGAAGAAGGAAGAGATGGAGAGAAGTTAAAATGTGATGATCTCATGAATATTTCTGTGTGTGCAGATGTTAACAACTACAAGGAAGAAGCAACGAAGTTTGAAGAACAATTGAAGTTTCTTGAAGCATGGCTTGAAACACCATGTCTTTATGAAGCCAACACAGAAGTTGCATCTATAAATGTCGAAGACAACATTATCGCTGACATTCAGATGGTTGACACCAGAAATAGTGAGAGGGAAAATTCTCCTGTCCAGCCTGTCACAATTTTGAGAAGGGCGATAATAAGAATTCCAGCTTTCCATCACTAGGGAAGAAATGAGGTGAAAATACATCACTACCTCATGGTGAGGAAAGTGAAGATGAAGCCTCGACTTAGAATGTAAAAATATGGACTCAGAAGCATAAAGACAAAAATGAAAACTCTGTTACCAAGTTTTTTTTCATGTTTTTTATTGTAAGCCTAGATGAGACTAGACCAGCAGGCGTATGTTATTTTTCAGTACCCTTTCTCCATTAAGGGGGAGTGTTGGAATTAATGGAGATAGTCATAATTAGATTGTTGTTATGATGATGATAGGATTGAGATGCTAAGATTATACCTCAAGTCCTAATATCTCGGAAGTGGTTGAAACCATCCCGTTAGTGTGAAAGCCTATATAATTAGGCTCATCTAACTCAATAGTTAGAGTGTGTGTATAAGTGTGTACACTCTCCAGGTTCTCACCTGGAGAGCCATTTAGCTTATATTCAGTTTTTATCACTTTACAAGTGGAAGTTTATTTAGTATAATGTGTTAGGTTGAGAAATAAAATTAATGACAAGATAAGTTAAATATATAACAAAATTTTTACTTGTGTCATTATGATTAAGTCAAGGTGAATTATTAATTACCTAAACATAAATATCCATCAAGATAATAAGAACTCAAACAATTATGGAATATAGAATCACATGATAATTATATTAAAATGCTAAGACATATTTAAGAGGTGAAAACGCTTCAATTTTGATTTGGGTGGGATTCCTATAATACATGCTAATGAATCAAGATACAATTTCCAATCCCCACCATGAACTTCTCTTCTAATATACCATATGAGTATAACCCTAATCCTAACCACTAGCCAACCTTCTTAAATGAGTTTGGCATATTACACTAATAAATACACATTATACCCACTTAATGTCTTAGGATTGAATGTGGAAATTTGGTTAGGCAATGGACCTTGTGCCCACCATCAGTGATTAATCATGCATCAAATGATAAAAAACCCTTTGGAAAACTATAAAAGCACCAACAATGCATGAGTTGTCATTCTTTTTTTGGACCTATTTCTAATAACAACAACCACTATTTCACGTATTTGAGGAATCATCTAGATTTAAATATGCACATAAATGGTTATTATGCATGGGTGTTTTATTCAAAATATTGAAGAACTATATCAATTGCAATAAATGTCACCTTTATTTCATGTTACCGGTGAGTATATTTGGGGTCATTAGCACATATTAGCACACATATAGTAATTAAAGTAGAACTAGTGACAAAAACATAATATAAACTTGTAAATAATGAACACCCCAAGTTAGAAAAATAACTAAAATATTATGTTAACTCCAAAATTAGAAAATGAACCAAGAAATAAGACACTCATATTCTTTGTTTTAAATGGGTTGATAAGGTATAATTACTATAATTTAGAAATATTAATATATGATAGAAGATTTCCTTCAAAATCAAGGTTTAAAATGTTCAATCATCCAAAGTTGTAATGTTTGGGTTCATAGGTAGCAACCCCCTAACAAATACTCACAAATACAATAAACCCAAATATGCTAGCACATAGAGAATGTGTGTTAATAATAAAGTATATCATAACACATCAAAGAATTCATAATCTAAGGGTGCAACAATATTTTAGCATAATATACAATCACATCCCAACACCATCTATCCCTACAAACACTTTTTGTGTTGAAGTTGTGTGGGACAATAACACTATCTCAATACGACACAAGGAAGGTGCTCAAGACTTGCTAATGCTATAAATTTGAACTGTAGTCATTTAACGAATTTGGAAAATAGATTGAAAGAAAGAAGCCAACTATGTTGTTATAAAAATGGAAACTATACATATGATGAATTTGAGATGGAAAAGGACAACTAATGATGCTTCTCAAGTATGGTACAAAAATGATAATATGCTATAATAATGCTTCAAAGGTATGGTACAAAGAGGGAAATATGTTATAATAGGTGAGTGTGATTACCTAAAAAGTAGCATGGTAAATTAGAACTAACTTTTTCTCCAAAGAAGTAACTCATTTATAAACTCAAATTGTATGTATGATCTATTATATATCAATATAAAAGACTATATTTTCACTACAAGGTGAACTGTGTTTCTCGTTGACTTCTTAAAATGAGAAAAAAACATATATTGTAAACTAGATAATGGAAAATTAGATGTTGGTGCATGTGATTAACTATCATGTCAATTAAGTGAACTACTCCAATACAATCGATAATTATAAAAACTTTGAAATTTTAAATAAGTGCATTAGGAAACTAGTTCCAAGTAAATTTCTTATCAAATTATTCTTATGGAAGTAACCAAATATATTTACATATTTATATCCATAATATTTCCCCTCACCCGATTCACTCTTTATTAAAAAAAAATCTTTATATTTGAGGTTCATAAATAAACTTAACTCCTTTGTAAACATGTGTCCCTGTATGGTAGAGATGTTATAATGTTTAAAATTTTGACTCAATAAAAATAAGATAAAAGTAAAATAAATAAAATAAAAAACATAAAATTAATAATTATATTTATAATTGTAGTTATAATTAATAAGTAAACCAACCTAGAGCCTTCTTAACTTTGGATCTACTGAACACTAAGAGGGATCAAATATATTGAAATGAAAACCTCATTTAGAGTGAAAATAGATTTGATCCCTCTCGAATCTTGGTAGGTCTGGAGTTAAAATGGATCTAGGTTGGTATTATTTATAATACACGTGTATATATAAACATAACCGAAAACACATACACCAACACATATGCTGAACCAACAAATAAGGAAGGATACATAGCCCACACCTTATCAACTATCTCCCATGTAGCTTCATTGAGTCCAAAGTGCTTCCATTACATTTTAACTTGCTTTATTGCTCAATTCCAGAGCATAATTTGTTTTCGCTACAAAATGCACAAAGGTTCTAGCTGGAATTCTCCTTCTATTTCCACCTACAATATAGACCAATCAATCACATGATCAACATCTTTGACATATCTCTTAAGCAATGAAACGTGGAAAACATCATGGAATTTCATTGTTGGTGGTAGTGCAAGTATGTAGGCCACCAGTATAATCTTCTCAAGGATCTCGAAAGGCCCACAATATCGAGGTGCCAAATTGGAACATGACCCAATTCTTAAGGAGCTCCTCTTGTGATTGATGCACAAGTAAACATGTTTCCCAACCTTAAACTTCTTGAATGCTCTATGCTAATCTAGATAAATCTTATGCCTATCATGTGTTGCCTTTAAATTCTTTCTAATAACCTGCATTTCCTATTCCATCTCATCCAACATGTCTGGTCCAATCAATAACATGTTCACTAGATCACTCCAGCTGATAGGAGTATTACAAATCCACACATAAAAATCCTCTAATGGACTCAACCTCAAGGGTTCCTGATATCTATTATTATATGAAAAATCTATTAGTGGAAGATACTCTTCCCACTTCTTCTACTGATGCATGACATACATCCTCAACATGTCCTCAAGGAATTTGTTAACCCTCACTATATTTCCATTTGTACATAGATGATAAGCTGTACTGAAAACTAACTATGTCCTTAAGCATAAAAGAAACTCCTTCCAAAACTTAGAAGTGAACTTAGCATCTCTATTTGATATAATCTCCTTGGGAACCATGCAATCTAACTATATCCCTGATGAATATCTGAGCTACCTCATTAACTGAATTAGTAGAATTCACTATAATGAAGTGAGCTACCTTGCTTAACCTTTCAACTAAAACCATGATGGAATCATGCTGCTCTGATGCCCCTGGAAAAATTGTAATTAAATATATGGAAATGGCCTCCCATTTCCATTCCAAAATCAGAATAGGATGTAATAGACCAGTTGAGTGCTTATACTCTACCTTCACATGCTGACAGTCCAAACACCTTGTGATGAACTCAGCCACTTCCTTTTTCAAGTTCGGTGAATAGTATAACTTCTTGAGTGTTGTCAAAGTCTTATGGTATCCACTACTATCCCCTCTATTATCACTTTATTACATGCTCAGAGAATTAAAAATGGTATTCAGGAGTTGACTGTCTTTATTTAACTAAATTAATTTGAAATCTGAAAAGAATATTATGTCAAGTGATCAGGAGTTCATAAATTTTGCTCAAAAATCAAATTTATGGGATTGGGTTGAAACCAGGATGGTTGTGTAGTTATCTTCTTCCTAATTCCGACGTCGCAAATGGTTTGAAAAAACCGATGTCGTATGAGGAGCAATCGACTAAAGACAGAAATTCTTAGAAGAATTCTGAGAGAGGAATGGACGGTCGTGATTAAATCGCAGATCTAAGGACGAAAGATGAATGGTCGTGATGACTTCGCAAGTATGATAGAATGATATGCAATGAATTGGTGGTGATATACATGAGTCATTGGATCATGCAGAAGATCAACGATGGATGATGAATCGCGATTTCGCATTTCACAAATAATAGCGAATACCGTTAAGATTTCACGCGGTATGTCAAATGGGTTGCAATGCGATGCGAGAAGGACGAAGGATGCGATGTGATTAGGGGGAACCACATGTTGGATTTGCGCAATAGTGCACTTCGCAAGTTTTGTGGTTTAGCGAATTTACAAAGAGTTAAAAGTTGCGGGCAGGCAATTGCGATCGGTTCGACATATGGTGGGTCCCTCCAGCAAGAAGTTTGTGTCTATGTAATATGTTTTGGGTTGTTTTAATTCTATTATAAAGAGCGATGTTTGATCGCTTCACGTATGTATGTTATTTAACTCCGAATTTTATTCCTTGTGTTCCAGTCAACCCACTTAACAGTTGGGGGTGCACATGTGGCCACCAGCCTAACTGTAACATTTAATGTGCAGCTTAATAGGAGGAGCGGATAGGGGCACGTCAAATTTGGCGGTCAGCCCTAATTTAACCCTAGTTAACTGAAGTTCTCCACATTTAGTGAAGTTTTCCTAGGAGATATTGGCTAAAAGTGTAGGAGGCTCAATTTTTAACCATTCTGAGTGAATGAATAGTCATTCTTGACTAATTGGAGCATTCTAAAGCCATTGGTGCAGAGAAAACAACCATTAGAGCACTATAAATACATGTAATAGCAAAATTTTGACCATAATGAAGGATGGACAATCTATTGGGAGTTGGACCAGTAGATGTAGCCCAGGAGGGGTGAACTGCTTCATCACGCCTACTGTGTAAATTTCATGTGGTGACTTATTTCTCTATTTTACATTGTTTTTCAGTGTTATTTATGCTTATTTTATGCTTCTAATTCACAAAATTTCATCTATAAATCATGGAAAAACTCCTTAATCCTTACGCAAACTAATGAACCAATTATGCACATGTTTTTAAAACTGAAATATCCTTAGCACAACAAAACTAATACAGAAATTTTAGATCAAATGGTATTAGAGCTAGATTTTTTCTCTGGTGTTGTTTAGTGCAAAGAAGTTTTTAACCGTTAGCAAGTTTTAGATGCTTACAAGGCTCAAGCTCAAAAGGGGAGAAGACAAACTGGTGGAAGCGGGAGGGTCTCAAAAGGAGCCAAAGCAAAGGAGAGCAATATTGCCATAATCTCCACCATCTAGATTACCTCCTAAAGAAGTTGAATCTCCATTAAGCACACCTCATGAGGAAGGATAAATTCATGACGAATTTGACCCTAAGGAAGAAGAAAGAGTGTTTTGGAAATCATTTATTGACATGACTAAGATGGTTAGAATTATTTATCAAGAAAGGAATGAGAGATTGGAAGGAGAAGGATCTAAACTCCAAAAGGAAGAACAAGGATCTTCAGGAGGTCAACATGATGAAGACAAGTCAAATAAGGGAAATGGAAGAAATGGAGGAAATAGAGAGCCACCATCTTCACCCTCATCATCATAATCATCATCTTCTACCTCTTCTTCAGTACATGAGCTACATAAGTCCAAGAGCACTGGTAAATATCCTTTATTAAAACTTGATGTTAAGTTTGAATTGTCAATGTTTAATGGTGAAGTAAACGTAGACAAGCTAGATAATTGGATTCGATAATTGGAGCTCTATTTAAGAATATAGAATCTTCAAGATGATGATACCAAAATTCAATTAGCTTCTTTGAGAATGGAAGATGCAGCACTTGTTTGGTGGGAAGCCAAGACATAGGATGAAATCAAGAAACATGGTAAGATTATTCTATCATGGTCAGATTTTATTGCTGCTATTAAACGACTTCTTTAACCATGAACTCATATGAAAAAAGCCATCATGAACTGATAGAACTTTAGGCAGTTAAAGGGAGAAAATGTGCAAGAATACACCAAGGAATTTAGGAGAAGAACTCTTTTATTAGGGGTCAATTTGCAGAGCCAAGGCACTTTGATAAAGTACATAGGAGGCTTACATAGCTACCTAAAACATAATATTCTCATGTTTAACCCCATCGGTCTAGATGAAGTTTGTGTTTAGACCACACATCTAGAATCCAGAGGGAATAACATTCCCGAAGAGGGTAGGAAGAAACCTTTTAAGGGTAAAGCCAAGGATAAAACCCCAAAAGGTAAAAAACAAAAAGAATGCATCTGTTAATAAAGAGGGATAAAAATTGATTTGTAAACATTTTTCAAAATAAGGCCATGATGAAACTCATTGTTGGAAATTACATCTAGAATTGAGGCCAAAGAAACCCAATAACAAAGGGAAACATAAAACTGTTGCTACAACTCAACATGACTTATGGTTTGATTCAAGTGATGAGACTAAAATTACAGCCATGGGATTGAATAACATGAAGGGAGAATAAATTAAAACTAAACCCGGTACCAGTACATCAAACTATCACATAAACACTGCAAATGAAGAAAAAAGTATAGAACTATTTCATGTGAGGGTCATATCCAAGCATACCAAGATTGACACATTGTTTGATAGTGGGTCACAAGGAAACTTAATCTCTAAAGACTTGGGAAAAAAACTTAACCTTGAGACCATACCACATACAAAACCATATCCAGTAGGTTGGATTTGTAAGGATGAATCTATACGTTACAAGGAAATGTATATTGAGGTTTTCAATCACTGCAACCTTTATTGACACATTTGAATTAGATGTGGTTTTGCTTGACATAACTCGTATTGTATTAGGCAGTCCTTACTTGTATGGCAGAGAAGTGATCTTCTATCACCATGAGAACAAGTATCATTTACTCAAATATGGAAAGGAATTCATTGTTAGAGCACCCTGCAAGAAGAAAAATATTGCTTTGGTAAATGCTGGACAGGTAAAAAGGCTGGTAAATTCAAGTAAGAATTTTGTTCTTCTTATGATTAAGCCCAAAGCTGATATTAATCATGAATATTTTTACGGATATGATCCTAAGTTGAAATCAGAATTATATGATGTGGTTAATGGGTGTTGTAGAGGTAAATCCCCTCTGCGGACAGAGGCAATCCCTACTAGCCCAGATCGGGTCTAGCAATAATCGTATCACGCTAAGGTGCAAGTTCCTAATTGCAATAGACCAAATTGTGACGAAGGCCTACCTCAAGTCCAACGCTGTTGTTCGTAGAGAAGATGGCGCTCCCGTTTCCTTGCTCCAGCAGATCACAATCCTCTCGCTTGCCGCGATCAAACACCTGCACACACAAGAAACATGACAAACACAAGCGTAAAACCCGATATATGCAATTATGTATCAGTCAGAGAAGACACAACTCATGATCATAATGAACAATATGAGTGGAACCATAACCAATAGTCGCTTATCATTAATTCATACAAAGGAAAATACAACCTGGCTCTGACACTGAACCTTCCTTCGATGGGTCGTCAGCGAAATATGTCTCGGTAAAGCTTGTCGGGAATGGGGAAAAGCCTCTCTCTTTGATCGTCAATCTCCTTGCTACTGATTTGGCACTATGAGGACTATCAAGGCTCTTGCAGCATTCTTTAGGCTATGAAGGCTCTTCGAGACTAGCTTGTAAAGGGAAATGGCAAGCTTATATAGATGGTGGAAGGGGAGTTGGGATCCCTACAATCATGGGATTGGCCCTATCCTCAAGGAAGCTTCCATGAGAGGTGGAAAACTACTTCCTCTACATGGAGATCCAGAGCCAACCTCCCAACTCAATTTAGAGTCTAGTTCAGGAATTGGTTGGAGTCAATCTTCCGCCATTTATTTAAAAAAAAAACACCTTATTAAGCGTGGTGTGGGTGTGACTCTAGGATAGAGCGCCAGTTGGCGCGCCCTCTTTGGAGTATTTCCCCCATTGGCGCGGGTATAAGACTGACGAGTCACGCCAAGGATAAAAAGGTTATTTTTAGGGTCTTTCACAAGGAGTTGTCTTCAGGGGAATGAAAGTCCATGTCTAAAAAAATTCCATGAAAGTGTTTTCAGATCATGTCACTGCTCACAGGTCATGGAATGAGCCCTCCAATGTGCAGGACGGGGAATTGCAGGGACAGTGACAAATTGCTATGTAACAGATGCCCCCTAAAGCATGAGGCTCTAAAGAGAGAGAGGGGTGAAATGCTTTACGAGAACGTGTCCAATTGAAAACACTGCCATCAGAAAACCTGCATAGAGAAGTACAACTGATATCTCAAATACATGATATATATGTGGTATGGGCGCAGCCATCCATAACAGAGTATACAAGAATCCAGATTCAAGGCATGGACGCAGCCATCCAATAAGGATCGATAAAGAGACTCAGGTATGGTCACAGCCATCCAATCAGTGAGTCATGTAACCAATCATAATAATCCAAAAAATCGCAGCCTGGATTCCAACAGACAAAATCCAGGGTCTTGCGCTCCATCTCGACCCGAAAAAAGTACAAGTTCAAGCATGCAAATAAGTGAGCTGAAGTCGAACATGCAAGAACATCACCTGATTACCAGCCAATGATGAAAGTTGTTAACAGATGCGAGAGGTACCACCAATAATGACAATGGCCCTCAAGGTACTATAGGTACAATCTACGGCATGTGAATCAGTGAGCTGGCATTGAACACCCGTAGAATCACTCGATCGGAGGCCAATGATGGAAACCTCACGTCGAACGCGAAGAACCTGCCATTGAGGCATGCAGGCTCCAAGGTACTAGAAGGGAGTCTCTAAATCAGCTTCCTGGATAATGGGCTGAAGTCGACAGGAAGTGACCTTGATCGGAGGTGGGCCATAGTGTTTCCCACATCATCAACACGAGACAGAGGAACATAATGTCTTTGTGAATCAAGATTAGATGAGAATCAGAGGAAGGTTGAAACTTGCAGAGGTCAACTTCTCTTGAACATATCGGCGGCACGACAGTGGATTTGGAAGTATTTGACATCAAAGGATCAAAGGTGATGATGAAAAGGCAAAGAGCAGATGAGAGGTCAAAAGGGATCGCCCAAACCCATGGAGGCAAGTGGAAAAACGAGATGAGATGTCCCCAACCCGACACGAATGCAGACAAGTGCCATGTTCAAGAGCGACATACTGCCGACACAACAATGATACTGGCTCCATTTTTCCCCACCATTTCTAGCGAGTAGCTCTTTATTTTTACACAAGCTTGAAGAGGATACCATATGCTTGTCATATAAGTTTATCCTTCGGACGAATATAACCTAGTACATTTAACAAGCCCTAGGAAGGAGAGACTCGAATATCGTCATTACGACTGAATCCAATGTCATTAGGGTTTAACGAGTCTGACAAAGGAAGAACTCGGCGTCTTTTCATATTTAGAGAGTTTGAAAAGACAACGGAAAAGTAAACTCCAACGGTCCCTTTTCGTAAATAGTTCCTCAGATCTGAAAAGGTAGAAAACTATGTCTGAGAAAACCTCCTAGTCGCGATAGGCTAGGGTATTCCTTTTTCGTAAGTAATCCATCCTAGCCCAAAAAAGGGGTAAACGTATACTGGGTAGATGTCGTTTCAGGGCCACTTTAACGAGATTGAAACAACAAGGGACTTGGCGATCTTTTCATGTTTAGAGAGTCATAAAAGAGCTGAAAGATGACTCCAAAATGACTTTTTCGTGTTTTTACCGAGTCTGAAAAAGTATAAAATACAACTCGTATCACTGTCCAATTCACATAAAAACCTGTCGCTGCACATAAAAGCAAGTGTAAAATCCATTTTTCAACAAAATACATTAAAATATTGAAAAAAATGACATTTAAAACCTAATTTGGACTTGAAAAGTTATAAATAAGCTTCAAATGGTAAAACAAATTTACTTTTACTTTTTACCTCACTTGGAGAGCAACAGTGGTATGTTTGTGTGCAAACTTGCGGCGGTGATAGCGACTGATCCGGGACATCATTCAGATCCTCGTCTGTTCCAGGTAAAAGGCGTTCCCTTAAGCTCCATTTTAATCCATTTTTTATGAGTTTTCATTGTGCATTAGACCTCTGGGGGGAACCTTTTAAAGTTTTAGGGCTCGCTCCATTGGCACGGGTATCGGGCACCGACCCGCGCCAATGGACATTTTCTCACAAAGGGGTCGCGCCAATGGCACAACACAATTTCCCACTTTAAGTTTTGAAAATGTGAGCCATCCATGTGTATTTTCAAATGCAACAAAGATCTAGCAATGCATTTTTAATCATGTTAATGAAGATATTCTAGCACAATGGTTATCGAATGGAAGGAGAGGGAACATGGGGAGGAAGATCAAATGGCTATGGAAAACGAAGCCTATATGAATGCACTCAGGAACTGTGGACTCAAAAAATTCTTCCTTATGCCATGCTTATGAGCTCAACCTGAGTTGCTACAGTACTTGGTCAGCATATGGGATGAAAATGAGGAAGTGTTCAAACTCCAGGACCAAGTATTAGCTCTTGAGGTCTTTGATGTTTACTTTATAACCAGATTGTCGCGCAGATGTCCAGTGCCAATAATAACGGGCAGCAGACCTTCTGGAGAGAAAATGGACATGGTAATGGCAAGAGTTTGCCCAGGGGCACGAACAGGATCGAGAAGCAGGAAGGTGGACATCCACACTGTCCGCGACCTAGCACTCAGGGTAGTGCTTCATACCATTACGCGAGCTGCAGGATCATAGGCTCTGCATGAGGCAACCAAGGCCCAACTCATACTAGCCTTCGAGTGTATGAATCCTACATTATTCGATTGGGCTACTGCAATGAAAACCAACATAAAGAGGTGGTTAACAAGGTGCAAGCAAGAAAAACTAAACCAGTTTGGATACGGTTCCATTCTGGTGTCGTTCATCCTGGAACGACTACCCATCTTTCAAGGCCAAGGGGAAATAGTTGCCGAGACGATACCAAGAGAGCCGAGGATGGCTCGCTAGGCAGCACTTATGCCCAGGTCAGGAGGAGGCCAACAGATGTCCTGGAGGCCCGAGTTCTTTGGGTGGTTACGACGTCAACTGATCATGGTTGAGGATTGGCCTTATGCTGGGACCGATTTCACCGGAGATCCCGATCTTCCGCTCCCAGAGGGCTAGGACTGGGATTAGGAGTTGGGTATGATTCTTTTTTGATTTTTATGTATTTATGATTTTTTGGTGATACATGTCCGTTGTAACAACAATTTTATGTGTATGCAGACGTTGGCCCAGAGAGGTCTGCGGGCATGTTGCCCATTGCGCGGAGGACCCATCTCGTACATGACCCTCAAGCTAAGGGTGGCGAAGGGAGCGAGCTGATCCAGAACCTGGAGGGCATTGCCCAGGGAATCCCGAACTATGCACGGCTGGCAAACGTCCCATTAGCTTACCAACGACACACTGTGGGGGTGCCTAGTCGCCTCCACAGACTACTGAGGCGATTGGTGCATGCGGTGGCATGTTATCACAAGCACCATGCTGATTAGCTATTTAGGGATTTCATATGCATATTTTTTTAGAGACATGTTATCTCTGGCTATTATTAGACAAACACGTATTTTTTGACTTTATGTGATGTACTGCAAATTATTCGACACATATATCTATATACCTATTTCTGGATGGATCTTTTTACATGTGATGATGTTTTTATATGCTATGCATATGTCTAATACCATGTTATCTAATGTATCAATTGCATAAAAAACAACCCAATGAAAAAGTTCACAAAATGTATCTAATCACACATTTTATTTTTATACAAGCTTAAAAGCACACATGAAAACACACATGCAAACTATGCTTGGAAACAAGTTTTATTTTTATGCAAGCTTAAAACACAAACTATGCTTGAGGAAGACGGGCATGCCCCCAGCATGGTGTCTCAATTCGAGGTACATGACCCCCAAGCTTTAGTCCATAGGAAATGGAGTGAAGGTTGAAAAAAGAGATTTGAACTAAATCTACCAAAACTCAAATTGAACAAGCTCATGTTTCATTATTTTAACGAGGTTGACACACTTAAAAGAACTATCCTCGTAGCAACTTGTTTCATTGTTTTAGGAGCTTGATACAAGAAGAGGAACTGTGCTTCGGTGAGCTCAATGGAGGAGGCTCAGGAGAGAGATGATCAGATACACCATGCTCTAGATAATCGAACATTGCCCCTAGGTTGGGCATAAAGGAGGAACGATGATGCCCATCGCTCCAAGGCAGGTCCTTAAGAGACATTGTTTCAACAATGGCTTCGTCAGAAGGGAAAATCTCTTTAAGAGGATGAGGCGAGTCGGCCTCGCCGAGCCAGGGGGATTGAGAATAGATATCTAAATCCATGCTCGAGGGAGCATGTTGAGAAGGAGGAGGATTGGATGCGACAAAAATTTCACAGTAATTAATCTCTACTGGAGTTAAGGGCATCAATTCTCCAAAATCAGTCATCTATTTAGGCGAAGGGATGATCCATGGGTCGTTAGACCTAGAGATCATATTAAATTGAATGGTGTGCGATAATGGTGCGGAACATTACCCATGAGGATGGGGTTCTTGAAGAGACCGGGTCCTGCACTGTCAAGGGGATTGGGGATCTGATCCACGTAAGGAACGTTGTTCTCAAAGGTGGAGGTGAAGAAAGACAACTAATCGACAGTAACGATTTTTCCCTCATGAGGGAACTTAAGAAGTCAAAAGAGGGTGGATGGCACGCATAACATGGCGTGAGTCCAAATGCATCCAAGAAGCAGATTTTAGTTAAGCTTGGCGTCAACCACTTCTACTTCTACGTTGAATGTATTCCCTTGTAACGTAATCAGCAAACTCTCAAGAACACCCAGGGGTTTTGATTCCCAACCATCGAATGCCTCTAAGGCATTGGGAGATGATGAAAGCACCGGAGAGCCAATGGCCTTCCAACAGGCGGATGACATGAAATAGGTAGAAGCACCTTCATCCACAATGGCCCTATGGATGTTAAGACCGTTGATCCCAACTTGTATCATAAGAGAAATTTGATGCGGAATTCGAGGGGTAAAGTTTTCTAGGTCGAAGGTGAGAAGACTAAAATCAGTGGGATCGATTCCCCCAATCTCAGACAACAGAGATTTTCATTGCGAAGGGAAACTTTGAAGGACTTCCAATGCGGACATAGCAGAAGGCGCCTGAGCCAAATCCTCAACAATACTATAGTGCTGAGCGGCACGGGCATTTGGATTGTAGGAAGACCTTCGCAGAACACCTTTAGAAGGTGGCCTCACAACAGGTTCAGCAGTAGGCTTCTCAATTTACAAAGGACTGGAGACAAGAGGAGGAGGTGGGCCATCCACAACTTCCTTCCTAGCTACCTGACGCGATCCAGCATAATCCTTTGAATGCGTAGCAATTGAGACAGGTGCAGCACCATTCATCATAAAGACCTGGGACCCAGATGGTGCAGATGGTGAAGGTTTTTCAACCATCTGGGTCTGTTGAGACGGGAACGGTTCTTTGAGAACTTTCGGAGTCCCTTTGGAGCCTTTGAGAAGTTGACTAATTTCAGATCGTCGAGGACAATCCTTGGTATAATGATCTCCTTCACAAATAAGGCAGGGGTACTTCGGTTTACGTTGAGAACCATCCTCAGTACGAGGTTTAGAAGACTCTGGTTTTGGGGCGTCGGGTTTGGATTTTCCTTTGCCCTTATTCTTTCCTTTGGAGGCTTTTTCCATAGGATTAGCCTGAACGGCATTGACCTCCGCAGTCTTGCCAGAATCTGGAGGGGCAGGAAGAGCAAAATTATTGGAAGAATTGGACTTTTGCTTCCCGTTTGAAGACTTTCGAGAATTTTGAGACACGGAACCAATAACACCATCCACCGCTGGGGTAGGTGGAGCTTTAGAGGTTCTCGGGCATGGAGCATCAGTCAAAATATCATAAAGCATGACGGACTAAGAGTATACCAGATCAAGATACTGGGCACGCGCAATGGCCTGTTCTTTAGTCACACATGCCCCCATAGCAATATCTTGAGAAATTTTGCTAACAAAGGATGTGGTGAACCAATGAGCTAGTAGTTGATAAGGTATATCAAACTTGATCAGCCTACGATGACGTCGCCACTCATGAATATGATCAGATATGTGGGTGGCTTTATCCTACTTCAACGAAGTCAGGAGATGCGTCCCGGCTTCATAGCGAACCGGTAACTGAAAGTGAGTCAGAAAAGCCATTGCTAAAGTATTGAAATCTTGAAAGATGCCACGGGGTAATTCAATTTACCACTTAGCGGCAACACCTGTAAGAGTGCGCTGGAAGAGACGTAGGCGAATTGAGTCATCGACCCAAGAATTAGATGAATACCAAAGACGGTAAGTCATTACATGAGCTTGGGGGTCTTCTCCATCTTTACCTTCAAACTTAGGGTAGTCGCCGGGTACCTTGGTCGGAACCGGAGGCCAATAAGGATTGTGAAGAATCGGATCATTGGTTAACTTAGAAACGTCCGATAAGTCCAAGGTAGCCAAGAACGGAAATTGCAGATTAAACGGCATACCAGGCCCTCGATAAGGACCGGTACCTGTACTCCACGCTGGTTGAGAATATCCTTGCCCCCATGTTTTTTGTCTCGAAGGATTCTGACCATAGCGGGTATAGGGCATATAACCAGTTTGATTCGGTTGCTGGTAACCAGTGTACGGGGTTTGATAACCAGAGTATGGAACCTGATTATATGTCGGTCCTATTTGAGCAGTCTGTGGATTTGGCTGCTGAGTATAGGTGTAGCCGGGTTGTTGAGTGTAATAATGGGAACCTTGGGGCGGGTTATAAGTTGATTGAGATTAACCGTGAGGGTAGTAACCACCTTGAGGTTGAGTGGGCTGCTGATAGGTGGGACCCTGCTGAGCGCGATAATTAGGGTGCACCGGTTGATTTGGTTGCAGCATTGAGTAAATCGGCTGTTGAGCAGGGTTGACAAGATGTGTAGGCTGGCATGGTTGGACAGGCTGGCCAGGCTGAACGTGCTACCCTGGTTGAATAGGTTGTCCTAGGTGAACAGGTTGTGCCAGTTGTGCAGGTTGACCTGGCTGTTGTGGAGCACCAGTTTGTACTGGATGGGCCGGTTGGCCTGGTGGTGGAATAGAGCCAGGTGGTGGCTGGTAACTGGTTTGATCTGCCACAGGACCATAAGATGATCCTGGCTGATGTGCAACATTCAGACCAAAAGGATACTGAGGTTGCATGGGTTGGGAAGGTTGGACTTTCCCCCCAGGACCATATACCGGCCCCGGTTGGTACCTCGGTTGACCTGTGAGTCCTTGAGGTTGCCCAGGTTGGAATCCAGGAAGAGGCTGCATAGGTTGACCTGAAGGGTTGTAATACTATCCTTGCGGACCATATAATGGCCCTTGCTGGCCTTGCGGGTCCTAAGGATAGCCAGGCTGGCCTGAAGGTTGGCCTTGAAAATGTTGTCCTTGCGGGTTATAAGACTGCCTAGCCTGGTTAGACAGAAAACCTTGAGCATGAAGGTGAGCCTCTGGAGCGGGTAAACGTAAAGGATTCCTGTAATCATTGTACTGATATGGAAAAACGTACACGAGCGTACCGTCCTGTGCATAATGCGAAAAATACGGGCAGTTGGGATCTTGAGAGGATTTTCCGACCTCGGGGTTTGATTGTTGTAAGGAAAATCGATACTCTTTAGGAGAGATGTTCTCCGACATAGCAGAAGCTATATAAACATCTTCGGGAAGCGACGTAGCCCTTACGGACTGAGTGGTAACAACAGGTGTACATGCAACCACACAAATAGTGGGCCTGATGTGTATAGAAGTGACTTGAGGGGATGACGTGATGGGTGTCCTAGGAGACATCCCCAATGAGGGAATAACTGGCCTTGTAGAGGGAGTTGATATCCCCATAGAGGAAACGACGGTCATAATCTGACTTAAAGATCTATACCCTGATGGTAGTGAGGGACCGGGCGAAGACATAACTGATAATTCGGGGTTGTCTTCTAGGAACAACTGGTAATATTCACCAGACGTGGGGATTTCCTCACTAGGAGAATGGCTAGATGCACCCATATCTGAACCTGTCGCTAGATCTCATAACAGACGGCGAGGACTAGGAGGAATAACAGCATCTAGAAAACGCGAACTCGATGTAAGAGGAGGGAAATGTTCCCCTACTCCAAATCCAGACCAAGGGTTGGATAAGGGCCAATTGAACTCAACTGGTCCTCCAAAGGGAAGCTCAGACAGAACCGGTCCCCCGTCGGGAAACTTGGAAATAATGGGCTGCTGATGTTTAGCAGAGGATTGCGAGACCTCTGATGAATCGTCCGTATATGGACCACCAGTAGATGAAACTGAGGGTTCTGCCACTGTGACAATAATGACACAAGGAAGAGATCAAACACAACACACGGGCTAAAATGAATCAAGGCACACAATCAAACGGCCAACAAGTAAGATCTAATAGGGCGTGTGATCGCGGGTGATTTATTTTACGACATTGAAACTTAGAAACTTCACCGTTTCATGTTTTAAGAGTCGAGAAATGGATGAAAGATGACTCTATCTCTTTCAGTTTTGAAGCAAGCGTGAAAGGACAAGTGCTTGGTGATCTTTTCAAATTTAAGGAGTCAGATAAGATCAGAATGATTCACTGTGAATACTTTGTCAGCATGTACCAAATAACCGTGAACTGCAATATACACCTTGGTTTCAAAATGAAAGAGAAATCAACCAAGGACTTAACGTACATGCGGAAATCTCCCCGAATGCTGTGTCCGGTGTATCAAGGATATAGGGCGGTAGACTCGGCTTCCTATGGATAAAGGATAGAAACCTAGTGGGGTCTCCTTTATATACTTGACGGTACGGGGAGCATAAGTCCGTACTAGTGCTATCTAAAGCCAAGAGGCGAACGACAGCTACTACACCTTGGTTTCAAAATGAAAGAGAAATCAACCAAGGACTTGACGTACATGCAGGAAATCTCCCCGAATGCTGTATCTGGTGTATCACGGGTATAAGGCGGCAGAATCAGCTTCCTATGGATAAAGAATAGCAACCTAGTGGGGTATCCCTTTATATACGCGACAGTACGGGGTGCACAAGTCCATACTAGTGTTGTCTAAAGCCAAGAGGCGAACGACAACTACTAGGTTTAACGACGCCAGAACACGTCCCTAGCCTAGACCTCTAAATATTTCGTTAATGTTTCAATGTTTTGCCTAGGTGTAAATTTATTAATCACTAATAACACCAAAAAGATGTAATTCACACTAACTAATCCAAAGAAAAAGAGATTTTTTTTTTGTATTTTCAATGTTTAAGAGCAAAATGCACTAAACAAAATGAAAACTAATGAAAAGAGCAATTTGAGAAGCGATAGAAAAGGAGTCAAAACTAGAAAATATTCACTCAATGCAAGCACACAATCAAACCTCAAATTGACAAAATGTCCCTCAAATCAAAATACACTCAAAGACTCAAATGAACCATGTAATCTAGGCCCAAAACGAGAAAAGGCGGAATTCGAATGAAGAAGAAGCCAATCACTCAAATAATGCAATAAAATGATAGACACCCACCAAAATAATGCAGAGAAGCAATCACAAAGTTGACTGAACAAATAGAAACCACAAACTCCCAAGGGAGGCTTGACGCACAATAGCACCTAGATGCCCTAGGGCTAGAATGTAAAATCAACAGAAAAGGGAAAACAACCAAAGGATGAAGGTTGCAGTCAGTCAAACAAGGCTCCAGAACACTCAGGTAGTCAAAGAAATGAAACCAAAATCACAGATCAAGCTCAGAAAGCCCAAAACAGAGCAAACCCTAGCACCTTTCAGGATTGGCGCGACTGTCAGGCGGAATCTAGTGCCAGAACAGGATTGGCGCGGGTAGTAAACTGGCAACTAGCGCCAATTGGCGCGACTATCAGGCTAATAAGTGCGCCAGTCAAGTTTACTATGTAAAAATAAAAAAGAGAAATCCAAGAAGCATACCAGTGATGTTGAAGCTGAAAACAAAAGCCAAACACACGAAAAGAGCCAGCCAAAATAGCTGATCAAGAAAGCAAAGTCAAGAATCGACTGAAAGACAAGACAATACTCCAAGTGTTTAGTTCATAAACTAGACCGGAGATTGACTGAAGCAACATTCATCTACTTTCGCTAATGCAGAGCAAGAGTGTTTCGAAGTCTATCTGGCTAACTTCAGGCTCCGTCTGTAGTTTATAAAGCAAACAACAAGCTAACCTCCCTAGTGGAGTTGCCAATTTGTTGTAGAGGTAAATCCCCTCCGCGGACAGAGGTGATCCCTACTAGCCTAGATCGGGTCTAGCAACAATCGTATCATGCTAAGGTGCAAGTTCCTAATTTCAATAGACCAAATTCCAACGAAGGCCTACCTCAAGTCCAACGCTATTTTTCGTAGAGAAGATGGCGCTCTCATTTCCTTGCTCCAACAGATCACAATCCACTCGCTTGCCGCGATCGAACACCCGCACACACAAGAAACACGAAAAACACAAGCGTAAAACCCGATATATGCAATTATGTATCAGTCAGAGAAGACACAACTCATGATCATAATGAAAAATATGAGTGGAACCATAACCAATAGTCGCTTATCATTAATTCATACAAAGGAAAATACAACCTGGCTCTGACGTTGAACCTTCCTTCGGCGGGTCGTCAGTAGAATACGTCTCGGTAAATCTTGTTGGGAATGGGGACAAGCCTCTCTTTTCGATCGTCAATCTCCTTGCTATTGATTTGGCACTATGAGGACTATCAAGGCTCTTGCAGCATTCTTTAGGCTATGAAAGCTCTTGGAGACTAGCTTGCAAAGGGAAATGGCAAGCTTATATAGATGGTGGAAGGGGAGTTGGGATCCCTACAATCATGGGATTGGCCCTATCCTCAAGGAAGCTTCCATGAGAGGTGGAAAACTACTTCCTCTACATGGAGATCCGGAGCCAACCTCCCAACTCAATTTAGAGTCTAGTTCAGGAATTGGTTGGAGTCAATCTTCCACCATTTATTTTTAAAAAACACTCCTTATTAAGCCTGGTGTGGGTGCGACTCTAGGACAGAGCGCCAGTTGGTGCGCCCTCTTTGGAGGATTTCCCCCATTGTCGCAGGTATAACACTGACGAGTCGCGCCAAGGATAAAAAGGCTATTTTTAGGGTTTTTTACAAGGAGTTGTCTTCAGGGGAATGAAAGTCCATGTTTAGGGGAATGCCATGAAAGTGTTTTCAGATCATGTCACTGCTCACAGGTCACGGAATGAGCCCTCCAATGTGCGGGACGGGGAATTGCAAGGACGGTGAAAAATTGCTGTGTAACAATGGGCATCATGATATGTTTCAGGAGCCAACAGGATTTCCTCCAAAAAGGGAAATTCAACATGGGATTCATTTGCAGAAGGATTGTCCTCTTACAAACATCGGTATGTATCGCATGTCGATAATGGAGAATGTTGAAATAAAGAGGCAAATCAAAGATATGTTGGATAAAGGTATCATAAGGCCAAGCACCTTTCCATGTGGTTCACCCATAGTCTTGATACCAAAGAAAGATGGGACTTGGCACATGTGTGTAGATTTTCGAGCTTTGAACAAAATTACGGCAAAAAATCGTTACCCACTCCCAAGAATAGATTATTTGCTTGATGAGCTGAAAGAAGCAAATTTTTTCACTAAGTTAGATTTACGAAGTGGATATCATCATGTAAGAATTGCAGAAAGTGACATATGGAAAACTTCATTAAAAACCAAACAAGGACTCTTTGAGTGGCTAGTTATGCCTTTTGGTTTATGTTATGCACCGAAAACTTTTATGCGGGTTATGGATAATGTTTTTCAGCCATTCCTTGATGAATTTGTTATTGTTTACTTAGATGACATTTTTATTTTCAGTAAAACAAGAGAAGATCATGTCTTGCATGTAAATAAAGTGCTTGATATGTTGAAGAAAGGGAAATTGTTTCTTAAGATGTCAAAATGTGAGTTTGGAAAGACTTCTTTGGTATATTTGGGACATATTGTAGGAGGAGGAGAATTAAGGATTGATCCTTCTAAAGTGGAGGCCATTGTGAATTGGCCCACACCCAAAACAGTTACTAAGGTAAGAAGTTTCTTAGGTGCAGCTCAATATTGGAGGAAATTTATTGCTAACTTTTCTTCCATTGCATCTCCTATGCATGCAGTGACAAGTGTGAAGAAAGGCTTCCAATGGGGAGGAAAACAGTAGCAAGCTTTCAAAGCTTTAAAAGACAAGATTAGTTAAGATCCATTCCTTGCACTACCAAATTTGAGACAGCCATTCGAGATACAAATCGATGATAGTGACTATGCCATGGGCATAGTCCTTTTGTGGCATGGTAAGCCTATTGCCTTTCATTCAGAAACTTTTAAAGGTGTTGTGACTAATTATCCTACATATGATAAAGAACTATGTGCATTGGTACAAAGCGTGAAGAAGTGGAAACACTACTTGATGGGTAAAGAGACTATTGTACACACCGATCACCAACCATTACAATACTTGCAGTCGCAAACAAAACTACAGCAATAAAGATATTTCAGGTGGATGGGATTTCTTCAACAATTTCACTAGGTTATAAGGCAAAAAAAAAGGCATATTTAATAAAGTTACAGATATGTTTTCGAGACCAACCATTAGTGCTTATAATTTACTCAAAAAATATTTTGTTGTACGTGAGAGTTACATAGAACAATATGCACATGGCGTTGATTTCAAAGATGTGTATTCTAGTTTCAGTGAAGGGAAAAAAGTTGAAGAAAGAGATTATCACATGCATAAAAATTTGCTATTTCATTTGGGAAAACTATGTATCCCACAAGGAGAGAGGGTAAGTGTCATGAGAGAAGCTCATTCTTCTCTTATTACTGGACAGTTTGGGGTAAGCAAAATAGTGGCACATCTACAGAGGTATTGTTATTGGTCTCGCATGATAGATAGTGTGTCACGTTTTATAAGAGGTTGTTCTATGTGTGCAACAAGTAAGCCTAGTAATAGGAAGCTTGGATTGTACACGCCACTACCGGTAGCATCAAGGCCATGGGAGAGTGTCTCCATGAACTTTGTTGGAGGCCTACCTATGTCAAGAAAGAAACATGATTATCTTTTTGTAGTTGTGGATAGATTCAGTAAAATGTGTGTACTCATGACATGTAAGAATACCATTACTGCTGAACATATTGCTGAACTTTATTTTCAAAATGTTTGGGTTCATTTTGGATTGCCCACTTCTATTTTTAGTGACAGGGATTCTAGGTTCATTGGGAAATTTTGGTTAAATCTATGGAGAATGATGGGCAAAAAATTGAAAAAGAGTATCGCTTTTCATCCACAAACAGATGGAAAAATCGAAGTGGTGAACATAACAGTTGTGCATCTATTGAGAGGGTATTGCAGCAAACATTCTAAGTTGTGGGATAAACAATTGCATTACATTCAACACGCTTACAACTGGGCAAATCACTCTTCAACAAAAACCTCACCTTTTGAAGCATGCTTTGGGTATTTTCCAAAATCGCCATTAGAATTCATCTTTGGGAAGGATGTTGCAATTGATGGCCATAGTGATATTTATAGGGCTCTACATTTCATTGAGAAAATTCAGATGATACATCAACAAGTTCAAGAAAAACTTGAGAAAAGTCAAAGAAAATACAAAGAGAGGCGTCACAAACACCGAGTCGATCTCAAGTTTCAAGAGGGAGATGAGATATGGTTTCACATTAGCAAAGAAAGGATGAAAGGGAAAGGTAAAAAACTCAAACCCATTTTCTATGGTCCTTTCAAGATCATAAAAAAAGTTGGTAATAATGCATTCCAACTTGATTTGCCTTCTTACATGCAAATGTATTCAGTTGTTAATGTTGAAAACTTACACTTGTATGAGCCTCCTTTGATCAATGATCAAGGAAGTAATGGTCAGCTACCTTCTATTGAGGATTTCTCACCAAAATTTCTGGATGAGCTCAAAGAAGATACAATTCTTGACAGGAGGACAAGAGCATCAAAGAGGGGAAGTGTTGAATACCCTCAATTTGGGCTCAAAGGCACTAAACCAAGAAAGGAAAAATGGATGGAGATTGAAAAGGTGAGGGAGTTGTACCCTCATCTACTGAACATGTAATCAAGTCTTTTTGGGTCCAAAAGCTTCCCAATGGGGAGGAATGATCAGGAGTTCATAAAGTTTGCTCAAAATTCAAAGTTACAGGATTGGGTTGAAACCAGGATGGTCGTGTAGTTATCATCTTCCGGATTCTGGTGCTGCGAATGGTTCAAAAAACAGATGTCATATGAGGAGCAATCAACTAAAGACATAAATACTTAGAAGAATTCCAAGAGATGAATGGACGGTCGCGATTAAATTTCAGATCTAAGGGCGAAAGATGAACGGTCTTGATGACTTTGCAAGTCTAACATAATGATATGCGATGAATTGGCAGAGACAGACGTGAGCCATTGGATCATGTAGCAGATCAATGGTGGATGATGAATCGTGATTTTTCATTTCGTAAATAATAGTGGTTACCATTAAGAGTTCGCATAGTATGTTAAATGGTTTGCGATGTGATGCGAGAAGGATGAAGGATGTGATACGATGAGGGGGAGCCACGTGTGGGCTTTACGCAATAGCGCACTTCGCAATTTTTGTGGTTTAGCGAATTCACAAAGAGTTAAAAGTTGCGGGCAAGTGATTGCAATCGCTTGCGATCGGTTCGACGTATAGTGGATCCCTCTAGAAAGAAGTCTCTGTGTCTATAACATGTTTTGGGTTATTTTCATTCTATTATAAATAGCATTGTTTGATCACTTCAAGTATGTATGTTATTTAACTCTAAATTGTATTTTGTTGTGTTCCGGTCAAACCACTTAACGGTTGGCGGTGCGCATGTGGCTACCACCCTAACCATAATGTTTAATACATGGCTTAATAGGCAGAGCAGATAGGGATGCACCAAATTTGACGGTCATCCCTAATTTAACCCCAGTTAACTAGAGTTCTCCACATTTAATGGAGTTTCCTAGGAGATATTGGGTAAAAGTGTAGGAGGCTCAATTTTCGACCATTCTGAGTGAATGAAGAGCCATTATTAACTAATTGGAGCATTCCGAAGCCATTGGTGCAGACAAAACAACCATTAGAGCACTATAACTATATGTAATAGAAAAAAAATTAGCATAATGAAAGATGGAAAAGCCATTCGAAGCTAGACCAATAGATGTAGCCAAGGAAGGGTGGACTGCTTCATCATGCCTGCTGTGTAAATTTCATGTGGTGACTTATTTCTCTGTTTTACCCTTTTGTTCAGTGTTATTTATGCTTATTTTATGCTTCTAATTCACAAAATTGTAGAAATTATATAACTGATATGTTATACACCCGAGATTCTCCTGATCACACACTATTGGACTTCATGCACAATACAAAATATCTTCTACCATTGATCATTAATTGCGGAAATAAAATCAATTGCATGCACACATTAAAACCATAAAAATTCACACATATGAACACAGTATTTATGGGAAAGCTTAAAGATGAAAACCCCCAACTATCTGTATATTATATTTCATAGAGATCATGTAACAATCATCATACAAAGCTCCTCACAAGCTCTCAGTACAATCTCCAATTGCTACACACTAATCAGGTCCGATCTAGCAAATCTCATGCTCCAATCTCTGCCACCTGCTAGCCTGCCTCTCCTGCGCAGTCAATGCTAAAGAATGGCTCTGAATGAACTCGAATTGGTCTAGCCTTGCTCACACAATCCTCATTGGCATCTCCAACCACTGTGTGTTGCAAATCATGCAACACTATAGTCACAACTGATAGTCATAGTGCTCTTTCACCTACCTCTTCACTGGTCTCCACTGAAATTGTCCATGCACTGTAGTTAACTGATGTATTATTTAGTTTATTAATGAGTTAATAATTAGTGAATTAATTAATAATTAATTCACACCACTCTCACTTGTGTATCAATCAGTTAAACTAGATACAACTAGCTCAACTATGTTTAACTGAGTTAAACTGAACACAACTCCACCAACTACCTCAATAACTCCACCAAACTCTGTCACATGAGTTCTAACTGAAGTCTCCATGCAATAGCTTCACTTAACCCTTAGGAATAGTGTAATTCCTTCTGTCAAATCCTGTGCCACATCTGTGCACTTAACTGAAGTGCTTCAAGAGAATAAGATAATGTTTATAGTCCAAATATTATTGAGAGCTAATAATATTCGACATATCTATTTTTAGACTGGCAATCTAAAAACAGATTCTGGCCAATATGTGTAAAAATAGAAGTCCGTCTATTTTTCCAACTTGACCAACCATCCACAAATAGCATCCTGCAACTCATAGAATATGATCGACATGTCTAAAAATAGACATAGTCTAAAAGTAGACTTTGCACCAAAAATAGCATGCGGGCCCACTTAGTGAAGGCGACTTCTTTCCACTAAGTTCATCATCTTGTTGCAATCTCAACAAAAATTTCATCTATAAATCATGGAAGAACTCATTAATCCTTATGCAAACTAATGAACCAATTATGCACATGTTTTTAAAACTAAAAGACCCTTAGCACATCAAAACTAATATAGTCATTTCATATCATCAAGCATTTTTTAAAAAGATTTGAGTTATAAGTCATATTTAATATTTTTGATAAATGATATATCATGAGGCCTTGGGTTTATCAATATTATTCTCAAACGATAAAAAAACAAAAAATCAAGTTTTATAAGCAGAGGCATTGTAGTTTTTGTTTTAGGAGAGCCGCAAAATCATTTTCCAGTGCCTACAGTAGTGCTGCAAAATCATTTTCCGGTGCCTACAAGTTTTGGGGCAGATTTGAATTGGTAATCTGCAGCAAAAACAGGGGTTTATTATTATAAAGTTACAAGAAATTTTATAGTCCAATTCCAAATACTATTGACCTTACTGGCCTATGTGAAGAATATTCAATGAATACAACAATAACTCTAAAGGGAGAGACACTACTATCATATAAATCAGCACGATATCGACTCTTATAAAGGACAAAAAATTGAATCGTGGTATATGCCAAGTAGGAGGGATTTTGATTAGATTAACAATTCTGCAAATATTACATTGTGTAGATGCTAAAATTATCATGGGAAACCCCTGCAAGGTATTTAAAGTCTTGATATCAAAGAATGGAAAACAAGGTCACACAAGATGTCATTTTGTAGGCATGGATATATGCTAATGGTGCAATTTTTGTTGAGGACATGGTCAACATGCTCTAGAATGCCTCCTTAAATAATCTAGGTGAATATATATATAAATTGGTACTATTATGCATCCCTAGAGATAGTGAATGTAGAGTAATAAATCTTCATTTGAAATATGTAATTTGCATTCGAATAGATCCTCACTAGATATCACAAAAAGAAGGATTAATTCAAGCAGATACTCTTCTATTAATTATTTCTTAGAAGGAATTAGTTCTTTGGGATAGTGGAAAATGGAATATATAACATTTCAAATTAGCAAGAAAAGGATTAGATCCAAATGCATAGATATTAAACCTAGCACTTCAAGGAGAAATGGTAGCACTCTCTTTTTCCCTGTTTTAGTCCCCATGTTCAAATAGAGATTCCAAGAAGTTGAAAATGAATTTTTAAAACTCCAGAAAGGTATTTTGTTGGAATGAAAACATTTACAAAAACCTCTTTCATGTTTTACCCAACTATCATGGTTTGGAAAATACAAAGGAATCTTTAGTTTCTGAATTATGCAATATACATATAGCGGGGTTTTTAGCGGAGGATTTCCCCAAGAAATACTTGTGTGTTGTGCGATTGAAATTATCTCTTTCCTGTTTTGTGATTTCAATATCTAAATTGGATTTTGCAATTGGTAGAGTAGATTCAAGTATAATGTTTTAGCATATTTAAATTATGAGTCAAATCTACATGGCTTTTCTACACACTAGAACGAAATTTATATGTTTCAAGAGAAACTGATAAGGAGATCATGTCCATAGTTCAAAAATGCTCAAAAAAGAAAGTGCTAAAAAATGTTTGCAACCGGAGCGACCGAAAAGGTCTCATCGTTACGATTCTGGTGCCGTGAATGGTTCACAAAACAAAGGCGTATGCAGAAGTTATGAAGGTTTGAAAAGCCCAGTAAACTCCAAAAACTGGACCTTTGACTCATTTTGAATTTTTATGAAATTTTGAAAATATATATATATATATATATATATATATATATATATATATATATATATATATATATATATATATATATATATATATATATATATATATATATTTGGCAAAAAATTATTTATTAAGGTTATTCGGCCTATCAGTGGGCGCCATGTGGCCCCAGGCTAGAGGTTAAAGGCGAATGATAAATTTTTTTGAGTCTACAGGAATGGAACTCGAGACCTCCAGTCCACGTGCAGGAATGCCCGAATAGTCGGGTTGTGCATTGGTTCTTACCATTCTAAGGTTGCAGCATATATTTAAACTTTATTAAATCTTCCATCAACGGTAAAGGGGACCAGCCCCTAAGGGCCAACCCCCGCTTCATAAGACTTAACACTATGAACCAAGCCGTAACACCTACCGACAGTTACGTAACGACCTTAACCATGCAGTCTTTATAGACATGTGACCACAACGTTTTAACGTGACATTTTATACAATGGCTTAAACGACGGGGTACATTCCGACGGTTACGACGAATGTCCATGTGACCACTCCGACCTGACAATAAATGCTAACTCCTAAACCGCTACCATCTATGGAGCGCACCACCAAAATTGGTGGTCAGAGCCAAATCTTTTGGGCTTAACTGGAGTGTCTCCACATTTAGTGGAGTTTTTTAAGGGATATTGGGAAGTTTACAGTTTTGGCCATAACTCCTTATATTTTCAACCAATTTTGATGCATGGATAGTCAATTTATGGTGTTCTTGACATTTTGAACACATTGGAATAGTTTTTAGAGCCATCAGAGGTCATCTTGTATAGGTTTAGCTTCGAGAAAGGGCAAGGAGCCACTAGGGCCACTAGGGTGTTTTTAGTGTATTGAGCATCCATTCTCTGTTTTCTGCAAATGAATAGTCATTCCTGGCTAATTCAATAATTCTAAAGTTGTTTTTACATAGAGAACAACCATTTTAGGCTTTTTTTCACATGTAATTACCATTTTTTAGAAATAATATATGAGGGACATGCCATTGGGAGTTGGACCAGCAGATGTAGCCTAGGAGGGGTGAATTGCTTCATCAAATTTGCTGAGTACTATTACATGTGATGTTTAATTCTCTGTTATTTACTATTGTAAAGTGTTTTATAAGAAATTTGCATGCTTTAGCCTCACACATAAATTTGTTTAACTAAGTTAAAACCATTTGTTTCACCTGCAAACTTCAGAGAACCCTATTCACACATTTTAATTACTGTTTGGATACTTAGCATAGAAAAACTAATACATTCCATTCAAATCAAGTTAATATCAGAGCTAGAGTTTTACTCTCTATATTGTTACTGTGAAAAGTTTTTTTAAGTGTTTGCAAAGGTTTTCATGCTTACTAGGTTGAAGCTTAAGAGAGGACAAGGTCAATTGGCAAAGACTTTAAGTAATCCACAACCAAGGAGGGAAAGACTGCCATTATTTCCACCTTCAATTTCACCTCAAAGAGAAGAAGAAGAAGCCATAAGCATGAATTCAAGAGAAGGAGAAATCCATGAAGAATTTGATCCCAAGGAGGAAGAAAGGGTGTTTAGAAAAGCATTCCTTGACTTGACTGAAATGGTGAGAGTTCGAAAGAAATGGAAAAATTGAAGGAGAAGGATCCAATCTTCACAAGGAAGGAGAGGTATCGTCAGGAGGCCAAATGATGAGGATAAAACCAAGAAGGGTAATGGAGGAAATGGAGGCAGTGGAAAGTCACCATCATCACCCTTATCTTCATCTTCATCAAATTCATTAACCTCTACATCATCTTTAGTACATCATTCTCACAAAGTCAAGAACACGAGTAAAAGTCCTTTTCTTATACTTGATGTTAATTTTGAATTGCCAAAGTTTTATGGTGAAGTTAATGCAGAAAAGCTAGATAATTGGATTTGGCAATTAGAGGTCTATTTAATAGTTCAAAATTTTCATGATGGCGAAACCAAAATCCAATTAGCTTCACTGAGAATGGAAGGTGCAGCTCTTGTTTGGTGGGAAGCCAAGACAAAGGAGGAGATCAAGAAATATCATAAGATTATCTTATCATGGTCTAATTTCATTTATGCAATAAAGCAACAGTTTTATCCATTAGCTCACATGCAGAAAGCCATAATGGATTGGCAAAATTTTAAGCAATTGAAAGGAAAAATTATTCAAGTTTATACCCAATAATTTAGAAGAAGATCTCTTTTACTAGGAGTATATTTTCATAGCCAAGACACTTTACTCAAGTGTATAGGAGGTTTTCATACTTACCTAAGACATACCATTCTCATGTTTAGCCCTACAAGCTTAGATGAAGTTTGTGTTCAAGCCACGCAGTTAGCGGCAAGGGGAAAACAAAACTTAGATGGGAATGAGGAAAGTGAGTTTAAAGGCAAATGGATGAAAAAGAGAAATGAAAATTCTAAAAAAGAGAAGGGAAAATTCTTTTGCAAACACTGTTCTAAAACAAGCAATGATGAGGACAATTGTTGGAAACTTCATCCAGAGTTGAAACTAGAAATTTTTAAAGCCAAAGATAAAGCCAAGGAGAAAGGAAAGACAGTTGCAATAGCTGAACAGGACCTAGGGTTAGAATCAGGAGATGATACAAAAATCATAGCTATGACACTAAAGAAATTTAAGGGAAAAGAGAATGAAAATAAACCTAGTTCTAGTATTTCTAACTGTCACATAGAAGCTCCAAGTGAAGAAAAGAGAATTGAACTGTTTCATGTGAGGGTCATTTCCAAACATACCAAGGTTATACACTATTTGACAGTGGATCGCAAGAGAACCTTATTTATGAAGACTTAGTCAAGAAACTAAACTTGAGAACATTCCACATCCAAAACCATATCCTCTTGGTTGGATTTATAAGGATGTAAATTTATAGGTTTCAAAGAAGTGCATGTTGTGCTTTGCAATCACAACACATTATATTGACACGGTTGAATTAGATGTTGTTCCGCTTGATATAACATGTATGGTGTTGGGAAGTCCTTACTTGTATGATAGGAAAGCTATCCTCCATCGCCATGAGAACAAGTATCATTTATTCAAGGATGGAAAGGAGTACATAGTGAGGGTTCATCACAAAAAACTAGACTCTTCTTTAGTGAATGTAGGGCAGATGAATAGGCTTGTCAATGTAAGTCAAAACTTGACATTGATGATGATTAAGCAAAGGGAATTTTTACATCATCCTTTTCATGTAAATGCTGATGTAAATAATGAGTTGTTTTAGATTGAAAGAAGGTTGTCCTTGAAAGAAGATGGCAAGTAGTTGCAGCAATCGTCTTTGGTGTCGATCGGTGCTGGAAAAAAAGTGTAAGTGCAAGAAGGTGCAAAGGTCCAAGAGAGGGTAAAGCAACTTAGAAAAGAAGGCACAAAGTTCAACAATTATCATTGTTGGTTTCAGAAAGGCATGGTACTATGGCGAGAAAACTTGGTCAGGAATCGACACAAGTAGAAGGCTAATTCAATAAAAATTCGCCATAAGGACATGATGGAAGGTGAAAGTAATTTTCAGTTTCCTTTGAATATAGACCAATGTAGAAATAATATGTTTTCTTCAAAGTTAATTTGTTGTTCTGCAAGTTTCGAAAATGTTCAACATGACAAGGTCGAAGTCAGCAACGGTTGGTCAATGGAATCAAGGAAAAATTGTCCTTTCATGAGAAGCTCCAATTAATGAAATCAGGGAAATTTCAGTGGATTAAGATTGGAAGAGTGGGGACATAGTCTCCTCATCTTCATGTTCAATAGTCCATAGAGCTTTTGGGGTCCAAAAGCTTCCTAGTGGGGAGGTGTGATCAGGAGAGCATGTCCATAGTTCAAAAATGCTAAAAAATGGAAGTGCTCAAAAATGTTTGCAACCTTAGCGATCGAAAAGGTCTCGTCCCTGTGATTCTGGTGCCGTGAACGGTTCGCAAAACAGAGGTCGTATGCAGAAGTTATGAAGGTTTGAAAAGCCCAGTAAAGTCCAAAAACTGGACCTTTGACTCATTTTGACTTTTTATGAATTTTGAAATCTATATATATATTTGGAAAAAAAAATTGTATTAAGGTTTTTCGGCCTATAAGTGGGTGCCACGTAGCCTGCGCGAAGGCTGCCACGTGGCCCCAGGCTAGAGGTTAAAGGAAAATGATAAATTTTTTGGAGTCTACGTGAATGGAACCTGAGACCTCCAGTCTGCGTGCAGGAATGCCTGAATAGTCATGTTTTCCGTTGGTTCTTACCTTTCTAAGCTTGCAACATATATTTAAACTTTATTAAATCTTTCGTCGGTGGTAAAAGGGACCAGCCCTTAAGGGCCAGCCCCCGCTTCATAAGACTTAACGCTGCAAACCAAATGCTAACACCTATTAGCAGTTACGTAACCACCTTAACCACGTGATCTTTACGGACATGTGACCACAATGTTTTAACGTGACATTTAATGCAACGACTTAAATGACATGGTATGGTCCAACGGTTACAACGGATGTCCATGTGACCACTCCGACCTGAAAATAAATGCTAAATCCTAAACCACTGCCATCTATGGAGCGTGCCACCAAAATTGGCAGTTAGAGCCAAATCTTTCGGGCTTAACTGGAGTATCTCCACATTTAGTGGAGTTTTTTAAGGGATATTGGGCAGTTTACTGTTTTGGCCATAAATCCTTGGAGTTTCAACCAATTTTGATGCATGGATAGTCAATTTTTGGTACTCATGACATTTTAAACTCATTGGCACATGTTTTAGAGCCATCAGAGGTCATCTTGTGTAGGTTTAGCTTCAGGAAAGGTCAAGGAGCCACTAGGGTGTTTTCAGTGTATTGAGCCTCCATTCTCGTTTTTCTACAAATGAATAGTCATTCCTGGCTAATTCAAGCATTCTGAAGCTATTTTTACAGAGAGAACAACCATTTGAGGCTTTATTTAACATGTACTTACCATTTTTGAGAAATAAGATATGAGGGGCATGCCATTGGGAGCTAGACCAACAGATGTAGCCCAAGAGGGGTGAACTGCTTCATAAAATTTGCTAAGTACTGTTACATGTGATGTTTAATTCTCTATTATTTATTGCTGTACAGTGTTTTATAAGAAATTTACTTGCTTTAACCTCACACAGAAATCTGTTTAACTAAGTTAAAACCATTTTTTTCACCTGCAAACTTCAAAGAACCTTATGCACACATTTTAATTACTATTTGGATACTTAGCACAACAAAACTAATACATTCCATTCAGATCAGAAACAATATAAAAATTAGTATTAAATGGACCCTATGGCCAGTGCTTTTCTTGGAAAGCCACGTGTTAACTCTGACATCCAAAAAGAGGAATAATTTTATAGATGAAGAATTATTTACTCTGAGCCCTAAATGCTAGGGGGTTCCTCACATATAGTAGTGTGCAGGACAAGAAAACTCCACAATGTCAGCAATAAGATCCAATGGCAATGGACGATTCATGAATTGCAACAAGGGACGAGCTTCGTTAGATCCATGCAAGAAGTGCAAGAGTTAGTTTCCAATATCACAATGATGTAGGTATGTAATACCAACATTTATCAACTGACGATTTCCGATACACCAACATCATTGCAAAATAAGAACCAAATTGGTTCAACCAATTAGTGTGTTAAAAAATAAAACATTAAACTATATTAAAAATAAATTAAATTAGTTTCTAATGTTAACTTTGGAAACTGATGTTTAATTTTTCAGTCAAACTAGGATTAATTGGAGGTCAACCATATATCCAATAGGTTATATCTACGAGTAGTAGGATAATAACAAGGAAAAAGTGAGACCAAATAATACAGAAGGGAAAAAATTTAAGCATAAGAATAAAGGATCAATATTAAAATGAATAGATAAATGAAAGGAGATGTAATTAGAATTTAAAAAAAAAATAGAAAGATGAACATAAAGAAATCTGGAAAGGATTAAGGAGTTTGAAATTTTATTTCCATTTCTAGTGCATCTTGAAGATTCAATAAGGGTAAAAAGGGGCTAAGGAAATAATTTTGGTTATGTCCAAACAAATGAGGCTTTTAGTAATTGCCGACTTAGAGACCTGATTGTGAAAAGTGTCAACTATATGTTCTTTAGGAACTACTTAGAAATAATTTTCTTTATTCTTATTTACTTCAAATGTTGGTTAACAATTATTCAATATTAATTTGGAACGATAATTGATTAATGTAATATTAGTATTCTTCAATTATTAATTAAATAATATCTAGGATTTCTAACAAATATTTTCATTCTTTATATACTTTTACCAACATTTTTTTTACTATCATATAATAATTTTTCCTTGATGATGGATGGAGTGTACACTTGAAACATCGGATGTTGCTACTTCTACATAATTTTAACTACATTGAAATTGGTTGGACAATTAAACAAAAGATTTAATGCAACTCTGCTCCATATACAATTTAATCACTCAACTATTTCAGTGCAAGTTAAAAAATGAGTATCATGTTTGACTAAGAATGCACCCAATGATGAAAATTCAATTTAATCTCAAAAAATACAAGTAAAATTACAAAGAAAAAGAGTTTGCAGGTTACATTTGATCTTCAAATTTGAAAGCTTGATCGTGCTTCAATTACACAGAAAAAGACTTTGCAAGTTACATTTGATCTTGAAATTTGAAAGCTTGATTGTGCTTCATTAGGTTGATTTGATCAGTGTTGATATAATGTCATTAAGTTGATTTGACCAGTGTTGATATGATGTAAAACCAGATTACCTAAATATACTTTTTAGATATTTGAATTCAAGTCTTTTATTAACATGAATTTGTGCTTAAATTTCATTACCTTGCTTTGTACTCTTTGTGGGATACATTTGTAGTTTTAAGTTTCAAAAATAGACTCAAAGTAACCATCACACATCTAATAAATCATTCATAATACAAAATCACCAATTTTATTTAAAATTTCCTTATTCAATTTCAAACAAACCTGAAACACAATTATCGCCAAAATAAAAAATTAAAAAATAATTAATTTCACCTAGAGTTGTGAAAACAAAACTCCCCCAGTTGCGCATAATATACCTATCTGCGCCATCAGATCAAATTTTAGATGATAGAAATGTTTTAGGCCATTCACCCACCACCTCCTTCATTTAAGCTAACTACCTAACTAAGTCTCTAACCTCTACTAATATCTCTATTGTGGAAATTAATTGAAAATACCTTGGAAACATAAAAGTGAAGAAGGTTAGTTTCCATGAGGAGATGATTCACGTGTAATAGAAGCATGTAGCATTAAATTTATATCATTGAACCTCCCTTTTTCCTTCCCCTTCTCCTCTATATATTTCTCGACATCATACTCAATATGTATAAGTTTTGCAATGGCATTGTGCATCTTAATTTTGTTACTTCCCACTCTTCTCTCCCTCTCCTTGTTGGTTGAAGCCAGGTTTAATCTTCCTCACCCTAGTGAATAAGAGTTGGATCATCCTTTAGTTCTCCATGATTCATTCAAGAAAAACCCTATCCTCCTATTGAGTGAGAAGACGAACAAGATGATGAAGGAAATTACCCTATTGTTCTGTAGGCCCTAGGATCCGTATCAAGTCTATGAAACCCCTTGGGAATATCCCTAATCTGAGAATGAGGAATATGTATCAGGGAAGTCTTGCTAGCAAGAGAGAAAAACCATCCCTGTGGCTATGGCTAGGACCAGTGGGAATGGAGGTATCTCGATGGAGAAGAGTAGAAACACAAAAGCTATGAGAGACATGAATATCCTTATGGAGGAAAAATGAAATTCAAGAACTTATGGGGAGATGGTCCCTGGGAATAAAATTTAAATTTCTTTCTGCAATTCCCATGGACCTCCTTCTTCCCCTCTTCTGAAGACAAGTCTATGGCTCTACGAGAGATATAATTTTCATGCCCATATTTTTGTGAATTTTTTTTTATAACTAGTGTTTTTCTTTTACACATTGAAAACGACCCTGATATCTTTTATTTTATTTTGGAAGGCATACCAGTAGCACTGATATTTTCTGCATTGTTTAATCATGTAAAATCCTACAACCAAAAATGATCCATTGAATGTCTTCCTCATTTGAAACAAACTCTCGTTTGTTGCAATAGATTCAAAGGTAGTTTCCAGTCTCGACTCCACATAGGGGGCATATAGCATATCATATTTATTTAAGGGGTACCATGTAAAGCCCGAGTGCCTGAGGATCTGAGTCACTAGAATAAAGGAGAGAGTTGTATTCCTATTCATTATGATCCAATTTCTTCTTCCACTACTTCAACAACCTCTAGAGAAAACCTGCACCGGTTCTCCAATGTCCCGCCATACAAAAACATTCTGCAAAAGGACCCGAAAAGAAACGTGGTCCTTGAGGCTTATATTTCTTTTATTTCTTTTTGTTTTGTAATCTAAAGAAAGTGGTCAAGCATTTAATATTTTTTTGTCTCCTTTTCCATCCCTGCCTTCCCAATGGAAAACCTAGAATAGAAATTTCAATGTATTTGCATTGGGATGTGGTGCATGGCATTAGGATGTGAGGTGAAAAACTGTTATTTTTGGAAGAACTACTAAAATAATTTCATAACCTGGGATCATATGCCTTCTAACTCTTGCACACCGGTATTCTTATAACTCCATACAGATATAGAATGTATACAATCAACTAGAAGGAAACTTCATTTGAGCTACAACACCCTTTTTTTATTAAATCGTGGCTTGTATATGTATTAGGTTTAACATTGAGTGTATGGAGTTCCTAGGTTATACTATTCTTGGGGAAGTCTATTATTCTTGTTATTGATTTGATCTTGGTCATCATGTTCGTTAATTTAACTTGAAAACATACTTTACATTTGATTATTTCCCTTCCTTCTCTTTGTTTCAAATTATTTTCAAGAAAGCTTTATCTTATTTTAGGTTATTTCATATTCCCTTTTTTTGTTAGTTATTTTAAGAATTCTTTTAGTTGTTTATTAAATTATTTGGGTACATAAATGGCTTGAGAGTTTGTTTATTGTTAGGAAGAGTTTTAATTGTTAGTGTTTCCATACACAATGTTGTGATGTTCTAGATTTCATGGTTTTATTGGCCATATATTTGTGAGTTGTGCGTAACTTTCTGTCTCGGGTGTGCATGCCTTGAAATTTTGGTTCCTGTTATCTGGATTTGATCTTTACACTGATGCCATGAAATATGAATTAATTGAGAATTCATGATCTTTATGCCTTTACTTTCTTGTAGGATCTCTTTCATTTACGAAATATGTTTTTGATGCCTTATTGTTTATGTTCGTAGTTGGTGTATAGTATTTAAGCTCATTTCAACTAAATTTTATATGTGAATTGTTTACATGTAGGATTATTATTTTAGAAAATGCAGAAAGATCGTGAAATTTCAAATAAGTCAAATTCAGATCAAATCTCAACAATTTTCCTTCTTTCCTTTCTGCAGTGTGGTTATGTTGCACAAATGCCATGAGTCTTGCAATACTTGTAGAAGTAATTAGAGTTTATATTCCCAAACTCTAATTTCTAAGAACCTTAATATTCTTATCAATGATCAGGAAGGTTGATGATATTATTATATTTTAGCAAAATTTCACAAATTCACATTTTATACCTTATGTTTATATCGATTTAGTCTAGCGCTAAGTCTCTTTCCTTCCCAGTTAATCAACAATTCCATGCAAGCACCACCGATCATCAAAATGGATATCAGCTATCACTCAGTTAATAATATTATACCACTCTTACTTGGTGTATCGTAGATCCTCCCTCGGTCTAGGAAATCTCCCTCCTTATTATTAAAAAATATATATACAAAGAAGGAACCGATCCAACCTGAACTAGCTTTCATTTGTACCTGGTTGCTCTTACCTAGTGGAGCATAGCCAAGGGTTGGTTGGGATTAACTGTCTCAATGGTAATCATAAGAAAATTAAAAGGAAAGAACATGTTGAAACTTAGTGAGTGATTAATCAATTGGTATTACATGAGCGAGTCATAGGTTGAGTAGTAACCAATGGATTTACACCTTTCCTTGTTATATAGGAGTAACCCCCTTGATTCGATATGGTAGTACTAGGAGGGTTTAAACTTTTCCCTATTAAACATAAGGTTTGTAAGTGATGTTTCAAAAAAGGATTTCATTTGGTATCACCCAAGGGGTTGATTCACTATAGCCTCCTACGATTCTAGTGGCAATTGTTGTATCTCCCCACCTACTAGTGCATGGATGCACTTCATCCATTTTTTTCACTTAATTCATTCATTTATGTGCATCTCTCTCTCGGTGGCACCTACTACTGAACCCTACTATAATGCATAAAATTAATATTAGTCTGGATTTGGAATCCACGGCACTTGAAAACCTCAATAACATCGAACCTTGTAGATGAGATCAGGTTAAAATAAGACCTTCAATATTTGATGTCTCTCTCTTCCATGAATGGAATATTTATCTCCTATCGAGAAAATATGGAATGGGTTTCATTGTCAATATACAAGGTGGAATATAGAAGCAATTTGGATCGACTGCTTGTTCCTCCTAGTGATATGTTGTTTATTATTATCTTGGGGTGATAGGATGAAAGCATTTCAGAAAATACAGTTGAAATAATTTCATGATAGGATGGCTCATTGTAGAAAAGGATAACTTCTATTGTTCAAAATGGAGATTTTACACCCACCAAGTATCACAGTTTACACCAGACCTCCAAGACTGAGGCTGAGACTCCTATATTAGAGCGTAAATTATACCATAAGACACAAATCATTTTGATATGTTAAAATTGAGCATACTGAACATGCTTCTCAAGTCAGCCCATCGATTACAAGTTAGACGACTACTTCTGAGTTAGCAAAAGAAAAGCTTAACAGTCATTGAAAAAAGGAAAACCTTGTTCGGGTTTATTAGAGAAGGTGATTGATATGTGAGATTCTCTCTATATTTTTTTGCATTTGGAGTGTCTTCTCAATTAGTGATGAATGCAAATCTATAGAGAAACCTTTATATATTATTAGTTTACATTTTTTGGACTTGATATTCACTCTAATTGTCTTGTGAGCCCTAAAATACACCAAATTATGTTGTATATACAATGAATATACCACGTTGCATATTCATGAAGTGATGTTGCATAACTCCTTCATGTTTCAAAGAGGCATTAAATATTGATATATGTTATTGCCTTATGGTTTTTCCTTTGCAACATGTGGTGCAATTGCTAGATTTTAAATTGTTATTAAAACATTATATATGTTGGGTATGTGTTATATTCTTTCCACGACTAGTCACGCGCGGGGGTGTCACAGGGGGGGCGAGAGCCCCCCCCTATACATTGTGTCGGGCATAGCAGGGGGGTCACAGGGGGGCGGTAGCACCCCCTGTTCTGGGTCCGGAGCAGCGCCCCGAGAAAAAAAATTATTTTTTGGTGGGTGGACCCGCCCATGGTTTTGTGCATGGGTTTGCACATGGTTTTGGGGCATGATGGTTTTCAGCCCCTAGTATTTTGTAGACCCGATCAAGGGAACTACGGTTATGTTCTAATCCAGGGTTAATGGATTGGGGTTTATGTATGCTTCGGCATGTATATATATGTGTTGTAACACTAAAAGGAATGTAATAAAAAATCAAGCTGGTCATCCCGATTTGGGATCGAGGGGAAAATCTCTGTGTATATATGTTTTACGTTTTATGCTCTTGCTATTGTTTATTTTCTGTTTTTAAGATTCATTTGCAGATAATTTCTGTACAGGGTTAAAACCTACATTTGGTATCAGAGTTGTTTCAGCTTCAAGGGGACGCCTTTGCTGCTGAGGGGTTTTTTCTCGAGCCTGTGGTAGACCTTGTTCAGTGGAAGATCTATGTGATTGATTCTTGTGGTGAAAGAATATGGCGAGGAGTGGAAAGATAGAGATTGAGAAATTTAATGGTCAGAGTTTTGAGTTTTGGAAGCTCAAGATGGAGGATCTGCTGGTTGATAAATACCAGTGGATCATGGTAGATCCAGGTACTAAACCAACAACAATGTCAGATGAAGACTAGAAAAAGTTGGATCAGAAGGTGAAGAGCACAATACGGTTGTGTGTCTCAGATTCGGTATTGTTGAATGTATCTGGGGAAGCTACGACGAATAATTTGTGGGGAAAAATTGGGACTTTGTACCAATCTAAGTCTCTGGTGAATAAATTGTTCATGTGGGAAAAGATGTATAACCTGAGGATGAAGGATGGAGACTCGGTGACAGAGCATATGAACGCCTTTAATACTGTGGTAAGTCAATTGTCATATGTTGATATTAAAATCTCAGATGAAGATAAGTGTGTCAGTTTGTTGTGTTCTCTACCAGACTCGTGGGACAGTCTGGTTATTGCAATAGGTAGAAATACAACTACCTTGAATTTTGATGACATTTTCTTAGCCTTGTTGTCAGAGGAAATGAGATGGAGAAATATGGAGGGTCAGAATGGAGATGCCTTATATGTACGAGGAAGGTCCCAGAACAAAAACAAGAATAAGGTTTCGATTGGGAGATCTAAATCTAGAGGGAGATCTAAATCTCCTGGAAAGTTTGTAAAGGTGTGCTGGAAATGCGGAAAGGAAGGGCACTACAAAAAGGACTATAGATCTAAAGCTCCTGAGAAAGGAAAGGGATCTAATGATGCTCCTTCTGCAGAGGAAAAAACCACCTCGGATGAAGGTGGGGATGTGTATTTTGCTTCTTCTTCAAACACACATGTAGATCATGAGTCATGGTTGATTGAATTGGGTGCATCCTTTCACTTCACTCCTCATAGGGAGTGGTTCTATGAGTATGAGAAATATGATGGTGGTGATGTCTTCTTAGGTGGTGATACGAAGGCCAGAATCGTCGGACGTGGAAAATTCAAGTTGAAGCTGCAAGGTGGAAGGATTAGAACACTTCCTGGTGTTCTGCACATTCCTGCATTGGCCAGAAATCTGATTTATGTAAGAAATATGGATGATGCAGGTGTAAAAACAGTGTTAGAGAAAGATGCTCGTAAGATGGTTCAGGGAGCACTAGTATTAATGCGGGGAGTTCGGATTGGAACTTTGTACAAGCTTTAGGGTAGCACTATTATTGATGGGTGCAACAGTTCTATGGTTCCCGAAAGTGGAGCAGAAAGCCTAGCTGTCTCTAGAGAAAAGACCATGCTATGGCATCAAAGGCTTGGACATATTGGAGAGAAGGGCCTTCGAATACTGCATGGAAATGGTATGGTAGAAAGTATTTCTAATAGCTCTCTGGATTTCTATTTCTATAAACATTGTGTATATGGGAAGCAGAATCAGGTGAGTTTTCCTTCTGGTGCTAAGGGGGCAAACAAGATATTAGAGCTTGTGCACAGTGATGTGTTTGGACCTATGTCAGTTCCAACACTGGGTAAGTCTGTGTACTATGTTTCATTCATAGATGAATTCTCAAGGAATACTTGGATATATTTCTTGAGGAAGAAATCTGAAGTCTTTGATAGATTTAAAGAATTTAAGGCTCTGGTGGAAAACCAGACAGAGAAGAAGATAAAGGTGTTGAGGACAGATAATGGTGGGGAGTTCTGCAAGAATAAATTTGAAGAGTTCTGTAAGAAGTGTGGTATAGCACGATAGAAGACTATTCCATACACACCTCAGCAAAATGGAGTTGCAAAAAGAATGAACAGAACGATGATGGAAAAGGCAAGAAGCATGCTCAGTGGTACCGAGTTAGGACAAGAATTTGGGGCAGAGGAAATGGAGACTGCATGTTACTTGGTTAACCGATCACCTTCATCAGCGTCGGAGGATAAGAATCCACATGAGGTATGGACTGGTAAGAAACCCTCTCTTTCACATCTGAGGGTTATTTGGATGTGATGAATATGTACATGTTCCAAAGGAGAAAAGGAGAAAGTTGGATAATAAATCTGAAAGGTGCATCTTTATTGGGTATAAGGATGGTTTAAAGGGTTACAAGCTTTGGAACCTGGAAACAAGGAAGGTTGCGTACAACCGAGATGTGGTGTTTAGAGAGGTGAAAGATGTTGTTAAACATGAAGTCCTGCTAAAGGAACCTAAAAAGATAGAGTTTGAGCTAAAGGAGGATGAATCAGACTGTACAACAGAAGAAGACTCAGAAGAGGAAGAGCCACAAACTCTAGCTGTGAGAAGATCAGTTTAGGAAAGAAGACAACCAGAAAGGTATATTCCATCTACTTTCTGTTGAAATTTTGCTTTAACTATAACTGATGATAATCCAGAACCGTTAGGGAGGCCGTAGATTCAGAGGATGGAAAACTCTAGAAGGAGGCCATGGTTGATGAAATGGCATCCTTGCATAAAAATGAGGCATGGGATCTGGTGGATTTGTCAGCTAGAAGGAAGCCCATCGGGAGAAAATGGGTGTTTAAGAAGAAGATGAATGTAGAAGGCAAGGTGGAGAAATACAAAGCTAGGTTGGTAGAAAAAGGTTATTCCTAGGTGTCGGGAATTGATTTTGGTGATATTTTTTCTCCTGTTGCCAAAGTTACTTCTATTAGATTACTTTTATATGTTGCTTCTGCATTTTATTTTGAGGTAGAACAGATGGATGTGAAGACAACATTTCTTCACGAGGATCTGGAAGAGGAGATCTACATGAAACAACCTGAAGGCTTTATGGTGAATGGGAAGAAAGAACTGGTATGTAGGTTAAAGAAGTATTTGTATGGGTTAAAACAGTCACCAAGGATGTGGTATCAGAACTTTGATACCTATATACATGGACTTTGCTTCACCAGAAGCAAGAAGGATCACTATGTTTATTTTAAATTAATTGGTGACCGTGTTATTGATTTGTTCTTGTATGTGGATGATATGTTGTTGATTGGAAATGACAAAGAAATTATCCAAGATTTGAAGACCCAATTGTTCTCCAAATTCGACATGAAGGATCTTGGTGCTGCAAACTATATTTTGGGCATGGAAATTAAGAGAGATTGGGCAAAGAGGAAGCTCTGGTTAAACTAGAGGAAGTATTTCGAGACTATATTGCAGAGGTTCGATATGCAGGATAGTAAACTGGTGAACGTTCTGATTCTTGTAGGTACAAAGTTGTCTGTTGAATAGTGTCCCAAGACACAAGAAGAAGAGGAGGATATGTTCCATGTTCCATATGCAAGTGCAGTGGGTAGCCTGATGTATGAAATGGTTTGTACTAGACCATATATTGCACATGCAGTGGGAGTATTGAGTAGGTTTATGTCAAACCCAGGGAAGGAGCATCGGAAAGCAGTGAAGCAGGTTTTCAGATATTTTCGTGGCACTAGTGATTATTGCCTGTGATATGAGGGAAGACTAGGATTGGAAAGAGTGTTGGACATTTGTGGTTTTGTTGATGTAGACTGGGCTAGAGATCTGGACCAAATAATATCGTCAAGTGGGTATGTGTTTAGCCTATTTGGAGGTGCAGTCAGTTGGATGAGTAAAATACAGTCTGTAACGGCTCTTTCAGCTACAGAAGCAGAATACATAGCAACCACTCATGCAAGCAAAGTAGTTTTGTTGTAGAGATTGTGTTCAAGTGTGGGGTTGGTTCAGCAAGCTATAAGGATAGACTGTGATAGCCAAAGTGAAATTTTCTTGGCTAAGAACCCTGCTTATCATTCAAAGAAAAAGCACATTAATTTTCAATATCACTTTGTGAGATATATGGTTGAGGCTAAAACGGTGTTACTGGTAAATTTGGACACCTTGAATAATGTTGCAAATGCATTGACGAAGTCTGTGAACACTCAGAAGTTCTCTTGGTGTAGAGAAACAATGGGTGTTGCAGAGCTGGGGTAATGACTAAGCTCTCTTGTGGCCCCCTGTGGAAAGAAAACAACAAGTAGGAGAATGTTGGGTATGTGTTATATTCTTTCCATGACTAGTCACGTGCAGGGGGTCCACAGGGGGGGAGCAGGGGGGGCGATAGCTCCCCCTGTACATTGCGCCGAGTATAACAAGGGGGTCACAGGGGGGGGCATCAGCCCCCCCTTGTTTGGGGTCTAGGGCAGTGCCCCGGGAAAAAAAATTTGGTCCTTATTTTTCGGTGGGTGGACCTACCCATGGTTTTGTGCATGGGTTTGCACATGGTTTTGGGGCATGATGGTTTTTGGCCCCTAGTATTTTGTAGATCCGGTCAAGGGAACTACGATTATGTTCTAATCCAGGGTTAATGGATTGGGGTTTATGTATGCTTCGGCATGTATATATATGTGTTGTAACACTAAAAGGAATATAATGAAAAATCAAGCTGGTCATCCCGATTTGGGATCCAGGGGAAAATCTCTGTGTATATCTATTTTATGTTTTATGCTCTCGCTATTTTTTATTTTCTGTTTTTAAGATTCATTTGCAGATAATTTATGTACAGGGTTAAAACCTACAATATCACTTCTCCTCTAAAGGAGAAAGGTTTTTTAATATTTCAATAAGGAGATAAATACATCAAACTTCTTTTATCCCACTTTTTTCAATTAAGTCATAAGAAATTTCATCTTAATGTTTTCAAATTTTGTTCCTCCTTGTTTATTGATTTTGTTAAACAACCATCAGAAGAATGTCTACTATCTCTCTCACATCATTGCAATAATTCACGCATCAGTAGCAGTATTACTATTAGCATGCCACCAGAGCTTGGGACTTTGAAGAAGTTGTTATATGCGCAACTCCAGAACAACAATATTTTGGGCCAAATTGTTGAGAGAATTACTGCTTCTTGAGGGATTCTCAATCTATTTGAATGATATTAAAGGCCAATGACTACATAAGATCCACAGTCTGTCTAAATTCAATATGTTAGATAAGAATTACCGCTTCTAGAGGGATTCTCAATCTATCTAAATGATCTTAAAGGCCACTGACTACATATGATCCACAGTTTGTCTAAATTCAATATGTTAGATATGTAAAATTAGTATAGATCCATCTTAAATACGGATCTAGCATAAGCCAAGAGGGACCAAATTTCTTCATATGAAATTTTTTTTAGAGTGCAAAAATACAATATGTTATTTTTCATTGTTTAAATTATATTTTTAATGCTAAATAAGGTATATAGGACCAAATAAAAATTTCGACCATTAAAATCTTATTTTTTTTCTATATATAAACATATAAGAAGTTGATATCCACATAAATTAGTTAAGGAGGATCTTCAAATAGTTTATTTAAATCTCTTGTTCAAATATTTTTGGAAAGTATAAGATTTAAACATCTGATTCACAGATTTTTTTACTTCTAATTACTTTACACCATATTCTTTTTTATTTAATTATAACCGACATTATTTTTCTATTTAAAACATTAAATTTATTTTGAACACATTTTTTATTTTTTTATTTTTATTTTAAAGAGCACAGAAGGATGGACAAAATTAGACATCCCCTTGTAATGAGCTATAGAATGAATCTCTAAACTCAATTGAGTCATTTCCTAAAAAAACTGCATAGGACAAAATGTACAATACTACTTATGTTTGAAACCTATTTCATAGGAGAAATTCCTTTATAATACAAACCCTACCAATACCAAGCCTACCAAAGATTGATATGCTTCAGAGTTGTTGTCACGAAAGTCTCAGTGGTAGAATTCCTAGGGAATCTACAGTCTTCCTTATGTCAATATTTTTTATCTAAGCTTTAACAAATTTTTCACCAAAATCAGCACCGAGATAAAAAAACTACAAAGAAGCTATCATAATTGGTCATTCAAAACAAACAATTATCTAGAAATATGGTGCTAGAGATTGGCTTTGTGTTGTAATTGGTCGAAATTGAAGCATGCAAAAATAAGCTTATGGTTTAATTAAAAATGGAAATAAGGAGGTTGATTTATTAAATGTAGTATATTTGAAAGAAAATTATGTTGGGGGAATCCAATCTGGATGATATTGGATTCTTCAAATCTTTAACCAATATAAATCTTGTGAGAAACCATTTGGATGGAACCATTATAGATGCTTTGGTATCTATTGAATTCTTTGAATCTCTCAAATAATGAGCGAGTGACAATCTGACAAACTTTTGCAGCAAGTGACAATCTGACAAAATTTTGCAGCAGGTGGGTTGTAGAATGTTGGCCTGCAACTTCACACATGTTATGCCATACATGGGACCCTACACTTGACCCAACAATTTATCAAGGATTCAATGGAATTGACGTCCCAATGCCCAAATAGTCTCTATAAACAGGGCATTTCTCTTTATAGTGACCCTCTTCTTTGCACTTGATACACTGGACTTCCAACCTTATATCAGTTCTAACTTCCTTTCCCTTCTTTAGATCCTTTAGCACCATGTGCAAGCTCACCAATTGAGTCTAAATCTGTTGCACTCCTATGCTTGTATGAGCTACTAGCGAAGTTTCACGCTCCATCGCAATCTCCAGTGCTTCAGCGTGAGTTGAAATCTTCTGTTGTGACAATGGAAATCTGATGAGGCAACGGTGCAACAATTAACCATTCTTTATGTTGTTCATCCAGGATCTTGAAGCTAATTTGGCTCAACAACGTCTTAAATCTCTTATCTACCAGCCACATGGTCTTTGTAGCCAACTACTTAATCTCTTTGATTTATGTGATACATTGGGACTGCGAATTTGGTTTCTTGAATTTTGCGTTCAACACAGTCTTCGTCTCAACCAAATTAGCATTTGCATTCGCCATAATATATTTCATGTACCAGGAAAATTCTCGATCTTGCAGCACAATAAACAACTGTGCTTTCATCATATTTTCATCTATAATATTTTGCGAACTCCATATCGCTTCTGCAACAAACCAAATTTTTTCTGGATCATCCGAGCCCTTGAGAAAAAATATCTTTAGGGGTCAGGCAATGGTGAATGGGGGAGGTAGAGGTGGAGGTGGAGGAACATAATGGTATGGGGTGATGATGGGAGTGGAAGGTATGGGAATCTCCACAGTGCTTTACTGAATTTCAGATATCAACGACAGACTTCTCGGGGTAGTGAGGTGTCTTTCTCTTTCTTCAGATCCAAACAACGGATGAAATTCAGTTTCAACATAGGTACCATAATTTTTTTTGAATATTTTACTGCTCTGCGTAGCACTAGGTTCTATTTCTTCGAACATCAAACTGAGCACATCTGTAATATACCCTTTTCACCCAATAGCATTATAATCCATAAATTCAATGAATTTTGGTACTTACCTCTAGGGCCTTTGAAGAACTTTCTCTCTGCTTTGCTTTATGACACAAAAGTATCAATAGAAAACTCAGTAATAAACCCTCCAAGTATACTATTGATCCAATAATAAAAAACCCTCATGATCTCGTTATCAGTCTATTTCAGCTTCTCGATCAGATCTCAGGTCCATGCAGTGGACTTATTGTTGATGCAACTCATCTGCACAACTAGTCTTGATATCCACTTGTACAGCTCGTTAGAAACAATGCAAAAAATTCTCGTATTGATCTATATAAATACACTTCTGTAACTATTATTCAATATAGATGCATGGATTTATTTTTCTTGCACAACAAACTTGCGTTCTTTAAGCTCTACCCAATCTTCAATCTCTTGCTCAGACAAATTCCACATCTAACTATCCCTCAGTCAGATCCTAGTCCCGAAAATGGAACCATTTGTTGGCTTGATGGGGCCTAGACCCAGGTTCAAATATGGCCACGTGAACCAAAAAAACCCACTATTATCGACCCTTTCAGCAACGATCTGCTTGCGTAGACTGCAGTCTCACCCGAGGTAATATATGGGGATGCTAGACCCAAGTTTCTACATCTAGAGGGATAATGGACTGTGGCTTTAGGCATTTTCCTCCTTGACAGAGCTTCATAGAAAAACTCTACTAATTATACAAGAATTGTTCAACATATATGTTGAAATTACTACCAGATTACATGATCTTGCTTAATGATATATAAAAAAGAATAAATAATCATATATCAGACTTCTATATGTAACTACAAATTGAAACCCTTATTCAACATATATATTCATAAACAGCAAAAAAAGTAAAACACTTCAACATAAAATCAAATCTATCTTCAAAGGTATTTCATTCATTACTCGTATATTTCTCATACATTCACTTTCACCTTGCTCACTCAGCTGCAAGGGTTTGTGCACATAGTTGCAGACTTCCTAATGTCTTTGCACACTCAGCTACAGGAGCCTTTCCTCCAACCCAAAACATAGACTCTAACTCAAAACCATGGGCGGAGTTCAACGTTCACAAAATATTCCCCATTACATTACATAATAAGGGGCTTTGACCCACCCAAAGCCCCTAAGACTCAAAATAAACTCTGTGTTATGCACTCCGCTCCTCAATCTGCAGAGTCTTTCTCTATTTCTTTCTTCGATGGTATTCCATGTATAACACTCTATCAGATGCTTACCTCATATCTCCATGAGATCAATATTAGCGACTTAGCACATGATATTTTAGATCTCATAATCTTGACGTTATCCTTGGTATTACCACAACACTACAACATGATAAATGATAGGTTGATATACCCTTGTGTGCTCATTCCTTAGCTTGAAGTGATGGAGGGACATGACTGGTGGTTTTTCTTTCTTCGGTCCAACACTCACTGCTTATTAACCTTTGTTTGGACCTCTTGTTGCTCCATTGTCGAAGTGTAATATGCCAATAAGCACATGGGTGCTCATAGCCTACTAGCTCCTATGAGAAAACACTGTGACCACTACCTAATTACACACTTCTCATCATTGTATCACTCTACCACTCACCATCCATCACTCACAACACTTATATAATGAGCGATGGGAACTAGCCAATAGCCCCACCTTCATAAACTCATAAAAATCCCAAAATCAATTAACACTAAGAAACCTTAGAAATCTAGTCCCTCACACATATCCTAAGGCATCCAAAGCTACCAAATCATTTCCACATGCACAAATTACTACCTTCCAAATCTCATTTGACAACAATCCATTTGGCCATCCAAAAAATCCAATTCCACCCGTGACATGTCACTCTCACATGTTTCCACGTGATTGTCTTTTCCACCTTTCATTACATATCACCTAATACGTCATTCTGAAAAGGACCACTTGGATACTCGAAAAGACCAAGTTCATCAGCCATATGTAATGATCACATAGTTCCATGTGTCATCCTGTACATGTCACTACCACATGTTGGCATCTCACTGGGCCACATCATTGGCCTACCACCTTTATTTACCACCTGGAACCTCAAAATCCATGCCAAGGCTTGACTCTTGCCACTTTTTTCTCATTGTTATTGTGTGCACTTCATTGGACTTTACAGTTTAATAAATGCTTGGGAACTTATACCAAACCCCCTTGTGCCCAGTTATGACCGAGAAATGTATCATCCATCACTTGCAACTCTATTTTAACTTGCAAAAACCTTCCAAAAGTGTGCTTGATGCGTCAATTGAGATCAATGATCAAAACTTCATATTGGTGCCCCCCCATCTAATTAAGAATTAACGAAGGGGGTGGGCGGTCCAGAATTTGTTGCATATGCGACTTAACTTACCCCTACTTCTTTCAAGCATGAAACACGAATCCCATAGTCTAACTATATTTAACGACAAATATTATACTGCGGACCTTCCCTACTTTTCTGAGTTTTAAAGAGGGGGGGTCTATGATTTTTCATATGTGCCTACGCTAGAACCATTACTAGATAGAACCTTGCTTGAATTGCAATACTTCAAACTTAATTTTATCTTCATTCTTAGGGGGTTAGGTAAAGTGCCATATATTGTTGGAAAGGTCTTGGAAATGAACATCCAATTAGGGACTTTAGATGTGCTTTCAAACAAAGTACATGTAGGAAAAATTCCTTCAAAGATACATTGCTCAACCAAGAAGAAAGACATAAATAATAGCATAAACATCAAAAATCTCAAAAAGTTTCCCTAAACTTGAAATCACTTGACATCAATGAGAACCACTATACAAACCCTTCCAACATGCTCAATAATTTTCATTTAAATCTTATATTCCATATCTGAGATTGTTTGATTATGATTCATGAATTTTTAAATAACAAATTGTCTCTCAATATAAGTGTGAATCCAATTATTAGTTCACTGAGTTGATCTTTTTTTAATTATTTTTTATCATTATGAAGTTCAAAAAGTTTTCAAGCAAGGACTTGTTTGTAATGTTGAAGATTCTTTCACTTGAGGTCATCATATACAACCTTTGACTAATTTTGAATAATTCTAACTGTAGCTTGGGGTACTTGCAAATAAGCTAGAACTGATTTAAGAGTTTCATTGTGGATCGAGATTATGTTATCTTCAATGGTCATTTTTATAGTACATTCACTAACTCTAATAATTCCTGAGCCATTTTTTTTCAATGATTACTCTTTTTTTATGGGGAACCAACAACCTCCCCAGACATATGCAACAACTTGCAAACCACATATATTAGGAACTCAAAGTTCATCCTAGAACTAAGACATTAGGAAACCACCAGTACTTGAGTCAGGATCCCAAAATCTAATGGGACGCATATCCCTCCATCCTTGCTATGACAGGCCATGTCTCTGTGGACTTGAACCCGGGTGGATGGGGTGGCAAACCACCAACCCTACCACTCAAGCTAAGTACCCATTGAAAATTCCTAAACCATTTTTACACATTGAACGAGACTTCTGTGAAAAGGTATGCCCATATTACAATAGACTCTAAATGTGTGAGTTTTCTCAATTAATCATAATATATCTAAAAGTTTTTGGAAATAAATTGTGCGAAAGTTTCTGAAACATCTAATGTTTTGAGTTGACACTCCACCCATCATAAAAGAATATAAAATTGTAATGATAATAAAAAAATAATAGTGATAGTATTTAAGGAATGAAAATATTTGTTAACTATTGGAGAATAATAAAAATAAATTTATTAATTAGCTATAGGAAATTAATAATATTAAATTAATAAATATCCATTAAAAATTAATATGAAATAACTATTAACTAATATTTACATTGAGAATAAAGAAAATCACTAAAATTAAAACTAAATTATTAAATAATAATAAATAATAAAATAGTGAAATAAAATTTAAAATAAAGAATAAAATTAAGAAATAATCTAAGAAATTAGGTTAGACTTAAATAATATGAATAATGCATACAACCATTAATGAGTAAAAAGTATTGAAATTATCAAAGAATAAGAAGACAAATATTCATGGGTAAAAAATATTGAAATTACCAAAAGAATAAGTAGAGTAAACAAGGTCTCATAGCTAGAGTTTCTGCAGCTTACTTTAATTATTGAACTTTGAGTTTTCAGATTTGAATAAGGGCTTAGTTTAAATATAGTTAAATTAAAGTAGAAAACAATAACTATTATAACTATTGTGTGCAAAATTTAAGCATTTTATCTAAAGAATTTGTCATACAATTGATTGTACCATTGAATTTATTAAGTACGAGTAGAATGGGTAAATTGACTATTGTGATATAAATTTGAACCATCTTGTTAGAGAATATGTTGTGCAGTGTAATTTTTATTTAGTATGAGTGGAATGGGTAGATTGACGATTGTGATATGAAAATGTCCCATCTTGTTAAAGAATTTGTTGTGCAATGGACTATAACATATATGAAGATAAAGCAATATTCTTAGTGTGGCCAAATAATTAATTCTAGTATCAAGTTATTTGATGCCTTTTACATTAAATACTTATACGAGAATTAGGGAACTATTGTATTATATAGAAATATTATTATTTATTAAGCTTTTAAACTTATATGATACCTATAGTATATTAGATAGATTTATATTATTATCATATTATGTTTATTATAGGATTTATTACATTATAATTTAGGGGTGTAATATAAGTACTTAATTAGGTTATTTTTATAATGATCTTAGTTATTATAATTTATATATAGTTTTAATATTAGTATAGGTACTTAATTATAGGAAAATAACTAAGATACTAAAAGGTATAATGTTATTACTTTACTTATGTGTTAAAAATTTAATAGGATAATATTTTTTTAGAATTTTGGCTTTTATGATCCATCATAATTTTATTTATTTATTTATAGAATTTTTTTGGTAATAATCACATTCAAATGAACATTGTTGAAGTGTTTGGAACCAACTAGTGTGATTCATCATTAGGATTAGGACTAGGTGAGAGATGAGATTAGATCTGGACGTTGAGTTTAAATAGATGTAGAAATGACTAAACTAACAGTTAGGATAATGTCTAGTTTAACTTTCAAAATTAAAATTGATCAATAACAACTAATTTTATTTAATTAATAAATTAATTAATTATTTAATAATAGTGATTATATATATATATATATATATATATATATATATATATATATATATATATATATATATATATATATATATATATATATATTCTTGTTTTATTTTATTTAATTAATTTATTATTTTATTTTATTTTATATTTTAATTATTTATTTATAAATGTATATATTATTATCATTATTAATATTTAAATCTTTATTTAATTACTTATTTTATTTATTATATTTTTAAATTTCTTTATTTATATTTTTAATTTTAATTTTATTATTTTTAAATTTTTAATTTTTTTTTCTCATGAAGCCCGAAAAAAAGGGCGGAAAACACAAGACCATTAAGAATAAAGGGCAAGGATTCCCTGCTCATATTCCAGCTACAGTTGTCATCTTTGTTGATATTATTGGGTCTTTTTTCAATTTCTAAGGCCTCTCTTAACTTACGATGATGGAAATGGTCAATCCTACTTATGACCTTAGCCTCTTTGATGTAGATAAGATGGTTAGTCTTTTCCGCATGCTCAACTAGGGCGGAGGAGCATGATATTCTATGTTTAAATTCAACATCATGTTCACAGATCCTTTGGTTAATAGACCGATCAGTTTCACCAATATAAGGTGTCCCACAAGAACAAGGAATAATGTAGACACCTTTCCCATCCCTAGGGTCTACCGGATCTTTAACCAATTTAAGAGAGGTGAGCATGCAGAAAAGACTAACCATCATATCTGCATCGAAGAGGCTAAGGTCATAGCTAGGATTGACCATTTCCATCATTGTAAGTTAAGAGAGGCCTTAGAAATTGAAAAAAGGCCCGTTAATCTCAATAGAGATGACAGTTGGAATATCAGCAAGTGTTGGATCCCTGCCCTTTATTCCTAATGGTCTTGTGTTTTCTGCCTTTTTTTTTTTCGAGCCTCATGAGAAAGAAAACTATAAATAAGAAATAATAAAAATAAATTTAAAAGATAAATAAATAAATGTAAAAATATATTAAAATAAAATAAGTAATTAATAAAGAGTTAAATAATAATCATCACAATATACATAATATATTAAAATAAAATAAGTAATTAATAAAGATTTAAATAATAATCATAATAATATACATATTTAGAATTTTCTTCAGTAATAATCACATGTGAAATAACACTGCTGACTTGTTTCGAACCAACAAGTGTGGTTCATCATCAGGACTAGGTGACAGATCAGATCAAGGCATTGAGTTTAAATAGATGTAGAGATTACTAAACTAGCCATTATTACTACTAGTTTGACTCTGAAGGGAAAATTAAGATTAATACTATTTATTTGTTTATTTATTTATTCATTTTAATGTTAAATTTCTTTTTAATCCTTATGTTTTTATATTTTTTTAGATGAGCATTCACAAAAGACTAACCATCATATTTGCATCAAAGAGGCTAAGGTTATTGCTAGGATTGACCATTTTCATCACTGTAACTTTAGGAAGGCATTAGAAATCGAAAAAAGACTTGTTAATCTCAATAGAGATGATGATTGGAATATTGGCAGGTGTTGGATCCATGCCCTATATTCTTAAGTTTTTTTAGTTTCTGCCCTTTCCTTCTTTCAATTATTTATTATTAATATTTTTATTTAAAATAAATAAATAAAAATCAATAATAATGGCTATTGTAATGGCTAGTTTAGTCATCTCTACATATATTTAAACTCAATGCCTTGATTTGATCTCTCACCTATTCCTGATGATGAACCACACTGGTTAGTTCGAAAGGTGTCGACAGTGTTCTTTCACATGTGATTATTATCGAAGAAAATTCTAAATATTTATGATGACTAAATTTGTAAAATAATATATTCATTTATAAATAAATAAGTAAAATATAAAATAAAATTAATTAATTAAATAATTAAATAATATATATATATATATATATATATATATATATATATATATATATATATATATATATATATATAATCACTATTATTAAATTATTTATTTATTAAATAAAACTAACTGTTATTGATCAATTTTAATTTTGAAAGTCAGGCTAGTTTAGCCATTTATACATCCATTTAAACTCAACGTCTCGATCTGATCTCCTCGATCTGATCTCTCACCTAGGCCTGATGATGAACCATATTGATTGGTTCGAAACACGGCCACAATGTTCATTTGAATCTCACTTAGTCCTCAAGATGAACCACATTGATTGGTTCGAAACACCCAGACAATGTTCATTTGAATGTGATTATTACCAAAAAGATAATAACTATTCATATGAATATCACTATAGTAGGGTTACTAGTTTAATTACTTATTTGGAAAATTTAGTTAAGGCTAATGTTCTAATGTTACAACTACTGTAGTCCATAAGTAAGAATAATAATGATATTATATTCTTAAGGATATTATATTATGCAGCATTAATATTATACCATTATAATTTAAATATAATGGTTATACTTATATATCTTATAATGAATTTTATAGTTAAGAAGTATACTAATAATTTATAATCTTATTTATAATTATAATTATACTCGGTTTTAATTATACAAAATAGGAATCTTTAAAAATAACCAAATGAAAAACAAATTATTTAATATTTATTTTCAACCTTCAAAATTGATGCACAAAGATCATAGAACAATGGAATTTTAAACCAAAGATCAATGTAACTATCAATATCAAGAAAAACATGAATCATTAAATTACTTTATATTTAAAATAATAATCATTAAATCACTTTATATCCAAAATATTACATGTTACAAATGCAAACAACTTAAAACCCTTTCATAAGAGGTTACGGGTTCAAAACCAAAGGAGTAGTGTATGCATGACTTCATGGACTTGACAATGAATTAAAAAACCACCCACGCACTTAAGTTCCACTTCTATCTCTTCTAAATTATTATAATAATTCCCTCATAGCTAGTGTATTTCTATCTCTTCTAAATTATTATAATAATTCCCTCATAGCTAGTGTAGCTGAGGTAGGCCCTTCCCATGTCCCACAAACAAGAGGGTCTCATATACCAATTTGGTGTCTCATAATAATAATAATAATGTTTGATATGACTTTGGTATAATAATGTTTGATATGACTTTGGTAGGTTTACAATAAGAATAAATAATAACAATGAATTAAAAAGCCACACACACTTACTTTTGACTTCTATCTCTTCTAATTTATTATAATAATGTACTCATAGCTAGCATTCATGTCACTTAATTTAATTATTGAACTTTGAAAAATATGAATGAACTTCCATATTTGAACAAAAACTTTACTTAAATATAATTCAATTAAAGTAAAAAACAATAAAAATATAAAAAACAAAACAGTTTCACAACTTAGTGTACATATTTTACATGCTTTATAATAAATACATAAATAAATATAATAACAAATAATTCAAAATTTTACAATATATTACTTTATAATGTCAAAGAAAAAAATATAAACAAATATTAATCATAATATAAATAAAATAATGATCATACATTCATTCAAACTCCCCATGCCACTTACAATGATGTCTAAATATAATTCTCTTATTTAAAACATATATAGAATAATAAAATTTAATATTTTTTAATTCATAGCTAATCTATTATATCTTTGAGTTAATTTCTAATCAAAATTACGCATGACAACTTATTCTGTATAATTAATTTCTTATATTAATGAATAAAGTTAATTTTAATATTTTATATTCAATATAAACTCTGAAAAATTCATAAAGGTTTAAATAAACCAAAAAAAATGATTAAGTGACTATTCACTTTTACACTAAAGTGACTATTTATATAATATAGTGGCTCCACATCTTAAAGGAACGACACACCAAGTACTATGGGAAAGGACACCACCTTGGTCAAATTTATCTTATTAATTCTCTGTCATGCGAACCAAATTTATATGTAACAAGAGAAATAATACTTTTGGTGTTATAAGGTAGCTATGAAAATTGACCTTTGGAGTTTTTTTTAGATTAGTTTAAAAAATTATCAATTTACTATGGTAAAAAAATAAGAAAAAACAAGATAAAAATAGTTATTAAATGAACTCTATTGAAAATGTTTTGACGGTAAATCCACCCTATTAACTCTAATATTATCGCTGACACTTTCCATTCTTGGATATTAGAGTTAATAGGGTGGATTTACCGTCAAAACATTTTCAATAGAGTTCATTTAATATCCAATGGCAATGGACGATTCATGAATTCCAAAAGGGGAGGAGCTTCGCCTGATCCACAGGAGTTAGCTTTCAACAACCTTAACACTTAACATGGATGTAGGACTCTCGTACCAAAATTTATGAATTCACAATTGTTGGTGCACCAACGTCATTGCACAATAAAGTCCAAATTGGTTCAACCAATGAAAGTTCCAAATTGGTGCAATCCATCAAAGTGTAAAAAAGAAAAATATTAAACTACTATAAAAATAATTTAAGTTAGTTTTTAATTTAACTTTGGAAATTGCTGTTTAATTTTTCATCCAAACTCGGATTAATTGGAAGTCAACTCCAATACTTGGAAAAAGTGAGACCAAATAATAGAAAAGGAAAATTTTCAGCCAAAGAACAATATTAAAATGAATAGATAAAACAATATTAAAATGAATAGATAAATGAAAAGAGATATAATTAGAATGTTTTAGTCTAATTAGATTGTTTTTTGTTTTGAAAATCATAGAAATTTTTGTAAAATTTTAAGAAAATTTCACACGTTATAATTATCAAACTTTAATAATTTGGGTGTTTTTAGAGGTTTTTGATGGTGCTGAATTTATTTCCACCATCAAAATCATGTTTCAAACATTGTTACTGTAAGATTTCTTAAAAAAAAATGGTTTGATTCTGGCCAATTTTAGTCGTCTAGGCAATTCTTCCGTTAGACAACTCCAATTAGAATTTTAAAAAATATAAAAAGATAAACATAAACAAATCTGGAAAGGATTGAATTTGAAAAAATCTGAAAAGGATTGAGTTTGAAATGACACTTATTTATTAAAATGATGAACATTCAGTTTCCAAAAATAACCTAATTTATAGCTATTTTTACCATTAAAATGAATAAGATATCTTTCCATTTATAAGATGATGAATATTAAGTTTCCAAAAATGACGTAGTTTATAGCTATTTTCACCATTAAAATGAATAGGATATCTTTCCATTCTAGTGATTCAAGGAGGGGCTAAGAAAATAATTTTGGTTATGTCCAAACAAATGTGACGTTTAGCAATAGTTGACTTAAAGAAGTGAATGTGAAAAGTGTCAACTATATGTTTTTTAATAAAAACTTTAAAAAAAATTCTTTATTCTTATATTGGTCAAAACTTATTTAATATTAATTTGGAACTGATATTTATTAATTTAATATTATTGTTCTCTAATTATTAACTAATAAATTTATTATTATTATCTATTATTAGTAACAAATATTTTCATTTTTATATATTTTCACTAACATTTTTCATATTATCATTACAACTTTATATTTGTTTTGAATGATGGATGTAATGTACACTTGAAACATGGATTGTTGCAAAAACCCATTCAAATTGCTTCTACATAATTTTAACTACATTACAATTGGTTGGACAATTAAAAAGGGCTTTCTGCAAATCTGCTCCATATACAATTATACAATTTAATAAGTAGGAAGGAGTTCTGACGAAGAATGCACCCATACACATGATTGACAAAGATACACCTAATGATGAAAATTCAATTTGATTTAAAAAATACAAGTAAAATTACAAATAAAAAGACTTTGCAGGTTACATTTGATCTTAAAATTTGAAAGCTTGACCATGCTTCATTAGGTTGATTTCACGAGTGTTGATATAATGTCATTAAGTTGATTTGACCTATGTTGATATGATATAAAACCTGATTACCTTTGACCTATGTTTTTTTGGAAAAAAAAAACAACTAGTTTATATAAAATACCAGTACATAAACTTTAAATATCAAAAATACATATACAAAACCTGTGTTGTATATGACCTGATTACCATTGACTTGTGTTGATATGATATAAAACCTGATTACCTAAATATACTTTGTAGGTATTTGAATACAAGTGTTTGATTGACATGAATTTATGCTTGAATTTCATTGCCTTGCTTTGTACTCTTCGTGAGATGCATTCTTTGTACTCTTCTGAGATGCATTGCAGTTTTAAGTTTCAAAACTAGACTCAAAGTAACCATCATGCATCCAATAAATCATTCATAATATACCAATTTTACTTAAAATTTCTTTAGTCAATTTCAAACCCATCTTCAAATACATATAAAACACAATTAACACTCGAAAAAATAATTTAAAAAAATTTAATTTTACGATCTTTTTAAAATTCTAATTAAAAAATTATATCACTTCTTCTCTAAAGGAGAAAGGGTAGTTAATGTTTCAATAAGGAGATAAATACATCAAACTTCTTTTATCCCACTTTTTTCGATTAATTCATAAGAAATACCATTAGATATCATTTTTTGGGATTCAACTACGTTAGGAAAGTCATTCAACTATGACCATTTCCATGAGAGGTAGTCAGTGCTGATTTCCCATGATTTTTGAATAGTCCACTTAGCACTCATTGTATCGGATGATGCTCACAGGGGTGAAGAAGTGAGATTGAAACTAGTGACATGAATCACATAGCATCAATCATCACTTCTGAGAGGTAGTTGTAACTGACTGATTTCTCATGATTTTTGAATAGTCCACTTAGCACTCATTGCATCGGGTGATGCTCACAGGGGTGAAGAAGTGAGATTGAAACTAGTGACATGAATCACATAGCATCAATCATCACTTCCGGGGCTTTCACCCGGTAACCAAGACTTCCAGGGTGGTCACCCATCCCAAAACTCCTCTATCTCAAGCGCGCTTAACTGTGGAGTTTTCCCCACAATGAAAGCCCACTTAGCTTGCTACGCCATTTGCAAAACCTTAGCAAGTATTGTGCCTCGTGAACCATTCAGGTAGAGATCCCTTTTACTCTTTTGTATTCAAGTATTGAGGGGTTTTCACAGTGTATTATATTAGATATCAAATTTTGGGATTCAACTGCGTTAGGAAAGTCATTCAGCTATGACCATTTCCATGAGAGGTAGTCGTAACTGACTGATTTCTCATGATTCTTGAATAGTCCACTTAGCACTCATTGCATTGGGTGATGCTCATAGGGGTGAAGAAGTGAGATTGAAACTAGTGACACGAATCACATAGCATCAATCATCACTTCTGGGGCTTTCACCTGGTAACCAGGACTTCCCTGGTGGTCACCCATCCCAGAACTCCTCTGGCTCAAGCGCGCTTAACTGTGGAGTTTTCCCCACAATCAAGCCCACTTAGCTTGCTACCCCATTTGCAAAACCTTAGCAATTATTGTGCCTCATGAACCATTCAGGTAGAGCTCCCTTAAACCCCTCAATACTTGAAGAAATACCATCTTAATTTCTTCAAAATTTGTTCCTCCTTGTCTATTGATTTTGTTAAACAACCATCGGAGGCATGTCTACTGCCTATCTCGTGTTATTGCAAGAATTCACGCATTAGCAACAATCTTACCATTAGCATGCCACCAGAGTTTGGGACTTTGAAGAAGTTGCTATATGCTCAACTCCAGAACAACAATATTTTGGACCAAATTCCTGAGAGAATTATCGCTTCTGGAGGGATTCTCAATCTATCTGAATGATGGCCAATGACTCATAAGATTAATTTTCCACAATCACTTAAGTGGCTTTATTTCCAACTTGCTTATCAGCATTAGAAATAGGGAAAGTTTTTTTGGGAAATCCGAGGCTTTGGGCTAAAATATTCAGTAGTAATGACACAATTGGAGTTTACCAGACTTATTCTAATGCTTAGAAGGAAACCCAACAAATATAATTGGCATTCAGTTCCATGGCAGGTGCAATAGTATTAGTGCTCGTCATTAGATTGATACTTTTTTGGTAGTATGTTTTTGAACAAGCAACTAATATAGTGAAAAAGGAAAACTTATCATTCAAAATCACAAAATTTCTTAATTTCAACTTCATTTTTTAAGAGCTTTCCAAGGTTTTATTACTAAAAGATGAAGACAATGTAATTGGAGGTGATGCATCTGGTAAATTTTATAGCGTCCACCTACCCAACAGTGAAACAATGGCAATGAAAGAGCACTGAGAGAACACCAAAATGGATATAGATGATACCAATATCAACCAAAATAATAAGAAGAATAACAAATTTGATAGTGTTTATACTATATAGAGAGTGTGACCATCCACTGGCCAAGGAAGAAGTTCAATTTTGGTCAACAAATCATAATGAAGTTTATTGTTATGTGTCCAATAAGAATTCAAATGTGTTGGTCTATAAATACATGCTTAATGGGAACATATTTGAAGCTTTTCAAAGTAATAATGATTTGGATTGGCCAACATAGTAGAAGATTGCATTAAGGGCAACTCATGGAAATTGATAACTTGATTATGTGTTGGTTTAGGAATACATGCTTAATGGAACCTATTTGAACCTTTTCAAAGGAATAATGATTTGGATCGGCGGACACAACAGAAGATTGCATTTTCAATTGTAACTTGATAACCTTTTCTTCATTTTGATGTGTCTCTTAAATTATCCATAAATATAAGATTGCTAATTTTAGTGCTGTAAAAATTCCTTAATCTTGCAGCAAAAGAAGGGATTCAACAATAGTCTTTGTAGACACCCATAGTTACATTGGTCATGGTAAGTTTCTCCACTCTTTTGTCCAATATATGTGCTCCATTTCCTTTCATAATGTTTCCCACACAAGGATTTTGTAACAAGTTGGCGATTCAAAACAAGTTTTGAATTATTTTTATAACAACTTTTGCAATCCTTGATATTCAACATTGTTGATATGCATTTTGTTGATACCACTTTCAAATGGGCGAACCATGAGTTGTACCTCATTTATCTATTGTTCAAACATAATATGCATAATCCTTGAAGATCACTCCAAATATTAATGTTGATATTTTTATGTAGTTTTGTTGGAGCTCGTAATTGGAAAATGAACCATTCAACCATAGTTTTGGGAGGACAAGGATAAATCTATGAGAATGAAGATGCACTTTCAATTCTTAAAGAAGAAATGATTCAAGCTTTGAGAATTTCCATGTCTTGCATATCCAAATTGTTAGCTTTGCATCCTTATATGAGAGAAGTTGTACAAGTGTTATAGGATGTAGATACTTGAAACTTGAATACAACCACATAAGTAGAGGAATTAAAGCATGTGAACATTATAGTTGATATCCCTATAAGACTAAATAAATTGTGAATTGTCAAGAAACCCCTCATTATAACCTACCACTGCTTAAATGAAGGTTTATCCTTGCCCTCTAGATGATGGATGAGACATGTGTGATGTTTCTTGAATGTTTGATTCTTAGCATAAAAAGGATACACATGGAATAGATAATGTATTATAGAATGCATTCTTGGTCATTAATGGAGCTATTTAGTTAAACTATGTAGGCCAATATCACCCTTTATGAGCATTTATTGATGGTTAAAATTGCACTTTTAAATGTATCATATTATGCTTTATCAATATTATTCTCCTTTCTTCTTCCTTTTGTGTTTGTGTATCGTTTTGATAAAAGAAAAAAGAAAAATAAAAAAACTCATATGCCTTATTCTATGGGTATCATTCCTATAAATTCAAGTTCTATTCAAATTTGGTGAAACAACAAATTGTAGAGAGGACACAAGAGTAACAAAATTAATTGTTACAAATTTATTTGGAAGTATTGGGACTACTGATGGAGTGACTTCATTTTTTAATCAAGAGTGATTATTAGATATTGAAATATATTTTGGCATTATAAAGATTATACCTAATTGAAAAGAAATTTGCGAGCATCACAAGGTAATAAATTGTCAAATCCACTTACGATTGACACAATGAACATTGCATCTTATTCTATTGTCCAAGTTTGTTCCTTAGATTCATAATTTTTATTCCTTTGGGGGGTATATTTATGTTGAAAAATTATTCTCTTGCACAAGGAGTTGTTGCAAACATGGGACAATTTAAATTTAATAAAGGTGTTCATAGCATCGTGTTTGTTTCTTCATGAAATGTGGCCATAGCCTTAGTGTTATCAGGGTATCTAAAACATTAAGAGTAGTTTAGCCTCTAAGTGGAAGAGTCTTTAGGTGATAATTTTTAGATATATAATATTAGATTCTTGGGTGCATATTGGATTTTTATTTAGCTTAACTACCTAGCAAAGCAATGTACTATCATCAACTATTCTTTTTATTTTTATTTTTTCTTAGTGTAGAGTCCAAGATACCAAATTATAATTATTACTCTATTCTATGAGTTTCATATTAATTTCTTTGGATGGGATGTTTTTGTTTCCTTGCTCGTGTATTTTGTGAAATGACCATTCAAGTCTTATACACTAGTCATTCCTATTATCCTTGTATTAAAACATAATTCCCCTCACAATTTTGTTGTCTTAATCTCCTTTTGGTATGAAAGCAACAAGTCATTGGTTTTTTCCTCTATTCATTGATGGATTCTTTGTAAGGTGATGACTACTACACTAAAACAATGCTCAAGAAAGGAATAGGAGCACACATGTAATGATGGAAGGGGAACATAGGTGTAAGGGTTGCGAAGGTAGTGGAGGTGATAATGCAACATAATATCAGATTGGCTTAGGGATTAATTCAAATCACCATTCCTCGAGTCATTTAGTGTAGTCTCCATGTTCTTGAGCAATGTTATCATTGAATGATCAATGGTGAGGGAATTAAGGGTTTCCATAGATTCCTTCATTAATTATTTTGGAAAGAAAAGTATGAAGCATAGTTCTTGGATGGAACTAAATTATCATCCTCTTCTCCTCTTGTTTATATTTACACCAACATTGTGCTCAATTTTTTAATATACAAGTTATCTCTTAATTAAAATTGAGATGTTCGAAAAACATGGTTGTGAGCATGAGGCTCTACTAGACCTCATTGATGGATAAGGCCTCTGAACCAAAAAAATATATTGGTTTCTTCATCTACTACAATTTGATATTTTTTGTTGAATCATGCATTCAATTTTAATTAGAGGATACTAAATTCCATTCATATCGCTTGGGCTTTTATTCCCTTGTAATTGTCAGATATAACTTCCTATGAAATCCATGACAATTTTAAGGGAATTGTTTGTGTGTGGTTTTCCAAAGTCGATAATGCAATATGATTTTAAAGGAACAAAATCAATTAATTTCCTAGGTGGTGGTTGAGGGGAAAGAGATTGACTATGAGGAACATCTGCTAATAGATAAGACAAGAACTCAAAATCATACAATGATAGAATGATTATAATTATGACATTCTTTGTTCTTCATCTTGGAATTACTTATTGGATTTCTAGTATTTTTTTATCCATGTACTAATATTTTCATTAAACCACAAACTAGCAAGGAAACCGAATATTTTCACTCCCCCTGGTAGCCATCTGATAAGTTGTAGTCGAAAATTTATATACTCAATATATATTTCCTTTATTTAGCCCTAATTTTCATAGGGCTCCTTAACACTAAACCAAAGGTTTATGGAATGGGAAGATTGTTGCAAATGTACTCTATGTTTGTAATGATTGTGAATCTCATTGAATCTATCATTATGTTACAAATTTTCCTTCCTTGTTTTTAAGGAACCACTAATTATCTAAATGTCATTGATCTCCTACACCTTATTCTACATTATTTTAGGATTATTGTTACACCAATTTTTTGTCATATAACCTGTTAATATTAGATCGACCAAAGTACACCATGTAAGACCAATTTCACCCTTGTAAAATTGCTTTCACTATGAAAAATAACTTAGAAATCCTTAATTTATTAAGTTTTTTATGGTCTAAATAGGAAACCCCATGAGGAATAATTGAATAAATCCTTATTTTTTTTATTTTCCTGGTCATATCTAACCCAAAACAGGAAAATTAATTAGATAAATCATTATTTATCTTATTATTTTCTAGGAATAATTATTTAAATCATTATTTAAATAATATTCCTTGTTAAATTTGACTAAATCATTTATAAATAATTGAATAAATCACTATTTATTTAATTATTACTCAACCATATTCTTAAAATAATAAATAAATCATTTATTTATTATTTACAAATCAAGGGATTTGACCAATTTCAAATTCTTTTTCCCTCCAACAAAAATAATAAAATATTCCATAAAAGTTGGATCTAGATTTGTTAATTATGCACCAATATCTAGACTAACTCAATGTTTTGTTATAAATAGAATGTTTTTTCCATTCATTCACTACCTTTTGTTGCCTAAAGATCACTCTGGATCTATACTTTTGGTCTATCTTTGATCCTCCATCATTGTCATATTTTTTCTATCTTTTGCTTGTGAACTCCCCTTGTTTTCCATTTTTGTCTGGGTTTTCTACACCATCAAGAGAGAGGGATATTATATCTAAAGCGCTAAGGACATACAAGAACCCATCCCATTGAGGGGGACTGATAACATCTTTCTATGTTCTCTTCCCAGGTGTCATAAATACAAAATTCCTTAAAAATATTCTTGTCTTGTCTATTGGATGCATGGAGAAACTCTTGCTTTTATTTGTTGTTTAATTTCTTTAACTGTATAGTTCTGGATTTTGTAGCATTTGTATTGGTCAAATAACTACAGATCTAAAGAAATTGACAGCCATCTTTGATGTTAGGACTATTTGTTATGCACAACTAAAGTGTGTTTTTTTTGTACTCTTGCGATTAGAATAAACACTAACAACTGGCGACTTCACAAGGGTTTATAATTACGACTGTTGTCATTTTTCAGATCCCTGCATGACTATCTTCTTCAACCCCTAGGGTTTTTCTTCATCTTCTTTTTTTGCTTTCCTTGATGTTGTTTTTAACCTTTAAAACCCTAAAATAGTAAAAATTATAACTTTCGTGTGTTTTCGGGCCTATTGCACAGGCAACAGGTATCAGCTGCAGTTGAGACGACAATTTTTTATGAAACCTTCTCCTGAGAGTGCTGGAAGTATAGGTCACAATTTTTGGGCCAAAACCTGTGACCTTAACCTTCAGGGCACGGAAAACTGCCAAAAAACTACGACCTCTGCAGAAAACAGGTCAGAAACTGCGACCTGTACTTTTTGCGGGAATTTTTCTGTGATTTTTATGGGTTTGGCTGGGCTACTATTCAGGGTTGTCTGACCTCTGTCTCCACCTATCCTGGACCTGTACTTGCTCTTTTTTACTCGTCAAAGTAGGAACCCATCCCCTTTGGGCTTCAGTACACTTCCACCTTTCTAGGAGGAATTTAGTTGAAGCACATCGTCTGAGATTACAGTGTGTTCAACCATTTTTCAGATCTGATCCTATAATTTCAGATCCATTTTAGATTGTTTATTCATCCATCCAAAACAGCTCTTTTAAGTTTTGTTTGGTCCTCCTCTAGGGTCCCCTCTGTTTCCCTTCAAGTTGTAGCCTTTCGCCACCTCATTTGCAACACTTTTCCCTTTGGTTTTTTGTTGTTTTCTGCACCTATTTCTAGCATATCTGACCTTTAGATCTATGTCCCTCCCAAATTTAGATTGATTGGCCATTTTCGTGTGTTTTGACTACATTTTTCCCACCCATAGAATAGTTTTTGGGAAGCCCACCTCCTTGGGTTTAAATTGATGCATCTTTAGCTGTTTATTTTCTGTCATATTTCAGTTTACTTCGCTGTTATTTTCAAATTTATTTACAGTTATACAAAACCTTTTTTCTTTTTTCTCTACACACATTTGGGTTTAATTGAAATTAACACACTTATCTCATACACGCACACCCTAAGTGAAGAGTGTCTAGTTTACACCGCTAGGACAAGACTATAAGATTGTAAGCAATTGATACCACACCTCTCTGCCCTTGTTTCGAAATTGTAATATTTTTATCCTACACCTCCTTTCCCTTTTTGGTCTCTCTTCCTTCTGTGATCCATGTCTATTTTTCCATCATTTAACCCCCAAGGCATTTATCCTGGAGACGTCTTGGCCTTCATCCCCAGTTTCTGGTAGGAAGACTTACTTCTCCACTTAGGGTTTTAGTTCATCCTCTACTAAGTCCCCATTCTGACTTTGCTTTTGGTTCATCAGGTTCCCCTTCTGGTTCTATCCCCAGTTATCCTCTTGTCAACTTCACCAAGACTGGTTCAGGACCTAACGTTGATGGTAGCCTCGGTCCTAATGTTGGGAATACTACTAGTGGGACAACAACAATAACTATCCCGACTGCTCCCTTGCTCCCTTATATGGAAGGTATCAGTCTTCCCGATTTTAACCAGTTGATCAATGACCCCATACACCATGATCCTAGTTGGCCTGCTATGCCAACCAAGCTCCCTTCCAACATCCCCAAGTTTGAAGGTATTTTTGGAGAAGATCCTACAAACCACGTTCGATCTTTCCACATGTGGTGTTCATCTAACTCCATCACCGATGACTCTGTCTGTCTTTGGTTGTTCCAATGTACACTGACTAGAGAAGCTTCTAAATGGTATGTTGACTAAGACTCCTCCTCTCATACCACTTTTGCGACTCTTTCCAGCGATTTTCTGTCTTCTTCCAACTTCCCCTTTGTTATGACATTGGTACTGAAATTTTGACCTATTTCTGTCAATCTTCTACGATACACCTATCCAATCATGTCCAGGAATGGCAGAGAAGAAAGAGCCTATATCGAGCCCCTACCTTCGAAGACTGTGTCTACATGGAATGGTTTCTCATATCCCTTTTCCCTACTAGTGGAAAAGATGTCGCATCTCATTTCCCTCAGACCGAAGAAGCTGCTCTCTAGATTACATTGAAATATGAACTAATTTGCGCACAGTCTGGTTATGTTTAGACCATCTTACCTAATCTCCCTAGACCCGGTGGTGCCAACGTACCGGGGGCATCCCATGCCGCCAATGGTATCGTTGGAGCCCTTTCTCATCCATACACTCATCCTCCCAAGGGTTTTGGTTTCCCTTAGGGAGGGGTTAGCTCCCCCAGCACTTTCCCCCTCCCGGTAGCAGGTATCCAGGATACGACATGCCTCCTCCTTTTTCCCAACCTGTTTACCACAATGTTGACCAACCTCCTTATTATTTGTATCCACAGCCTGGTGCTCCAGCTACTCCAGCATTAGCACCTCAACCTCCCTTTCCTCCTCAACCCCTGCAACAACAACCACCCCCCCAAAGGGAATGTGCATACACAATAGGGTGCGAATAATCCTCCTACTTCCAAAAAGAAGAGGAAAGGCAACCAAAACCAATCTAACCCAGGTAATCCAGGACCCAATCCCCAAGGGAATATACCTAACACTGCTAACCAGCAACATGTCACTCAGCCCAAGCAGGACAGGACTGTTTGCACGAAAAAACCTTGTACTTGTTGCGGTGTTTATGGTCACTACACCCACGATTTTCCTCTTTTACCTTAGATGCAACAGATGTGGGAAGCTCAAGCAGTGTGTTGAGGACAACAAGCCTCCCCTTCGGTTCCTCCTAACGCTACACTTATCCAACTGGCTGTGTTTACCAATCCTTTTCCCTAGCAAGGATTCATGGCTACCCAACCCCTTGAAATTCAGGCAGCCACTCAACCTCCTCCATCTGGTACCTCCAATTACCAGATTCTCATGATGAAATCTAACCAACCCATTACCATTGACCTCAACCTTCAAACTCGGTCCCGTCAGTACAACAAGCCTCCCACTACGTCTACCCCCGAGCCCCCTTCTTTATGTCCCACAGAGCCTCTTTCGACACTCAATGGTCCTTTACACATCCCTCAGCATAAGGAAGAGGTTCATACCAAGATCCCTAAGGGACCATTACATCGAAACGTTGCTTCTAGTAAATTTTCCCATTCGTATAGTATAGTAGGTGATTTGGCGCAATCCCCTACTGCCATATCAACGTTGGAACTCCTCTAGTTGCGCCCTTCACAATGAAAATATATACTAACTACCATGGTCGTTATGGATCCTTTAGATGATCGTTTGATTGTCTTCGATGTTGACCAGTTAGAACTTCCCTCCCTTCCTGCTTTCGTCACTTCCAAATCCCTATCAAGATCCAGAATGCCAACGTCTCTCGTTGTATCATTGACGAAGGGGAATCCACCTGTGTGATGTCCACTTCGGTTTAGAAGCAACTCAGATCTCCTGAGTTGGCCCCTTTCACTATCACCCTTCGAACGTGGGATGGCCACTCTTCCTAGCCCATAAGCTTGTTTCGTAATTGTCCAATTACTCTTGCAGACAAGACTGTTTGTGTTTACGTATAATTCATTGATGCCCCCTTAGACTACAACATTCTATTGGGTCGTAGCTACACTTATGCGATGTCTGTTGTTCCATCTGCGATTCACCGTAAGATGTGATTTCCTCATAACAGAAATATTGTCACCATTGACAAGTTGACATATTACAAATAGAAGTCTCGGACCTCCCCTGAGTCCATCATCTCTTCGGTGGCCAATAAACAAATAGTCGAACCTTTGACCAGTGTTTCACCCAGAGTCTGCAAAGAATCCTCTTTGCTTGGTTCATTCCATGGTCTTTCTCCTCTTATCTTTGACCCTAGCTCGTTGAACGTTTTCATGATGCAATCGTCTTGGTACGACCTCAAACGGACTGGTTCGACTAGTCAGTAGCCCTGGCCTCTGCAACCTTCTCCTAGCACCTTGAATCAGCCTTCAGGACCCCCTCCGCAAGGCCCCTCATCAACAACTGGTATCCATGAGCCTATCTACCCTCCTAGCATGGTTCCTCCTAGCCTTAACCATCTCGGAGCTGTCTCGCTTGGCCATTACCCCTCCGGTCAGATACCGTTTCTAGGTCCCCCCCTTGGAGCATTTTCGGTACCTGTTATGGCTACCTTATCTCTTCCTAACATGACCTTGGGGATCCCAGTCTGGTACATTGATTCCCCAGCCACTATCCCGACTCGTTAACCCAAACCTTATACTGCTTTGACCTCAGTTCAACCAGTCCCCATGACCCCTCCCTTTTCTTCCGTGCCTTAGCCACATCAAGAGGAACCTACTCTTGTTGCAAAAGCTTCAGGTGAGGGGGGAAACCTCACAAGAAGGCACCTAAGGACAAGGCTGCCCAAATAACCACTGTTCCTCCTCAACCTCCAAATCGTACCCCTCTGTGTACTTTGTGTGATGTTGTTGGTCATGCCACCCATCATTTTCCTAAATTGCCTCACATCAAGCCCATGGTTAATGTCGCTTTTCCTGAGTCTAAGGTCCCTGAAGCCTCTGTTTCTTCCTCAACTATCGCCAAGAATCTCAAGACTGTTCACACCAACCACCCCTCTGCTCTGTGTGATCTCCATGGCTATTATGCCTGTCGATTCACAAAGGCGGCTTATTGTAGGAAACCTCTAAGTTCCTCTTTCAATTGTCAACCCAGGGTAAGTCTTTTTATTTCAAGAGTGTAGGCACAGTATATGCAAGTGAGATCGAATGATAGCTACTCTATTATGCTTACGAAAAGAATTCTCTAATTCACGAAATTCAATAAACTCAAAGAGACATGAAAATGGCATAATGCAGCTAACTACTCTGCCTAGCTTTGAAGGAGAGAAACTTATAATTGAACAACGCAACGATGGATTGAACAAAAACTTAAGTGAATTGAATAACGACTTATCAAATTGAACAACATCTTAAGTGAATTGAAAAACAACCCAAATAAACTGAATCAACAACTACTTATATAATTTTGCAATGGAATTGTCTTTGCAAACTGACTAATTGACATCTTACTGTACATAATCAAGAAATGGACGTCTTATCGTACTAAAGGAACAATCTAATATGTGAAGATGCATAACATTGACCGGTAAATATTCTACGATTCTTAAATCGACTGCAAGGACGTTGAGAGAAAATGAAAGAATCTAACAACGATAAAGCATTATTGTAAATCTGGAAGCGCGAATGTTAAAATATTCTAAATAAAGAAAAACCATAACTTTATTGAGTGGAAAATTAATTTACAACTACATTGAATAACTGAAGATTGATTCTGTAATTAACGCACAACACGAAAACTATCAAAGAACTCCCAGAGGTTGGGCCCAGACCACTGGAAGATCTAACTCAAAATATGATTGTTCAAAACATCAAAAACTCTTTATTTAATCAAAATATAATACAGGGGTACAGTCGAACAGTTCTTTCCTGAAGCGTTGATTACAGAAGGGAAAAATTATTCTTTCTTGTTCATCCTTCGTCCTTTTAAAGGCATTTTCATGCAGTGAGTCAGTATTCTCCAGACGACAGCTAGTTGTGCGTGGCTGTCGTTTGGGCTCTCGAGATTGGACCCATATTTTTGTCTTCTGCCAGTTTCTAGAAGCTATTGAGATTCCATGAGTCTGTGCCTGCCGGTTGTCTTCGGTTTAACGTTGGTTCAGCTACTCTATTTTCTTGTATACAGAGATAAAATAAGTCAAATTTTTGTTATAAAAGTGTTTCCTTTTGTCATTAGCCCACTTGCCCCGATTTTGATAAACCTTTTCTATCTTTATTGTTTAAAATGAGAGAGAAATACCAAAAATATGTCACAATTCAAAGGGATTATAGGTGAAAACATACCTTAATTCCGCCCAACAAACTTCCCCACTTACCTATTTGCAGTTCCTCGTGCAAACATATGGTTGAGATGTAGCTGTGTTAAGGAGTAGGTAGGGTAGAAATTTTCCTTGTATGCTCTGAAACCTTGTTTCTATCTAATTCTTACAAAGGCAGCGGTTGTATACCCTTCTGACAATTCGTAGTCATGATCAGAGCCCTCAGGAGGACACCAGATAAGAGGGCATCTATATCTACATCCTAACCATGCAGGACCCATGCTGAAGACCAAGTTACTATATGAGAGGAATCTGGAGGTGACTGCCTTGAAATTTCTATAGCCAAATGGCTCCCTATTCTTCACACTGTTGGTGGAGGCCATCCATCTCTGTTTAGCTGATGCCAAGGCTACTTCCTGAATATCTTCAAAATATTCCCGTCCATTTTCTATGATGTCTTTATGGATGGGCCCCATCCTGGTCCTTACACATTCCCTTTGCATGAAGTTATTGTGTTGGATAAGCAGTTGTAGGGGTTTTGTAGGTTCTCCTCTGACCCGCAGGTCTAAGCCATGCCCTCTTGTTTGGAAGATGTTATAAGCTTTGGCCCACCTAATCTGATTTTTAGCGAATGAGAGGAAGGCTTGAAACTGAACATCCCCTATAAAGGGACTAGGATTTCTGTCTGTGTCCTCTTCTAAAAAGAAATTATGCATGTAGAGTTCACATAAAAGGCATTGGACCTGTTCATCTTAATCGTTACAAAAGTGGATGAACTCTTCTATGGTTTTTAAAGTTGTGAACTTCCCTGCCCTAATGGCCTTGATTTTTAGCAGCAAATATTGTTCTATTAAGAATAGTGCATAGTTGGTGGTTGGTTCCCTGCATGTTAGTGAATCATAATACAACGAACAAATTGCATTGATTTGTTTCTTGGCCTGCTCCACCTATTCTTGTGCCCTTTTTACCTTTTCCTTCTCTTCTCTGAGCTGGGAAAATGTTTCATCTTCTATAGTGGAAAGGTTTGTGAATTTCTTTAGTAGTGCCTGATATTATTGTGCTGGTACTACCTCCTTTTCGCACTGAACCAACTCATGCTATGTTCTGATTAACTCGTTATACCATTTTTGATTGGCGGCTCTTTCAACTAGAGGGGCATAGGCAGGGGTTTTTTCCATTTGGGTACCCTTTTCATCAGTGCATTCTTTCCTCGTTTGGACAGAGGCTTCAAGAGTGTCCACTGGGCCTATTTGTACCTCGATTTCAGTGGTGCTTGATAAGTTAGTCTGAGTCCCAGCCTCGGTGGTATCTATTGGGTCAGTCTGTTTTCCATCATCAATAGTGTCTAACAAATTGGGGCTTGGTTCAGTTTGGGTTTCGGCTGCGGTTAATTCCTTCTTAGGCTTCTAGGCCTTATTTTCCTCCTTCAATTGTTTCCTTAAGTGCTTCACCATTTTCTTAAATATCTTGCAGGTCCTGATCAGTTTCTTAATCTTCTTTTTAGCTGCACTCTCGTCTATCCTGATTTCAACAGGTGTTGGAGAAGCAACATTCTCTTTTTCAGGGACGATACTGCGAACCTTAGGGTGGCTTGCGGTGGTGTTTTCTACTTGGGGTTCTGAGTTTACTTCTATATGAAGGTCTTGACTGGGCGGGACAATGCTACCTTCAGGTGTTAAAGGAACTATTTCTATGCTTGCGTTTTGCTCCAGAGGGACAGTGTCTCTTGACTGATTTTCTGATTCCGCTCTCCCCCCTGCCTGCACTTCAATAATTTTCTCATAATTCTTGAGAGGGGACAAAGCCCCAAAGGCCTGTGATTCTTCTTGGTAGGGTGGGATTTCGGTATGGCTAGAACTGTTGGCAATTTCAGAATTTTCTATAGGTTCCTCTTGTTCTTCGGCTTCCGATAGGCTCCTAGATTCATGGCCTACCCTCATTTGTTTCAGGACTTGAGCCATCTCTTCCTCGTAGTCCTGTAAGGGTGCATTTTGAGGGCTTGAGGGTAGTGAATGAGATGGCCCTACCTTCTCTAGAAAGTCCGAGGTTCCCTGAAGTGTTTTGGACTGCTTTTTCTTGCTTGGTTCTGAGATTGCGATGCGGGTCCTTTTTCTTCTAGGTATGTTTACCCTGGGGAGCTCAATTTTGGTTTTGCCAGGGTTTTCCTTAGGTATCTGTGTGGCAGGGTTACAAAAATTGTCCCAAGCTATCTGCTGCTTTTCCAACTCATGTATGGTGATTAGTTTAATTAGTTCATGGTGACTGACAACTGCTTGGGGGTATTTAGCCCTTCTTATTCGAACAACAGTGTCCTGCAATATGGAATTTAAGAAAGAAGGCAGATTAACTGAAATATTTTTCTTAAGTACAGCTAAAATTTTAAGTTGACAAGGTTTTACCATGTCTTGGCATCCGTCACAAGTAATGAATCTTTGAATGAATGTTGTCAGTTCCTTCCATGGTTGGTGTAGATAGGTAGGGTTAATCCCTTTTCCTTTTCGCTCCAATGGCTCTTCCAGATCTTGATATGCTGCAACTGCCTCTTGCAAGAGGAGGTGTTTCTCTGTCCATCTCTCTCCTTCCACTGTTATTCCAGATACTTCTGCAATAATCTCCTCTGTGAATGGTATAACTCTTCCCTTGATTCTGGTTTTCCCTTCTTGCAGGTTTTGCAGAAACTCAATTGCTACTTTTGTATCAAATCCCTGTAATCAGTGTACATATTTCAGCCAACCGGCTTGCTGGAGGGTAGCCCTAGCTGTATCTGAAATTAGGAAGTTAGAAGGTTCGTTTCGAAGAGAATTTCCTCCCATGGTTGGTATATTTCCCTGTGTTTTTTCTTCTTTTGATTTTATTCTCTCTCGGCTCTGTTGTTTCGAATGAATGCTGTATGTAAGAGAAAGAGCAATTGTGGTCTTACGCAGGTAACTTCATGCCTTAATTGAGATGCTCTTCTGGTCTTATCGGTATATAGAACAGGATTTGTGCAGAATTTCCACATGCTTGCTAATTTATGACTAATTACACCCCCTCCATCAAAGTAAGGGTGTCCACATCCTCAAGTACAAGAGGGGTCTGGCCAGTCACGAATGCGAGCGAGGAATGTCAAGATTCGATAATCATGGTCTGTACATGAGAGAAGAGGTGATGGCTTTCAAATTTTCAGGGTATGAGGAGTAATTGAGTAATTATGAGCATACATAGTGTAAAGGTCGGATTTTGAAGCTTTGACATGAATGTATCTCGTGTGGAAGTGACTGGAGAGGGAGAGAGAACAATATAACTATTATTATGATATGACGTCCTTCTTTTATGATAAGTGTGATGGAAGAAAGAATGAGATGGGTAATGATTGGCACTGTCATCTCGAGGGTCAAAAATGTAAGCATATCTCCCTTATAGTTATTTATGTGGTAGATTAGAATCATCATTCATTCAAGTAGTGGCTTATGGAAGAAGAATGGTATAGAAGGATAAGAGTATTTGGCTATTAAGGAAACATACTCTCATACCACAAGCAGAGCCACTGCTGCCAGCAGTTGTTCATAACCTCGACAGGGTTGCTCTTTTAACCAAAAAAATGAGCCAGGATCCTTGTGTAAAAGTAATTGTTCCCAATTTTGTGAAGAGATCACCATGTTGGTACGATAGCCAGATAACCATAGTGCCACTCACCAGAGCTGTAGCAAAGTGATCAGGCCGGCTCGTGATGAGACCTCCTGTCCTTCAAGTAGCTGAGAAGGTCATTACCCTAGTGTGGTGGCCATTGTGGGCATGTCACTTGCTAGGCTCTTATGAACATGGTAGGCTAGCTCGTAATGAGACCCCCTATCCTCTTTTGAAAATTTTCATATCAGCATAGTTTGAAACATAAGAATTTTAATTTATAAGGAGGTGACTGTGCTGGTGTGATGGCCAGATAGTCATAGTGCCATTCACTAGGATTGCAACAGAGTGATCAGGCCGGCTCGTGATGAGACCTCTTGTCCTTCAAGTAGATGAGAAGGTCATTATCCTTGTGTGGTGGCCATTGTGGGCATGTCACTTGTTAAACCCTTATGATCATGGTAAGCTGGCTCGTGATGAGACCCCTTATCCTCTCTTAAAAATCTATATGAAAACATAATATTTATTATTTATACATGAAGGGAGGCTCATTAACTCCTTAAGAGTTAGGGATGGTGAGAGAAGTAAAAGAATGCCAATACAATAATATCCCCTATTCTCATTCCTTCATATTGGAGGGAAATACTACTCGAAAGTGTAGAAAGATGTACCAACATAAGATCATGTATTATATGATAACATAATTGAGTTGGGAATGAATTAGCCTTTCATTTCATATATGTGCACTGTCAGCTTCCGATTTAAAGATCATAGTGTCAAAGAATCACCCTATTGGTAAGTTTTACTATTCTCCTCCTTTCTTCCATTACCACTTCCTCCTGTGAGATGCCTTTCACAGCTAAGGTGTGGATGAAGGGAAATATCGACAAAAGAAGGAAATAAGTTTGTTTGAACAACAACTGTTCAATTATATTGAACAACAGTAGTTGAAGGAGTTTGAACAACACAATAATAAAAATGAAAAAACACAGTTTTTCAATCCGATTGAACAACAACCATTCAAAAGAGTTTGAATAGCAAAACAACAAGAACGAAAAAACACGGTTGTTCAATCCAATTGAACAGCAACTGTTCAATTAGATTGAACAGAAGCCATTCAAAGAGTTTGAACAAAAAAAATAACAAGAACGAAAAAAACACGGTTGTTCAATCCGATTGAACAACAGCTGTTCAATTAGATTGAATAGAAGTCGTTCAAAGAGTTTGAACAGAAAAATAATAAAAATGCAAAAACATGGCTGTTCAATCCGATTGAACAACAGTTGTTCAATTAGATTTAGCAGCATTTGTTCAAAGAGTTTGAACAACAAAATAATAAAAACGCAAAAACACGGCTGTTCAATTTGAACAGCAGCCGTTCAAAGGGTTTGAACAACAAAATAATAAAAACACAAAAACACGGTTGTTCAAGGAGTTTGAACAACAACAGAAAAATAAAAGAGAGAGAGAATACATTTTCAGGCATGAATAATGTACAACAAAATAGGAAATAGGAATTGTAAAGAAATTATATACATTATTTACAAATGACGGTAGAAAAATTCTCATGTACTTGGGGTTGTGGGGTTATCACCCCCTCCAACCATAACTTGGATGGTAGGATCGTTTCATACCTGCTCGTAAAAATATTCCTTCGTGAGTGGTTTGCGATACAGGCGCACTCTATGTCCATTTATGCAAAATATAGAACTGGACCCATCTATGGTGGTCAAGGTGAGTGTACCGTTATTGTTTACTTCTTGAATTTCGTATGGACCGAGCCACCTTGTTTGCAATTTTCTCGAAAAATCTTGGAATATGTAGTCATATAGGAGTGCCCAATCTCCTTTTTGAAATATATTCTTCTTGATGAGGTTATCATGCCACTTAGCTCGCTGTTTTTGGACGATCATTGTTCGCTGTAGGGCCAGTAGCTGTATTTCGTCTAGCTCGTTTATTTGTTGGAGCCTTTTAACTTAGGCTTCTGCTAAGTCCAACCCTAGCTCCTGGGTTGTTCTTAGAGTCTTGATATCGAACTCAATACGGAAAATAGGCTCTCTCCCAAATACTAGATGATATGGGGAGCATCCAGTGGTGTTCCACCAAGTTGTGCGATAGGCCCATAAGGCTTCTGGTAATCTGACGGCCCAGTCCCGGCGATGTGTTGATACAGTTTTGGTAAGAATTGCCTCTAGAACTTTGTTGGTGCTTTCCACCTGCCTGTTTTCCTACGGGTGGTAAGGATATGTAACTCTATGGATGATATGATGATTTTTTAGGGTGGCTCTAATTTTATTACCTACAAACTGTGCCCCCCCATCGATTATCACTTCCCGCAGAAAACCATATCGTATGAACAACACAAAAAGGAAATTAATCACAGATTCCTCTGTGGCTCTTGATAAGGCCACTGCTTCTACCCACTTTGTTACGTAACCAATGGCAACTAATATGTAGGTTTTTTGGTTTGATGGTGGGTTGAATGGCCCAAGGAAATCTAGTGCCCACCTCTTGAAAGGTTCTATCACTAGTTGTGGCTATAGTGTCATTTCATCTGCTTGGCCTAGGCAGCCCATTCTTTGGTAGCTATCACAGGCTTGGACATATTTATTTGCGTCTTTAAAAATCGTAGGCCAATAGTAGCCTAATTGTAACACTTTGTGCCCTGTTCTGCGATCTGCGAAATGGCCACCATAAGGCTCATCGTGACAGGCCCGTAGGATGTCATAGATTTCGTCCTCCCTGATGCATCTGCGTATGTGCATATCGGCCCCCGTATGGAAGAGATATCCACCTACCAAGGAGAACCTTGCGCTGCGCTGTACAATTAGCTTCCATTCTCTTGATGTTAAGTGTCTGGGAAACTTTCCTACTGCCAAGTAATTCACCACGTCTGCATACCATGGCGTTTTTACCGCTACCGATCAGGAAAATGGTCATCAAATGCTAGCATATCGTCCGTCTTTGGAACCCTGGACAGGAAGTATGCAAGCATGTTTTATTTTCTTGGACGATCCTTGATAGTTATGTCAAATTCCTGTAGCAGCAGCAACCAACGAGTTATTCTCCCATTCGTGACTGGTTTATTAGCTAAATATTTAATGGCAAAGTGATCAGTATACAAGAGTACTTGATAGCCAGTTATATAATGTCTTAGTTTATTAATAGCATAAATGACAACCAAGAACTCCTTCTCAGTCACTATATAGTTTAACTCTGTAGGAGTGAGATTTTTGTTGATATAATAAATAGCATAAGGCCTTTTGTCTTCTTCTTGGCCAAGAATTACCCCTATTGCGGTGTCGGATGCATCTGAAGAGATGTGGAAAGGCAGTTTTCAGTTGGGCCCTCGTAGAATTGGTGTTGTTGAGACCAATTTATTTAAATCTGTAAAAGTGGTGTCACATTTATCAGTCCAGTGGAATTCAACATTTCCAGTCAATGCATACAAAGGTGCAGCTATTTGTGAATTTTTTTTAATAAATTTGCGATAATATCCTGCATATCCCAAAAAACTGTGTACCTCTGTTTGTGTACAAGGTGTGGCTAATAGAAGGATTAATTCTATTTTTGCTGTATCTACCTGTATTCCGGCTGCAGAGATGTAGTGACTTAGGATTACTCCCTCGATCATCATCATGTGACACTTTTCATTGCATAAAAATAATCTAGTAGCGATGCATTTCTCCAACACTTTTTCTAACGTTTCTAAAGCTTGATCAAAGTCCTCACCACATGGTGTGAATTCATCCATATAGATTTAAAGCCCTTCATTTATTTAGTCAGAAAAAATGTTGATTATGGCTCTTTGAAATGTTGCTGGGGCATTACATAATCCAAATGGTAAAAATATGTAAGCAAAATTACCCCATGAGCAGGTAAAGGTTTTCTTATCCTGGTCTTCGGGGGCTATCTGGATTTGATTGTAGCTACTGAACCCATCAAGAAAGGAGAAGAACCGCTTCCCTACCAATGTGTCAAGGACTTGGTCAATGAAAGGGAGGGGGAAGTGGTCTTTCTGTGTTGCTTTAATCAGTTCTCTGTAATCCACACAGATTCTCCATTTCCCATTATTTTTAGGGACGACTACCAGAGGTGAGACCCATTTTCTATCTAAAATAGGATAGATGGAATTTACATCCAACAGTTTTTGTAGCTCGTATTTTACAACATCCTTCAAGTGTGGGTTCAGCCTTCACTGAGGTTGTCTAATGGGTCGAGCTTCCTTCTCTGTATAAATGTGATGGGTGAAAATCTGGGTATCTAAACCCTTCATGTCAAGGTAGTCCCAAGAAAATGCCCCTTTATGCTTCTGTAGAACTTTTATGAGCCTTTGCATTTGGTTGCTATCCAAATTGTTATTGATGTTCAAGATCTTCCGTGGCTCAATCTCAATGGGTGTGTTGTTATTCATAGTGGTTGTGGAAATATATTGATCGTTAAGGTCTGTTAAGGGGTCCTCTTGAACTCCATATTTAAGAACTGTTTTCAACATTTGGCATTTTAAGTTCTCAGATAAGGGTGGCTGGTTCATAAAATTATTGATTACATCGTCTTCAGTTTGATTTTTAAATTCAAGAGCTTATACTAATGTCAAAGGTGGACGAATTTTTTGCTCTCGATATTCATATGGATGTTTGTGAATTTTTACTGTGGGTAAGCTAGGTTTGGCCGGTAGATAAATAATGATGTTTTTTATGGAATCTCCTCTAGCGATGGTCATGCTACCTATTCGGCAGCCTATGTAAGCATTGGCTGTTGCTAGCCAAGGTCGCCACAGAATCAATGGATGCCCATCCATCCTGTTCTTTGGGTTAATAAATAAGAAATCGGCTGGATATTCCCATGAGTCTACTAAGACCAGGATGTCTTGCACTATTCCTTCTGGTCTAATGACAGACTGGTTGGCAAGCTCCAGCAACGTAGTCGTTGGTTCTAACGTTGATATGCCTAACTTTTCGCAGGTTTTCGTAGTTAGGATGTTAATGGCCGCCCCTAAGTCGAACAATGTGTTTGGAAAGGAATGTCCAATGATATGCACATTTAGTATGGGATTTCCTAGGTCTTCATATTTTACGGGCGGTTTCTTACCCAGTAATAAGTCCAAAAGCATCCCTACCACATGAACGGTGGGTGCAGCCTTTTTTTTTCTTACTTTCTTTTTCCCACATAGCTATTTAATTATTTTTACATAGATGGGAATGTCTTGTATGGCCTGGAGAAGAGGAATTTTTATACAAAGGTTTCTTAACTCTCCCAGGATGTCAAAATCTGGAGAGGCTATAGGTCTAGGCAGAGTTAACCTTTCAGGGAATGGAGGTGAAGATACCCTAAGCTCTTCAGGCCTCCCTTGGTCACTCGTTTCCTTCTCTTCCCCTCCCTCTGTTTATGTTATATTTTCCTGGCTAGGTTCCGTTGAAGTCCCAGGTTTGGATTGAGGTGGGATTGTGACTTCTGCTGGTGATATAGTATGTCCTGATCTCAGCCTTAGTTCATTGCATTGTCTTAGTCTAGTGTCAGGGTGTGGATCTTCTATTATCTGGATCAACTAATTTGGTCTGTTATTGGGATTAGGATTGGGTTGAGCTGGTAATTGAGGACATAGGTTAGGTTGCAGGTTGTGCTGAATTTGGTATGGAGCTGGAAGTGTAGGTTGATTTTGGGCCCCTGCTCCTATTGGTATGTTGGTCATTCCCAGGGGTCGCTGCCAATCCTGAGGCCAATTAGTGGTTTGGGAAGGGGATGCTGGCCACTAGGCTTGGTATGGATTGTTTTTCCAATAAGGAGGGGAACAAGGAAAGCTTGCCCAATTATTCCTTGGTGAGGGCTGTGTTGGCCAGGGTGGTATAGGGAACGACTCGGTCGACCAAGTAGAGAAAGGGTCTTGATTTTTCCAAGAGGATGAAGGGTTTTGTTGGTTAAACTGTTGAGGAGAAAAGAACTGTGGTGGGTCTTGAGGCATACCTGGTCGTGCCTACCATTTTCGACGCTGATTCATTAGGTAGACTGGTTCTGTTTCTTCTTCCGCTTCTTTGAAGACTTCTTTCAGCCCCGGGAGTGAAGGGAAATGGTTTGTGGCATGGTCCTTAGTGCAGATGGCACAGGTCTGAACCATGTCTAAGGGGCATTCCCTTTGGCTATGCTTCTTCCGATAGCGTGGGAAAAATATGGCCAAATTTTGCTCTGTTATAGTTTGCTTCTGCTTGGCTTGTAAAACATCAAGATGTGTTGTCAAAGTACCCAAAATGTCAGTTTTAAAATTTTCTAAGAGATTTCCAAACTCAACTCTAGTTACGTTGCCACTGGGCTGCCTAAGGTCCTTTTTTATTGAGTCATGTTCACTTAGCTTATTACGCGTATTTCCATGAGAGAACATGATACACAGGGAAATAATCTCATCATATCCTTCCTGGGAAATATCCCCTTTTCCCATTATGTTAAGTGTTTCAACCCATTCTTCTTTTATTCCCTTAATCAATGTAGATTTTAAGATGTCTTTGGATAGTATAGTATATGGATACCTTTGTAAATTGTATTGAAATTTTTCTACATACTCCTCTAATGTTTCATTGTCCCCTGCAAACATATTGAAGATTTCATTTTTTAGTTCTCGAGTCCAGCAATAGTCTTGATATTTATTAAGAAAAATGTTCTTCATCTGGTTCTGGTTATTGATGGTTCCCCCAGCTAGCCCCATGAACCAGCGTAAGGTCGCTCCCTTTAATGTAGAGGGGAATAGCTTTAATTTCTGAGGGTCGGTGGTGTAGTCATACCCCCTACATAGGACATCGAATTCAAATAAGAATGCATTAGGATCTTCTGTGGTCAACCCATGGAATGTGGGGATGCTTTGTAAGGGGATATCTTTCATAGGGGAATTTGCAGTATGATCAACGATGGGATACTCCAACGTTAATGTCTGCCTCTAATTCTGGTTTTGATTGTTTTCCATTTGATCAAAGATGTGCCAGTAATCTTCAATAATTTCTTGTTTTGGAGAAGTAATCCCAGGGGGGGTTAGGAGGTGAATAAAGAGAAAATTTTACAGCATTTCCCTGGTCTGGGATATCGAGTATTTCTGTCTCAAACACTCCTTTAGGAGAATTAGGCTTGCAAGCTTCTATTTGTATTGCATCGCTAGTTTCTCCTTCCCCTTCCTGTAAGTTACAAGAGCCTCCATCTCTCAAAGGGTCAGTACCTATATGATTGACAGTTTGAAGGCTTAGCTCTGATCCTTCTGTCTTACTGTGAATCTCGGCATGGGTTGTAGATGGTGAGGCTACTGCCTGAGGGAGAGTAGTAAGACTTTGAGTGGGAATGATTTTGGGTCCTACAGATGCCTGGAATTCAACTTTCTTAATGATTTCATCTATATATGTTGTTATTCCAAGGATCATCGGTCCCTTGAATTTTGGGGATTTTTGCGGATGATTTTGATCTGTTTCAATCTTTTTCTTCCTAGTCATAAAACAAGGGTACATATTCTACCACTCTTTATGCAATTTGCTGAGAAGCAACTATGGAGCAAGCGTTTTTCTTACTGGTACGCAGGTTCTTACCTCTTGCTTTTAATACCCAATTCTTCACAACAATGGAGAAAGATAAAAGATATCACTCTTAACACCATCCCCGGAAACGGTGCCAAAAATGTTGGTTCACAAAGGTGGATTATTGTAGGCAACGTCTAAGTTCCTCATTCAATTGTCAACCCAGGGTAGGCCTTTTTATTTCAAGAGTGTAGGCACAGTATATGCAAGTGAGATCAAATGATAGCCACTCTATGATGCTTATGAAAATAATTCTCTAATTCTCGAAGTTCAATCAACTCAAAGAGACTTGAAAATGGCATAATGCAGCTAACTACTCTACCTAGCTTTGAAGGAGAGAAACTTATAATTGAATAGCGCAATGATGGATTGAACAAAAACTTAAGTGAATTGAACAGTGACTTATCGAATTGAACAACAACTTAAGTGAATTGAACAACAACTCGAATAAACTGAATCAACAACTACTTATAAAATTTTGAAATGGAATTGTCTTTGCAAACTAACTAATTGACATCTTACTGTACATAATCAAGAATTGGACGTCTTATCGTACTGAAGAAACAATCTAATATGTGAAGATGAATAACAATGACTGGTAATTATTCTACGATTCGTAAATCGACTGTAAGGGCATTGAGAGAAAATGAAAGCGTCTAACAGTGATAAAGCATTATTCTAAATCTGGAAGCATGAATGTTAAACTATTCTAAAGAAAGAAAAACCATAAATTTATTGAGTGGAAAAGTAATTTACAAATGAATCGAATAACTGGAGATTGATTCTGTAATTAACGCACAACACGAAAACTATCAAAGAACTCCCAAAGTTTTGGCCCAGACCACCGGAACATCTAACTCAAAATATGATTGTTCAAAACATCAAAAACTCTTTATTTAATCAAAAGATAATACAGGGGTATAGTCGAACAGTTCTGTCATGAAGTGTTGATTACAGAAGGGAAAAATTATTCCTTCTCGTTCATCCTTCGTCCTTTTAAATGCGTTTTCATGCAGTGATTCAGTATTCTGCAGACGACAGCCCACTGCGCGTGGCTGTCATTTGGGCTCTTGAGCTTGGACCCATATTTTTGTCTTCTACCAGTTTCTGGAAGCTATTGAGATTCCATGAGTATGTGCCTACCGGTTTTTTTTGGTTTAACGTTGGTTCAACTACTCTGTTTTCCTGTATGCAGAGATAAAATAAGTCAAATTTATGTTATAAAAGTGTTTCCTTTTGTCGTTAGCCCACTTGCCCTTATTTTCATAAACCTTTTCTATATTTATTATTTAAAATGAGATATAACTACCAAATTATGTCAAAATTTGAAGGGATTATAGGTGAAAACATACCTTAACTCCGGCCCAACAATACCCACCTTTGTCCCCACCTCAAGCATTATTGCGCCTCTTTAGAGGTAGCTCGGGAGTACGAGATTGAACACAAATATTTCGCCTCTCCCATCTTCGCACAGTATGCTTCATGCCAACCTGAGGATACCTCATCACCTATTGATATTCCCCCTCCTGATGTCGAGATGACAGAGTCTTCGACCATTGTCCGCTACTTGTCATCATCTATGAGGTCCACGGTGGAAGACCCCCCCCCGAGACTTCCCTTTCTGTTTCGCCTGACCTCCCTTCAGCGACCACCTTGGGCTCAACATCGGTGGATCCTTCATCTACTTGTTTTTTCGTCACCCTCAGTGATAATGTTCATGTGAACCTCTCTTCTCATGATGACGAGTCAGGTAGCTTCGCCACGTCAAGTCGTCTTTCTTCCACCAATCACCCCATCTTCTATTATGCTGATGACATTATGGAAGCATTTACCACCCCTGACTTTATCCATTCCCCCTTACATCAAAACCATGAATTCAAACCACATACACCTTGTGGTCATTACATTGACACCCAATGTTTTGGTAAGGGGGCACCCATATTTGAGAGTCCAGGAGAAGAAATTCTCCACAACCCTCATAGTGCATCTGGTCGTGTCGACTCTAGTACCATCATTCTTCCCCATTTATAAGAACCTATAGAGTCCCATATCACTTTAGATCACTCTAGGGATGATCCCCCTCATCATTCCTTCCTCTTACATTAGAAACCCAGTCCCCTAGACATTGTTGTTGACCAAACTGTGTGTTTTCTAGGTGAGCGCTAATTCATTATCTCCAAATATACTCTTTCTGATAGTGACACCATGTATGCGAACCCAGAAATACATTCCATTTGCTTCATATATGTAATACCAAAAGAGATTGGTAATCCTCCATTCCCTTTCTTGAACTGCATAACCATAATGAAAACAAATGGGGCACAACATCATAAAAATGTGTCTAGATTCTCCTTTTCTAAATACATTTTTGCATGACCATAACATGCTTGGGGGCACCTATGCCCCTCAACCACAAAAATCCCAGCTCTCAGCCAAAAACAGCGCTGAAACCCCCTTTCTCTAATAGGTCGCACTTTTTAGGTCACTTCCTGGGACAGGTCACAGTTTTATGCCCAGTACCTGCTAACCAGCTCGCAGAACAAACCCCAAAAAGTGCGACCTGGCATGTTCCTGGGCTCTGGGTGCCTAATCGGAAACTTTAATCTCCTGAATTGAAAGAGTATGGTTAGGCCTCTTACCTATAACTGACGGATCTCGATTCCAACGGTAGGTTTGTTCGCTACGATCACCGCAAGATTTAGGGCCTTTTCTCCTCTCTACATTCACCACAGCTACACTTGCAAATGAATCAAATTAAAGGGAAAATGCCTTATTAAAAGAGAAACCCCAAATTTTTCTTTCGCCAGCTGTGAACAAACTGTATCTCGGTTTGAAAAACCGTTAGCACCGTTGAAAAGCTGTCACTGAGCTCTCAAATGGGTATCCTTTAGTATTTTGTGATTTGATACTTCACCCAAACACATTGTTTCCAATAAGGTTCACTTCACCACTCCTCAAAATTGAATTTCTTCACTTGCAACAATTGTACTTGGGGCACCACTTTGCCTTCATACTTGTCCAGGCTAGTGTCGATTTTTGTCATGAGTAACCATATTGTACTCATGTTTTTATGGTCCCCACTGGGCCTATTCTGTGTGGAAGCATCATCGAGTCACCCTTGTTTAGAGCATCCAAGTTGAGTCATCATCACATCCATGGAGTCTATCCCGAGTCCCTTTGTATCCTGCTATAGTCCTCCAACCTTAATTTCTTTGTTCCTCTCTCGTGTCGCACATTGTGGCCTTCAGTCATACTGTCCACTATCCCCTTTAGTGTCAATTCAGTAGCTTCCAAGTCATCCATGCCCTTTATTCTCTAACAAGGGAAGTCTTCAACCTGCTACTCAGTACCCCCCATTCCACCATTATCCCTAGTGTCATTCTATCAGTCGCTCTACTATTATCTCTTGTGCCTTAGTTGAGGATCCCTTATTACCTCACCTATGGAAAACCTCCTTCTTTCAACATCAGCTTATTCATTCCAAAAGACATGTCTAGAGGGCGGTGTGCCTTGGTTCCAGCTTCCACTCTTGTTCAGTGCCTCGGATCAGGAAAAGGGACTCTTTATTTCCCTTTGACTTGTTGTTTCTCAGCTCCAGCTCCTTCCGACATGATTGAGATCCATATACTTGATGGTTCAGTGATGCAGCAGATTGTACCTGTGATTCCCAAGTGTGTGTGAGATGCTTCAAACCTCATGAGGGGTGGCCCTTCAGGTAGCCCCCCACATGCCCGAATGACCTCTCTATTACAGCCTTGGATGCAGATCCATAGATTTAATGGTTCCGACCTCGGCAGCTTGCAGTGCCTTTTAGTTTGCATGTATCATTCAGATTTTCAGAGCCCTTTCCTATTTTACAGGGTCCCTTTGGTTTTACTTATATCTCATGTACTCAGATATTATTTTATAGGTCCTAACTGTTGTCCCAGGCACAATATGTATGTGGGATCCATTATCATGTTTTTATCTGGCTCATGTTTATGCCAGCATTAACTATATAGTTTGGTCCCTTGTTTAATGGACACATTATTCTTTGTACTTTGTTACCTCGGCGGGCATAGGTATGCCTCCTCCGCCTCATGTAGAACAGACACTCACTCATAAAAGAGACTTATCTCACCTGTAAGTCTCGCCTCCTCAGGGTCTCTTCCTCTAGTGCTTTAATGTACCTTATATTTCTCTCTCTCTGACTCCCCCTTTGGTGTCTAGTGATTGATTTCTTACAACGCACTTCGGTCATACAATTTGCTCCTAACGCTCGCACGCTTGGGGGCAACTGTTACACCAATTTTTGGTCATCTAACCTGTTACTATTAGATGGACCAAAGTACACCATGTAAGACCAATTTTACACTTGTAAAATTGCTTTCACTATGAAAAATAACTTACTAATCATTAGTTTATTAAGTTGTTTATGGTCTAAACAAGAAACCCCATGAGGAATAATTGAATAAATCCTTATTTGTTTGATTTTCCTCAAGGGATAATTAGTTAAACAACAGTTTATTTAATAGTCCTTGTCATATTTAACCCAAAACAGGAAAATTAATTAGATAAATCATTATTTATCTTATTATTTTCTAGGAATAATTATTTAAAACAATATTTAAATAATATTCCTTGTTAAATTTAACTAAATCATTTATGAGTAATTGAATAAATCATTATTTATTTAATTATTACTCAACCATATTCTTAAAATAATAAATAAACCATTTATTTATTTATTATTTACAAATAATTGGATTTGACCAAATTCAATTTTTTTTCCCTCCAACAAAAATAATAAAATATTCCATAAAAGTTGGATCTAGATTTGGTTAATAATATTTTATTTATGCACCAATATCTAGACTAACTCAATATTTTGTTATAAATATAAGGGTTTTTCCATTCATTCACTACCTTTTGTTGCCTAAAGATCACTCTGGATCTATACTTTTGGTCTGACTTTGATCCTCCATCATTGTCATATCTTTTTTTGTCTTTTGTTTGTGAACTCCCCTTGAGTTCCATTTTTGTATGAGTTTTCTACACCATCGAGAGAGAGAGAGATATTAGATCTGAAGCGCCGAGGACATACAAGAAACCATCCCATTGAGGGGGACTGGTAACATCTTTCTTTGTTCCCTTACGAGGTGTCATAAATACAAAAATCTTTAAAAATATTCTTGTCTCGTCTATTGGATGCATGGAGAAACTCTTGCTTTTATTTGCTGTTTAATTTCTTTAGCTTTATAGATCCAGATTTTTTAGCATTTTCTTGGTCTACTAACTGTAGATCTAAAGAAATTGACAACCATCTTTGATGTTAGGGCTATTTGTTATGCACATCTAAAGTGAATTTTTTTCGTACGTTTGCGATTAGAAGTCACACTAACAATTATGTTTTGGATAATCTGTCAATAATGTTTTAAGACTAAATCATTTTTTGTATTTTAAAATGCAACATGGACCTTATCGAAATGAGATTTTATGGGGGCTTATCAAGATGAAAAAGCATATGATGAAGATTTTTTCAATGGTTTTTTGGTTGACTCTACGCAATTGCATGCAAGTAACCACTAAGATCAAATTATAATTTGTTGTATTGATGTTGGAAGGATTTAAGGGTTTTGTTAATAGTTTTGGGTGTTGTTTCTCCATTATTTTGAATATTGATTAATTCCAATGCTTTATATGTCACCAAGGCAAGGCACGCTAATTGATCCCAATTTTCATATTCTTCAAAAAACTCCAATGTTAAATAGTTTGGAAACTAAATGTTTGGAAACCGCTTGCAATATTCACAATATAATCTTTCAAACCCTCATTTGAAGCCCTGGAATATTTGCGAAGCAATAAATATTTGAGATTATGAGAATAGTTAATGGTGTCATTGTTCACTAATGAGTTTATAGGATTATTTTCATGTGATCCCCTCCAACCAAATGGCATCTTTGAGAAAAGGATGAGGCTCAACACCAATTCCCAACAACTTTGTTGGAATAGTTACCCTAGTTCTAGCACTTGCATTGAAACATGTAGTATGTGTTGCAACATACTTAATCTCAATATGTTTTGATTCTAAACTACTAGAAAATGCCTATGAATTTACAAGTTCTCTAGGATGGATAAGGAATTAATGATTGCTAGGTTGATCTCATTTGTACTTGTTGGTTAACTGGTAATGACAACCCTTTTTCCTTTCTATAATAAACTCTCCTTGGCAACTCTATTTTCACTTTACAACTTTGATACAAAAATGGATTAAGCTGACAAGTATGGGTGATGCAAGGGAAGATATGATCATAGTGATTAAATATTCTTGGAATGTTGTTTGTTATGTGAGTACTAGGTCTCCTCACCCAATGAACTAAACCCACATTGAAAACCTTGCAAATTGACCCTTTTGGGGGATTTAGGTTTTAGAGTGGATGGAAAGAAGGAAAGGAAAAAAAGGAAAAAAAAACATTCCTAATTTATTTTCAATACCTATTCCATAGGGAACTTGAATCATTTCCTTTCTTTACAATTGAGAAATTTGGGTGATGTCACGATTTATTAGGAATTGGAATATTTGACTTTCCAATGATGGACCTATATGGTTTAACATTTTTACTCTATAGTTACTCATAAGTGTGGGTGGCACTATTGCTTTTTACTCCTATTAGTAACATCAGTTTTTATTTACTACATTTTTTACATTTGCACAATTATTTTGTGATTTTGTAAGATTTTGTTTTTGCACCATTGCAACACCTCATTAGTTATTTTTGCATTATGTTTATTCTAAAGGAGAGTTTTGTTCACGCACTAGTGTTTTTCCACTATGTTTCCTAAAGTAGGGTTCTATTAGTACACCATGATTTTTAGTCGCTAAATAAATTTTGCCTGTACAAATTTTCATTTCTCATTGAATAAATTTAGTTTTTACATCATACTAGATGGTTGCACATGGTTGTACATTAATTTTTTTTTTTAAGTAGAACTCTGTCACCAATCATCAACCATTTCTACTTTATAAAATTATTTGTAACTCAGTGACTTACAATAAATTTTGTTTTTTCATTTCTTAATCAAAGTATTTTGGCCTCAACTTGATGAGCCTAGAGGTTCATTCTACAGTCGAGTATGATGTGTAAAGGTGTTTGTCCCTCATCAAAGTTGAATATTTTACAACCGAATATGATGTGTAAGAGTGTTCTCTGACTTATACTTTATAAAATTATTTGTAACTCCTTGACTTACGATAAATTTTTGTTTTTTCATTTCTTAATCAAAGTATTTTGGCCTCAACTTGATGAGCCTAGAGGTTCATTCTACAATCGAGTATGATGTGTAAAGGTGTTTGTCCCTCATCAAAGTTAAATATTTTACAACCTAATATGATGTGTAAGAGTGTTCCTCCGTCATTCTACTTTATAAAATTATTTGTAACTCAGTGACTTACAATAAATTTTGTTTTTTCATTTCTTAATCAAAGTATTTTGGCCTCAACTTGATGAGCCTAGAGGTTCATTCTACAGTCGAGTATGATGTGTAAAGGTGTTTGTCCCTCATCAAAGTTGAATATTTTACAACCGAATATGATGTGTAAGAGTGTTCCTCCGTCATCAAAGTTGAATTTTTCGCATGTGTGCCAAAATAAATAAATAAAAACTATAGAAAACATTTAAATAATATAAACTTATAAAAAAAATTACACATGAAAAAATTAGATCCCTCTCAATTCAGGTTAAATCTACATTTAAAATAATTCTATACAAATAAAGTTTATCTTTATCTTTAAATGTTCCTTAAGCTTCATTCATTTTCCATTAGTTAATTAACTCATGATGCATATAGCCATCTCATTAGCATTTCAAAATTATAGCCATCTCATTAACATAGTCACATTTTTAACCAACTCTTACTTTATACAACGTACTTTGCACCGAAAGGGGTAATTGCTAGTTACCTCATACTCCACCTACACAAAAAGAAATTTTACCAAAAGTTAGATCGAAAAGCACCTTAAAGGTTAAAGTGCATTACGAAAAGCTTTGAGATAATGATGTAATGCGTCCAATGATTTGGCATTCACGTGGATTTAAAATAACTTTGTCATGGTTCATACTCACGTGGATTTAAAATAACTTTGTCATGGTTCATACTCTTTTGTTGGTTGGCGGGCATTTTCATGAGGCATTGTAGCGTTGATTGCTGTGTATGTCTGGTCTTCTGCGCCACACGGATTTGACTACGGGACCTATAAACCCTGCAGGATTGCATGGCAATGCAAGGGCACATGGGCTGTTCAGGTTCCAAATCGCTTCTTCACATGTGTAGGCCGCTTTCTTCACAAGTGCGTGGAGTCGTAATTGTCGCCTCTCTCCTCTGGAATCGTGGGAAAGGGCTGCTAATAATAAACTTGAGAGCTCTCAGCCTCTGCACATGATTCATTTACAGCAGACGTGTGGCATTTCATCTGCATGCTGGCAGATTGCTCTGGGCGTATCTCTGCATGATATATCTCTTCTGACTTCTCGAACACATGGCAAAATCTAGAGTTTCTATGTGAGAACTTAATGTTTTATGCAACAGAGGTATTCTGACCTGAGACAACAACCCTCCAATTAACCACACTTTGAAATACACAACTTGAATATTGTAGGTAATCTAATAAATTAAAGCACAAATTTTATTCCCACATTGACTCCATTTTTCCGATGATCAGCGTTATGATTTACATGCATGTTATTTTGTATAGCCAAAGGATCGGCGGCTCTCGGTGTTAGAGCCAGGGTTCTACACTTGGCCTCACATGGAATGCGTGTGGCATTTCCATGCTCCATGTATTTTCGGTCACCTACCGAGGTCCTCTCAAATTAATTCTTTGCAGCTGGGATTTGGTGGTTTTATTCGTTACGGGGTCATGAGTAACGTCATTCATTTTTTCTATCTGCTTCGATATAGTGTGCTCCTTCCATGGCAGATTGGTTGCAGAAACGGAACTCTTTTGGTTGTAAGAAGGGAATTCCCTTGGTTGTTAAGGTATCATAAGTAAGGTTATTCTTTTTTTCTATTTGTTTCGATATAGTGTGCTCTTTCCATGGTATATTGGTTGTAGGAAGGGAACTCTCTGAGAGACGGGTAAAGCTCATTTATGAGCTCATCATGTGGACATTACTTTGTTTGTAGGTACTATATCGTTCCATGCCAAAGATTACCCACCCGACGGGGTGGTGCTCCTGGGGCATCTTCCTTAAGACACATATGTCTTTTTGGGTGGGAATCAGTTGTGAATTATTTTGATGCCACTCATCTTGAGGTCAGAAAGGAAATTTTAAATCTGGAAGCTAAAGAATTTGGAGATCACAAATATTTTTCTGATTCAGAGATAGGTGGAAGCAATTTCAAATGGATGCCTAGTCTAGGAAAGTTTCAGAGAAGAAGACTTTATTTTCTTCACTCTATCACCCAACATCGTCAAATGGAGATGCTACTCAACATGGTCATCCGTGATAAGCAAGTTGATATCTACAAACTCTTTGTTGACCAAAATGAGATTAAAAGAATATTGTGAGATATCAGATATAATCTTGATGATATAGTGGTAAGACTGCGTCATCTGAAATGTTTTGTAATTTCAAAATCAAACACTAACTCAAATAATCATCAGAAAAAGACACGGTCATTAACGCTTCACCTCTCAACACTATTCATGCAAACTATGATTGGTATATAAACACCACCTATGCAAACTCTTCTCTGCTTTTACCCACCATCATTTTCTATTAAAATGTACACCGAACAAACCGTTTTAGTTTTTGACATTGAAAAAAATTTGCCTTTTCTAGTGCTCTTAGTTTATCTTGCTATTTTTATAAGAGCTTCGAGCTTGTGTCATCTTTATTTTGGGTTTTTTTGTATGTCTCCAAACCACAATCATCTGGTTTTTTTGGTATGTCTATAGACCATAGTCATCTCGCTACGTTGTTAGATAATTATTTTTGTAAAACTTGTTAATGGTAATTTACTTTATGATTATAATATTACGGGTAAACTCATAATCCTCTAAATCAAATGATAAAGTGAAAATCTCTCACTATAACATCTCAGTAATACTTTTTGCTTAAAAAATAAAATACATAGACAAAATTACAATTTAAAATTTTGAAGTAAAATTTTGTCTAAATCTCATCCAATCCTCTCATATGACCTTATGCAGTTCCCTTGCAATGATTCATAAACCGGGTTAAACCTTACCTCACAAGGTAGTGTGCAACTTTCTAATCAGATAGTGATAACAATGCCTTTTGTACTTCAGATAGCATAAAAAAATCTTCATGTTTTTTCCCTGTCATATCTTTAAAAACAAATAAAGGCACATAAAACGATAAATCTCTTAAGTCGTATAACATTTTTCTATTATTCACTTCCTCAAATATTAATATAAAGCCCATTCATCTTCAACCTAATATCGGAAGAATCATTTCCATTATAGAAATATATTATAATATTTAATTCAGCGTATTTAATAATTTATTTATTAAAATTATTTTCAGGAATCATTTCTATTATAGAAATATATTATAATATTTAATTCAGCATATTTAATAATTTAATACTAAAATTATTTTCAAGAGTAAATATTAAATTTAAATTTTATTTATCTATGATCAAAATAATGATTTTTTCTAATAAGATTAAATGGATTTTTTCTAATAAAAAGATGCAAAGTTATTATATGTTTTTTTTTAATGTAACATTCTTTAAGAAGTAAATGAATACAATTATTTCAAGATTGATTTCAACAAGAAGTTTAATTGGGAGGATTGTAGAAACAAGAGGATTTAAGGAGGGTGGAAAGCATTATATGCATTTCAAACCAAATGTAGAGAGGCATAGTTATGGGATTGGAAAACGATTAAAGTGATTTTTGGACTCCTATTTTTTCTAGTGATATTATATGGATGTGAATTGTGGGCTAGCATCTTCCCTGTTTCAAAATGGAAACAAATTGAAAAAATCCAAAAACGCTTGATCATGGGCAAGTTCGAAATAAAAAAGTTTGGTTCCTTATGAGATAATTTTGAGTGAAACAGGAGTAGCTCCCATCGAAGCAATTGCTATGGTGCGTCTTATAAGGTATCTACAAAGAATTGAGCAAATGGGAGTAGGTAGATGGCCGAAAGTTGTCTTCAATGAAGGCATGAGTGAAAGAAAGAATCATGGATGAGAAAAAAAAACAAATGGATGCAAAAATAGAATATTTACCTCAATTCCTATCCCACAAATAGCAAGGAGTTAAATATTTTTGTTAAATGGAGAAATTTTGTAAGCATATATGGGGAAAAGAGTTGGGTAGAAATAAGAAGTACTATGTTCAGGAATTCAACCCCAGTTATGATCTCCAACAAAATGAGTACACTGGAGCTAGCATTCCATGGAGAGAAAATTATTTCTCAATTAATAATTAAATGACATCAACTTCGGTGTGAAATGGGACAATGGAAGAGACTTAAAGAAGCTTGGGAAGAACATGTGTGTACTTTTTGTACTTATGGAGCAGTGGAATCAGAAAATCATTTCATTTTGGAATGTGATGCTTTCAGAGACATCAAGGACAATTATGATAGTATATTAGAATCAATTCCTTGGCATTGTCTTTTTAGTGAGGGGATTGTTAGAAGGTTGGGTCAGCTCATCATCAATTTCAGTAAGAAAAGGATTGAATTGAAAAAGGAAAAAAACAAAGAGGCTGGTAGTCCCACATACTCTTTTTAGTCTCGTGGACATTAAAATATCATTAATTCATTCATATGAGGGCAAAGTTATTAGTATGAGAGAATGTATGTACTTCACTAATACTTTTACTCTTTCATTTTTTCTGAAAATAATAATCATTTTCAAAGAAAATCCTCTCTTAATCAATTATCATCAAACAACATCTCCTCTTCTCCTTAATTTCCTTATATCTATTGTTGTGCTCGCCTAGAAAGGAATGTTATTCCCCAAAATAAAATGTAATCATAATAAATATTCAACCATAAACATAGTCCAAAAAATAATATAACTAACACACACACAAAAATTAAAGGGAGGCATTGCCCCTCTGGGGTAAGCTCGATTGGGGTTGGCCATGATGTCAAGTCTCTTGTGAAGTATGTGCTTTAAGGTTCATATTCCCCCTAATTAGCCTTGTGGGCCATGCGGGAGGGGCACATATGGGTCCACATAGAATATATAGTAGTAGTGGTCAAAATTGACCTTCTATCACAAGAGTACGTGCTCAAACCAGTTTTTGATTCCTCCAGATCCAAAAAAACAGGGGAGAAGGGGCATTCATCATATACAAACACAAACAATGTAAAGAGGGTCATTAAATATCCAATGTCTCCATTAATAACATTAACATAATATATTCAAAGTCATAAAAAAACACCATAAAACCACAAAAGAGTATATTTGATAAACTCTTACTTATATAAAAGACATAAATATAACAACTAATTTTTTTGGCTAATACTATATTGCATATGATTACATTGTTTTCCTAGAGAAAACTTGAACCTAAAAACTCGGGAGACCAAAGTCCTTACTTACATAACCATCACCAATCGAGATGTCTCACACACACTATAAACATAACAACTATAATAACATAAAAAATTAAATAACTATTAGCAAAATAATATCATCTCTTTACCATAATTGCAAAATAACCAACTCTTCATACCTTTTAAAACACTCTATAATAAGAAAAAAGTATATAAAAAACTCACTTACAAACCATATTTAACTATTATCAACTTATATTCCCTTAAAAAATTATAATTTACATATTATCGAATAAACTCCAAATACATGAACACCATATACAAATAGTGAGTATATCGACACTCAAGGACATACACATCAAATGTGTCATAGTGTGTGCATTAGCCAAAATCATTCTACACCTATACACTAAAACAAACACTTTACCAAAACACATATACACTAAAGCAAAACACAATATCAAATTCCAACTTCTAACTTTGTTCTTATAATGCATCAACATAACTTGAACCGGAAGCCATGACCTTATATACTTTTATATTCGCACAAAAGTAATACAAAAGAACCGTTGAATATTAATCTCGAATCAAACAAATAAGTCAAAAAGAGCAGCCCCATGTAACATTTCATAATTATTTTAACAAAACAACTTGATGAAACGGGGTCCCCTTCATATTAAAGTTGTCCAACCTTTTAAAGTAGAGGTCCCATGTGCATAAAAACATGAAAATGCACCTTTTTATTAAATATAAAGTTCCACTTTGGTTCACATAAAGTTATCTTGTTCTCTCCCTAGATTTAAAAAGGGGCGTGTGTATCTTCTAGAGCTCCAACCTCAAAAAGCAATTTTAAATTGAAAGTCACTTTAATGTCCATAGCTTTATTACCCCTCCTAAAAGGTCCTGTTTCTTTGTAAGCCACATGGAAGTTTAAAGGAAAAAGTTGGCTCCTCTCTTCTCATGAACCCAAGACCAACCATGAAAAAATCAAAATTTACTTTTATTTTTTTGAATTTTTATTAATGTCTATGTATCTTTTCTAAATATTTTTTTTTTCTACTTTGTAATTATTATTGGCTATATTATTTGTGAATGAAAGTTGATTAATTATAATTATTCAAAGAAAATCATGCTACCTAAAATTATTCATTTGTAATCCATAAGACAAATTTTCACTAACTAAATAATTCTAGATTTTTAAATGTAAACCTATTCCTTACGTCCAAAAAAAATAAACTCTTAACGTAACAAAAACAATATTAAACCCAATTTTAATTAAAACTTAAATGATAACAAAATATTATTAATTTTAAATACGTGTTTAAAAAAAATCCTTATTAGCTATTTATTAGGTGATAAGTGATGTATCAAATTATAGAATATACATGACATTTCTTAGTATTCTCGTTCCTCCGCAATCTCAAACTCTCCACCCTTTGTTGCACGCTCATGTCTTCGTGTCTCCAAACTTCAAATTACCGAATAGGCAGATCATCAAATAATGAATAGCAATGATTGTCTCCGAAATAGAATTTTAGTTTTCGTGAGATATAAAATGTATATAAATTTTCTTACTTGGAAATTAAATCTAGGTGAGAAGGATTTTAGGATTTTTCTAAAATATTTAAATTACTTTAATTAAGTAAAATAATAATTAATTTATTATAATATATTTATATAATTATTATAATAATTTAATTTTATTAAAAAATAAAATTTATAAATATTTTAATATTTAATTTAAATACATATAACACTGTTATTTAATAAAATTGTAAAATATCTTTCGGTAATAATCACATGTAATGGAACATTGTTGACCGTTTCCAACCAATCAGTATGATTCATTATACATTAAGTTTAAATAGATGTAGAGATGGCTAAACTAGCCATTAAGAAAATGACTAGTTTGACTTCTAAAATTTATTTTATTTATAAAAATAAATAAAATAAATTTTAAAAGTCAAACTAGTTGTTTTCCTAACAACTAGTTTAGCCATCTCTACATCTATTTAAACTTAATGTCGTGATCTGATCTCTCACCTAGTCCTGATGATGAACCACACTGGTTGGTTCAAAACGCGTCGACAATGTTCCATTGCATGTGATTATTACGGAAATATATTTTACAATTTATATGATGGATCACAGAAGCGTAGATTCTAGAAATGTTATTTAATATTCTTATGTGGCATGGGTTCGTGAACCCAGAGTGGGTTTTCGAACCTATTTTAGGTTCTCATCTCCAATTATCGGGTTCATGTATGAGTTTTTTTAAAACACTCCTAAAAGAATCATGTTTTTCGAGTAATCTTAGATTTCTTTGCAACCAAAATTTGGGTTCTTTTGTCTAATTGGGTGTGCTGATCCCTGACAAGGGATGCGTGGAACCCAAACTGATTTTGTTGTAATTTTTTTCAAGCTCCGCCTTTGTACTTCTCTTTCTGTAGTTTCAACCTAGAGATGGGCACTTTAGATTCATTGTGTAGGCCTAATGTCATTACTATTTTAGCTATGTTAAGGTCATTGCTATTTTAGCTATGTAGCTCGAGAGCATGTTGATTGGAGATCTAAGTGATGCTGATGACATGACTTGAGGAAATCATTGTTCACTATTTTGAAATTTCCTAGTTCATGTTTGGGGATGCCTTAAGGAAAATCTTGAATGTAGTATGACAATGGACATATATCACAATTCTTATTAATATGTGAAACTCCAATTTGCACTTGATATCAAACTAGAAAATTTGAAATTTCAATGTGAATGTTGAATGTTCAATGATGTACATGTTTAAATCTTTAAAATTTAAATCATAAATATTTTATTTTTATTGTTTAAATTTAGAAAATATACAAATTTATAGATATTGCGGCATAGACTCATTTTAAAACCTAGTATGATGTGTAATGCAACCCAGTATGATGTGTAAGCTATTGGTTCTAATAAAAATAATATTTTATGTAAGGTCATAAAAAAATTTAAATAATTGTATAAATAAAAATTTAATGTCGACTCATAAAAAATTTAAATAATTGTATAAATAAACAATTAAAAATCTATTAACCCAACACAGTTCAATCATTATTATTCACATTCACTAGATTTGTGTTGGCTGAGTTGTCAGTTCCTTCGATTGTATTTACTAACACTCAAAAAAGAGGTACAGTAAACAAATATAAATATAAATAAACCGGAGGCATGGTAAATAAAGAAAACCTATTTTTATACTTAGTTCGGAGATATGGTAAATAAATAAAAATATAAATAAAACCCAAGTATGGTAAATAAAAAGACCTCTTTTTATACCTACTCCAAATGTATGGTAAATAAATAAAAATATAAATAGAGTAGAGGTATGGTAAATAAATAAAATCTCTTTTTATATTTACTCCTTAAACCTATTTATATCTACTAAAACTCAAAACAAAGGTTTTATTTAGGTAAAGCCTATGGGCCAAATACCATGGCACAAGTTATTATTAAATATAAAAGAGGTATAAAGAAGTATAATAAATACATAAAAATATATCAAATATGATTAGAAACCAACATCTAAGTATATACCAAGCCTATGGGCCAAATACCATGGTAAATAAAAGAGATATAGTAAAAGGATGTTTTATTTAGGTGAAGCATATGGGTTAAATACTATGGGTCAAATTATTATTAATACCCTACCAAAAAAAAAAAACATTAGTAACCCTAATATTAATATTGAAATATTATTATTATCATTAATAAATCTAATATTCATATTAATATATTATAATATTAATATTGTTTTTTTTTTGTGAATTTGGTAGTGCCTCTCTTTTTCTATTTATATTTGTAAAGCAGGTTACAAAATTATAAACTTCAGTCTATAGCCTCAACTTGCCCGTAGGAAACCAGGCCTGTTGGCCATCTCAGTGCATGAAAAGCAAACCAAAACTGGAAAAGTTTCATTCTTCTACATCTAGCATGAGCTATCTATTCTACTACCGAAATATCTACATTCTGGGAAAATAAATTGAGTTCATATAAGACCGATAATATCATAAAAACACATAATTAAGAAAATAAATACTCTTCAGATGAAGAGACCGGTGCTGGAGCTTTCAGTGTTGATCCTGGCATGTTGACTTGCTGTAGTTGATGGAGTTGCTTGTCCATGCGACCAACCCGATCATCCAATCTGCTAATTTTGTCAGTGGCCTAGTATTGAGTGATCTTGCATGTGCTGCATCATGTCCAGCAGGTGGAGTTCAGTCTTTGTTGGGTCATGCTCAGCGTGACTGGGATTAATACTCTAAATAGCCTTTGCTAGAAGGCTCTTTAGGATCCAATATGTGTGAATGGTCTGCTGAAATAGCGTGAGTCAACCCCTGGTGTTGCTAGGATCGGTGATGAAGTCCAAGATTTCTACCTCTGTTTCATTATCCTCCGGGTCTGTCTGGATGTCTCGTTCCCATCCTCTAATTTCCCAACGAACAGTTGCGGAATTCCCCATAATATAGTTGGCTGCCAAATTCTCAAGAATCTCTAAATTTGATTTTCATCCACATTTCTTCGGGGTTTGTTCATACTGGACCTGTTTCCCTTTAGCAGACTGAGCGTTTGACCGACGCTTCCCCATAGTATCTAAACACTTATATTGCAATACAAACCCTACTGAGTTGAATGGCTGACAAGTTGAAAAATGCTCGGCTTCCTCCTCGGCTGCCTCCAGACGCTTGCATGCAGAGAGCGATGCGTGAATGAATGGAGGGGGGAAGACGAGCCACTTACCTTAACTAAAACATTCCTTCCGCACCCTGACAAGACAGGCTGGCCTGCCTGCAACATTATCAAAGGCCTATCTTTCACGTACCGCCATAATCTGTAATTCCAATGCGCCATTATGAAATGTAGATGTGTGAAGGACGAGCAACCGCCAGCGTTCATTTCTTATAACGCTCTGCCGGACAGGTGTACACCCCGATCGAAGGATATTATAATATTAATATTGTTAAATTTAACAACTTTGGATTAATACAATATGAAATTTGTTATATTATAATATATATTAATATATCATGATATATATTAACTTTAGATATATATGGGAGGGAAGAACAAAGACATAGAGCGATAGAGGTGGAGAGATGGGGAGTGACAAGGGAGAGATGAAGATAAAATGAAGGAGAGGGGAGATGAGAAATGAAAAGAGAGAGAGGGAGATGAGTGAGAGAGGTAGAGAAGGGTAAGAGAGGGAGACACAAATGGAGGGGAGGAGGGGGGGCGGGGGGTTGGGGGAGAGGGAGGAAGATAATGAGAGGATTGGAGGGCAGAGAGATGGAGTTGGAGGGGGAGAGAGGGAAGGAAGAATAAATACATAGAGAGTGAGAAGTGGAGAGAGAGAGAGAGGGAGTGACAGGGGAGAGATGGAGAGAGAGTGTCTATGTTTAGGGGTGAGATAAAGAGACAAAGAAGGAGAGAGAGAGAGAGAGAGAGTGTGTGTCTATGTTTAGGGGTGAGATAAAGAGACAAAGAAGGAGAGAGAGAGAGAGAGAGAGAGAGAGAGAGAGAGAGAGAGAGTCTATGTTTAGGGGTGAGATAAAGAGACAAAGAAGGAGAGAGAGAGAGAGAGAGAGTGATGAGGGAAAAGAGATGGAGGTAGGAGAGAAATGGAGAGAGAGGAGGAGAGTGATGGGGGGAGAGATAAGGGGGTAGGAGAGAAATGGAGAGAGAGGAAGGACGAGAAAGAGGGCTTGAGAGATAGGAGGAGAGAGGGAGGGAGAGAGGAGAGAGGGATGGATAGAGAGATGGATTTGGAGGGGGACAGAGGGAGGGAAGAAGAAAGACATGGAGAGAGAATGTATATGTTTGAGGTGAGATAAAGAGACAAAGAAGGATATATGGAGAGAAGGGGGGAGAGAAGGCGAGAGGGAGGGATATAGTAACAGATTTGGAGAGAGAGAGAGAGAGAGAGAGAGAGAGAGAGAGAGAGATATGGAGTTGTATGGGGAGACAGAGGGAGGTAAGAAGAAAGACATAGATATAGAAAGGTGGAGAGAGAGAGAGGGAGTGATAAGTAAGATAGAGAGAGAGGGAGAGAGGGTGGAAGGAGGAAAGAGAGATAAAAGTAGGGGAGAGGGAGAGAAGGGAAGATAGATATATAGATGGAAGGTGAAGAGAGGGAAGATGAGAAAGATGGAGAGAGGGAGGGAGGGACATAGATATTGATAGATATGGTGTGGGAGAGTGTGTGTGTTTTGTGGGGGGGGTGTTGAGATAAAGAGACAAACAAGGAGAGATGGAGGGAGATATAGATATAGATTGAGGGGGAAGAGATGGAAGAATATTTATTACACCAAATGCATTTATTTGAGTGTAGATGGTGATTTCTAATCCTTTGATTGTTTGCACTAGATTCATTGGTTTTAGTGTAGATATTTATTTCTAATGATATTTGATTGCTTGCACTAGAGGCATTGATTTCAATGTAGATGATTTCTAATCCTATTTGATTGCTTGCACTAAATGCATTGATTTCAGTGTAGATGGTAATTTCTAATCCTATTTGATTGCTTGCACTAGATGCATTGATTTCAATGAAGATGTTTATTTATAATTATAATTCAGATTGCTTGCACTAGATGCATTGATTTCAGTGTAGATGTTGATTTCTAATTTCATGTAATTTGATGTATGATGGTACATTAATTTTAAAGTGATTGGATTAACAATGTGCATTGATTTCAGTGTAAGCATAAAAAAATATTCACAATGTATACTGATTTTTCTGTTATAGTAATTCAACCTATTAATATTGGAGAGCAAGAGAGGCAAGGTATGATGTTTACTACAACAAATCGAGCTAAAGATTTAAATGGTTTACAATATGAAATATGACAAATATAACAAGGGTGACAATAAGAATAGTAGAAGAAAATAGTTTGAGATTGATCACAATGAAAACTATTTGTAATTGAAAACATTCTTATTATTCACATTTTCTATCATTCAACACTATTATTGTCAACTTGCATTCAAAATTTGTATTTCATCTTTTTTTTATCAGTAAAGTTATTAACAATATTTATCATCTCAACAAAAAATTGAGGCAACTAAGAAAATTTAAAATTAAAATGACTAGGTTAATCTTACACATATTTATCATATTTAAAATGATTATATTAATATTAGATATATTTACATATTATTGATAAGAAATTTCATATCTTCGATAGATTTTCCTTGGCCGCAAACAACTGAAACCAACTTAGATCCATCTTAACTCCGGATCTATCAAGTACCGAGAAGGGTCAAATCTCTTGAGGTGCAAACATTTCCTCAAGTTTTGCACTCAAAAAATAGATTTGCAGCTCAAAAAATTTGATCCTTTCAAAACTTGATAAATCTAAAATTAAAATAAATCTAAATTAATAATATATATGTTTGAGAAACCCACCCACGATGTTTCAAAAAATAACGTCCCCATCCTCAACCCCACATTTACCAACAACATAATAATATTCATATGACACAAAATAAAAAATTAATTCTGGACAACAACCTTACATTTCTCTAAAACAATCTATACGTGGATAGCCTTGCAAGTATTTTTCACCATTATAAGTAATCTACTTTAATTTGAGGTTTCAATTCACTTTGAATCTTAGTTAAGGTTACAACAATTGGTCTATGAATCAATCTTGGTTAGTTAAAGTTACAACCATTAGTCTATGATTAAATTTATTTTTAATTTTAGTTAAAGATACAACAATTGGTTTATGAACCAATTTTTAGTTAATTAAAGTTATAACAATTATTTTATAAATCAAATATATTTACATATAGTATATACACTAATTTATTATAATATACTTATATAATTGTTATAATGATTTAATTTTATTAAAAAATAAATATTATAAATATTTCAATATTTAATTTAAATAAATATAACAATGCCATTTAATATTCATAAAAATTTATATACACAAAATAAATAAAAAAGTCTTGACAACAACCCTACATTTCTCTAAAACAATCTACGCTTGGATAGCCTTGCAAGTATTTTTCACCATTGTAAGTAATCTCCTTTGATTTGAATTTTAGTTAAAGTTACATCAATTGGTTTATGAATCAATTTTGGTTAGTTAAAGTTACACATTTAGTCTATGAATTAAATATGTTAAATTTATTTTGAATTTTAAATATGTTAAATTTATTTTGAATTTTAATTAAAGTTATAGTAATTGGTTTATAACCAATTTTAATTAGTTAAAGTTATAACAATTAGTTTAGGAATCGAATTAGTTTAGTTTATGAATCAAATATGTTTGCATACAATATATACACTATTAAAAAGTTGGGAAACTTTCTAAATTATATGATATTAGTCTCAAGATTTCTTTCACAATGATTTCTAGAATTAAATAGAAATTTTATTTCCATAGACATCCTCACCATCTTTTAGAAAAAAGTAAGAACTTGTATCATTAGTTTTTCTATTTTTTCTATAAGAAAGAAAAATGGGTCATGTTTTGTTAGACAAATAAAATCTTGTCTTGCAGAAAAGACAAGATCTCCCTGGATTTAATGGTTGAATCTAGTAATAAACAAACAAACTAATAAATATTTCCCTGAGATCATTCCTATTGAATCATAAGCAAAGTGCTAGAATATGAAATCCATACCTTAATTCAAACTAAATGCCTAATGAAGATCCTTGTTATGGTTTGATGCAACTTTCCAATGCTCAATATCCATACATGCAAACACAATAACAACAAGGGATCCAAGATATATGATAAATAAATGACTCAATAAAACCCATACTAGTGATCAAGGAAACTAGTACCTAATATCATTATCAATGGAAAAATAGAAATAAACACACAATACATCAACTCCATTGAACAATACAGTGGGAAAGAAACACTCTTTTGTTTTATAATTGAATGAAAAGAAGAAATACAACCTTATCCTCGATGTTGCAAACCTCCTTCCAATAGTTTCCAATCCTCCCTTAAGTGACAAGCTTCCAACCTCAATTTGGTAGCATAAGTTTACTATTAAAAAGTCCTCCCTTCCCCTCTGGTCTGTGCTGAATTTATAGGCGAAGAGGAGGAGATTTGAGATCCTCTTCTCAAGGGATGAGATCCATAAAGAGAGGGATTATGGTTCCATAAAGAGAGGGAGTTTGATCCATGAACCAAGGGAAGAGTTCCAGGTAAGCAGGGGCTCGAGGGCTTCAGTTGGGAAATATTCCTCCAACAAAGCTTCTAGAATTTTTTTTTTATTATTTACCTACGTTAAGAGGCTTGCACACTTTTCAGTGGATAACAAAGCACAAGATTGTGCAAACCATAATGATGATAACTCCGTTTGCGCATGTAGTGGCTAGGAAAAGTGTGCAAGTGCTTGAAAATAGTTTTTTAAGCAATTTAATCCTTGATTCTTGTTATCTTTGGGATTGTTTTGCTTCCAAAATTGTAAGAGATTGTTGTGGAACACTTCATCAGATAGCAATAGATCCGTATTTGCGGTCATTTTCCTAATGGTGACAAAATGACGTGTAACATGTTTTTGAATGGAAACATCATCCATCATTCCTAATAGGAACATCATCCTTGAATTTATTTTGGTCTTGATTTAGTACATATCTCCATATCTTATCTTTCTTTATATTCAACTATTGTTGGTACAAAACACTAATTCATACTCTCCCTTATCAATCCTCTTGATAGTATATCTTTTTCTTCTCAGCTTTATTCACAGGGGCTTCATTGGGTAGCAATACCATACCACGTGGGTTCATATTGGGGGATATATATTGAGGAAAAAATGAAATAATATATTGAGCATATATCAGGGGTAAAGGGTTTTTACATTGGCAAGTATAAAAAATGAAGCTCAAAGTTAATGAAAAAATATGAAGGGGTATAAAAAATGTTAATGAAAAAATGGATACATACAATATCTAGTGAAAGTAGGGGTTTTTAAAATTGGGATGGTATATTGGGTTCACATTGGTAGGGGGTTAAATAATTTGATTTTTACAGCTATTTTCCAATATGTAGCCAAATTAGGAGTATTGTTTACTATGCCATGAATGCAAGTGATATGTCATAGGTTCATTGAGTGAAGCCCCCGTGGCTTTATTAGGTACCTTTTAGTGTATTCATTTTGTGTATAAATTGATTTTATAAGGTCACTCTAGGTACTAGTTCTACCTCATGTGGAATCCTTCTCCTTATTAGTAAGTCTTCACGTAAATCCACTATTGCACATTTTAGAAATGCATATAGTGATATCATAGTTCTTTGAGCATCTTTTTCTTTGGCACATTAGTTTTAGCTATTTTTATTTTTGTTTTTATTTTGTATGCTTATATGTCACACCATAACAATCATAGGTTTCCTTCACAAAATTCAAAAAATATTTTCTTTGTACCAATACTGGTTCTTTAAGATATTCATCCTTCATGAGAAATAGCTAGAATTTGTTTCCATCATTTATGGTGGTCCATGTAATTTTTCCTCCATCATGCTGCATAAGTATCAAATTGGCATGGTCTCCCCCAATAATAAGTGACAATAAGCCACAGGGATTGCATCATAAAATATATTGTCCTTGTACTTACCAATGTAAAAAGGCACCTTATAATAGTCACTTACATTGACCTCATAACCTTAAAAAAAAACAAAAATAAATAACTTATAATTATGAGGATAATTTTTCATTATACTCCAAAATATCAAATATCGCCATATTTTGTGTATTACCGAAGTAAATTATAACCTTATGTATCATACCTCCATAATTTAACTCAATTTCAAAGATGTCACTCAAAACAAAAACTTATCTTATTTTTGCATTAGATGTTATTATTTTCCCACTCACCTAATGAAAAATTCTCACCTCCTCCTAATTTTTTATTATCCTCTTATGATTTTTCTAGTGGGATTTATATTTTGGACTCCTTTCATCATGATCCATATTTTGTGAATATTTCAATGATCCATGGAGTTCTTTTTCAAGTGTAGAAACAAAATTCTTTATGTATCCATTAGTGTTTTGGGATAGGGTTCTTAGATTGGTCAACATCACTTAATGGAATGAATACTTTGGACTCATTCCAAAATTGATCCAACTTAATGACTACTTTGAGGGAAGAGAGTGACAACATAAGTTTGAATAAATCAATGCATTCAAATTTTTGTGTTCAAGTAGGCCAAATATGTATAAAAATAGATGAATCACTCCAACCATCTTTCCAATGTATAAATACTCTTGAAAAAAGAATAAGAACTTGGTCGGTTAACCTTCCCACAAATATCTATTCCCTCTTGAGTTATGTATGTGTTTTTTATGTTCTTTCTCAAATGTAGTCTCTTCTTGAATGGTCATGTAATCTAGAAGATTACAATATCAACATTGTTTCCTCCTTCATTTGGTCTAGGTGATAGCAACAAAAAATGAGGGTGGTTCAAACTTGATCAAGATGGTGAAATTAGGAAAACATACAACTTAGAAGAATTTTTATTGCATGATAGAATAAGATTTTGTTTATATTAATATGCTCTAGAAAATTTGTGGATGAATTTTAATATTGTATTAAATATGTTTGGTTGTTCATGGATGTTATTTTTATTAAATGATAATATATATATATATATATATATATATAATATCTAAAAAAATTGTTAATCGAGAATATATGCTACTTGTACTTTTTGAAAATGAAAGAAACCATGGTGCATGCAAGAAAATCCTTATGAATATCTATGGTGTTGTGAATGTATTTTGTGAAAACTTCATATTCAAACTATTAAAATCATGTTCACGAAGGGATATGGCTATTGGTGCTTTAAATTGATCAATAAAATACATTGTCAATGATATGGTTAGTACAAGGAATGAAATGAAAGGATGGGAAGGGAAATGGAACAAACAAACATAAATATAGTAAAGGGAATAATAGTAAAGTGAGCACCCAACTTCTATTAATGAATAAATAGAAAAACAATATAGAACATAATTAACTATAATGATGGTAACTTATCTTAAAAAATATGGAGAAATGGTGGTTATGATCATTCACAAAAGTTATTACAAGAGGATAAAAGAATGGCAATTTAACATAAAGAAGGAACCTTGAAAGTCCGAAACCCTAACCAGAGGAGATGAGAGGAAAAAACCATTGGTTTCCCTAAGTTTATTAGTTGTTATTTCAAATTCCCATGGGTGAAAATTTTGTATAAAAACTTTGTTTGGGGCATGTATTAGGTTGCTAGAAAGAACTATCTGAGGATTACAAATTTTAGTTGGGGATGAGCCATTCCATCGAAACCCCTAGCCTGCTAAATGGCCAAAAAAACACCATTTACGACCTAAAAAAACCATTGAAGTTTGGAACCCAAAATCATATAAAAAATTCCAATAAAACAGAAAATATTTGATTAAGTGGAAGAAGTGGGTGGCCATCAATTTCCACCTAGATTAATGCTCCCCCCTTAGGAACCAATGGTCCCAATTGTGTCAAGTTCTCTCAATTGATGGGAAAAAATCTACTAAATTTGGTTATTGGTAAGCCACTTCCTTGGTGAAGAAGCTACCCTACTTTTACAACCCAATAGTTTAGTATTTTCTGCTAGTAATTATATTCTATCTTGGTGTTCACGATCTGATCCACTAGTTAGGATTGTGTTTTGTCAGGACCAACTATGCTAGAAATTAGGTTCAATGTTCCCCATGTGTTTTGTAACATGAACTAACCCCCCTTGTGAATCCTAACTATGATTATTGTATCAAAGACTAATGCCTGTGGGTTTTGGTCTAATGAAAATAATGATTCCAACAAGTGGTATCCGAGCAATAGGTCTTGAGTTTGAAACTCACCTGTCTTCTTCTAGGGGAGATTATTGGACATTGGGTTCAACACTCCTCATGTGTTTTCTGACATGGGCTAACCAACTCTTTTGCATCTTAACTATGGAGATTGTAGTGGAGAATAATGTCTGCAGGTTTTGGTTTAATAGAAATCATGATTCCAATGAATTACTCAACCACTTCCAAGGTGTCTAATAGAGATGGAAAATATGGTTGAATTAGATCCACATTAAATATTGGGTGTAAGCCAAGGAAGAGGGGAATTCTAAATTCAAAATCATTTTCATCCATAGCCTTTATGATTTTGTAAGACCCATATTAGAAGTGGTATAAACTTCCTATGAGGGCCTATGAGGAACTCTTTCTATAAATGCAACAACTACTTATCACCAACTTGAAACTTATATGGAACTTGATGTTGGTCATGTCATTGCTTGTACTTGACTTTGGCTCTCTACATGATATCATGAAACTATTGTTGGAGGTGCTAGACCTATTCAAAATAATTGCATAGACTATCTACATTGTCTTGAGCATGGGAGGAATATTTTGGTAAAGATGTAATGGTAAAGTGACATTACTGGAGATTAATGACTAAAACCAGAAGCAAGACTGAGAAGGACTATGTCCAATAGATCCATGGAGGAATCTATTATAGCTATGTTTAGTATATAAAATGCTTTCATCCCATGTATATAGATGTTTGTAGTTGTAAATTTGTAATATATACACAGTTTTCATGTTGACCACTTCTATTTCTCCATTTTTTAGGGGTGAAAGGAAGATAATTTGGTCAACTCGGTGTCCACTAGATACCATAATATAGAACAAAATATATTGAGGAATCTATTTTCAATATTTGAAATAGTAGTATGAGGGAGCCCAAAATGAAAGAAAACATCCTCAATGAATATTTTAATAGTGTATTTGGTTGTGATATTATTCTTGCATTATTATAAAATGGCCATCTTAGAGAAATGATTGAAAACCATAATCAAATAATTGTTATCATTCTTGGTGGAGGGAAAACCCAACATGTAATCCATGGAGATTGACTCCTAAGGCTTGTTTAGGGTATGTAGAGGAGTGTATAAATTTTCCTTCTTTATGGTTAGTTTATCAATGACACAGGTAATACGTGGTATGACGTACTAGAAGACATAATATGGAAGATTGACCATTAAACGCACTCATGTAACATTGATAATATTTTCTCTACACTAAAATGTGCCATTTCCTAACTATAATGTGCCTCCCAAGTTAGCTTGGCACACTCACTTAAAGGAACAAAAATATGGCTCAGGTAGCACAAGAGTGCATCCTAAAGATATAAGTATAGAATTTGTTTATTTATGATTATCTTCTGGTATGTAGTAGTGATTTTAGAGTCATTATTGCATAATTATGGGAATATAGAGGTTTTGTGCTCATAGGAATTAATAATGATGGTTAGCATCACAATTGAGGTTCAACAACGATACTTTGTAACATGGTTGGTGCTACCCTCTTTGTACTTAAAGTTCAAGTGGAATTGTTGCAAGTATGTGGACCATTTATGATGCTAGTCTTTATGTAACTTTCCTTGTGTTTGCATGAATTGAGGAGGATTATCATAAGTGTGGATGATTTTCTCCTTCCCCGTAATATAATGCTTCCATTGTTGACATTCTAACATGATGGAGTACAACTCCTTGTCATAGGTGGGTCATCTACAAATAATATAGTGAGGAATACATTGATGGCATAGTCAGAGGCATTTGTCTCAATCTAAAATGGTTATTTCAATTCTAGTAGGGCGAGGATTGATGTGGAGCAGATTTGGTGTTTTAGATCATCAAATGTCTTTTATTGTGACTCAAACCAAGCAAACTTCACTTTACCTCTACCCATGGACTCTTGAATTAAGAGCCAAGCCATATGAGAGAACCTATGGACATATATCAAAGTCATCGATGTTAGATAATCCTCAATGACTTAGATATTTTTTTGGGTACACATGCACCCCATGTGCATCCTTGATGTATTCCAAATACTAAACTCTTTTCATGCCAAATGTGAATTTCTCTAGATTGACATACAACTTGTATTGTCGAATGGTGCTGAGGACATCTTGAATGAGTTGCAAATGTTATACCCAGTTTCTGCTAAATATGAAAGTGTCATCCACATATATGACTACAAAATAGTTTATGAATGTGTTGAAAAAAATGTAGCAAGAAAGGCTCAATTTGCCTTAGCCTTGATCAAACTGAGAAAATTCGAAATTTCCACATCAGCAGACAACTTGGAAGCAGTTAACTGAGGTGACATGACACTTGTCACTTAGATAGCTCAATAAATTTGAGTTAGAGGGTTTGGATTTCAGTTATGCACGCGTGATTTCTAATTTGTAGAAATCCAATTTAGTTATTTATGGTTGTACTCAGTTAAACTAGTTCTAACAGTTAATAGAACTAGTTGGAGGTCAGTTGTGCTATGGGAAAATAGTCTAACTCGGAGATCATATAGTTAACTAATCAATCAACCAAAAATAGCTCATGCATGCAAGGAATTCAAATTTATCACCCATCGTGGAAATTCAAAGGCAGTGTAAGATCAGTTGTAGACTAGTTTTGAGTGTACAAGTGTTGCATGGAATCGATGATCAATCATAGGGAATTGCACAATCATTTTGGAGGAAATTCCTTAATAATAGGGGATAATTTCCTCATGAATTGCATAGGAAATAGGGGCTCAAGCTTAGGAATAATTTGAGTAAGTTTGGGTCAGATCTTCTCATTGAGCAGAGAGATAGGTTATTCACTCGCAGGTTGTGCTCAGAGCGAGCAAGCTATTGTAATACATTATCTATTCATATGATTAATGCAAGAAAAATTAAGGGGTTTTTAGTAGTAGCTTTTCCCTCGAAAAATATTGTGTCTATGTTATTTATTATTGCATGTGTGTGATTGTTGTTCTAAATTGTGAATTAATTTCCACAGAGTAGTAGAATAGAATTGTGCCTCTTAATTTAGATTAAAATTTCTTGAGAAGTTGCAATTATATCACCATGTTTTTACATGGTATCAAAGTTGGATTCACATTAGAAAAATAATTTCAAATGTTTTCCTCAGGAGGTTCGAATTTGCAGCTTTAGTGTAGTAGGATTTCTTTAGAGTTGGGAAGATTACCTTCAATGGGCTGCGATTAGAGCATGCCTTGGAAGGCATCCAAAATTTCAATGTGTGGAAGGATCACATGGAGGTTATGCTTGATGAAAATGGATTGATAGAATACGTCAAGATAGGTGCTGTAAAACCACATGCATCTCATGCAAAAACCTATCCCAATGGAAGAAAGATGTAGCCAAGGTGCGGAGAATAATATTGGAGGGAGTGCGAGACCACATTGTCTCAAGTCTCCATGGAAAATACAATCCTTTCACAATGTGGATGGAACTGACATAATTGTTCGAGAATAGTAGTGATCATAGAAAATTGACCCTCAAAGGAAAATATTTGAAAAATTAAAATGGAGAAGAATGATAATTTTCCATAGTATCTCCCCAAATTTACACAAGTTCAAGATGATACTACAGGAGCAGGGAAAGAACTTTGACTAGGTTGAATTATACCCACCTCTAACATTTCTGCAATCATACGTTCAATTTTTCTCTTTTGGACATAAGGACATCTATAAGGCCTGATGTTTGGAGGAACACTTCCTGGAATCAAATGAATAGCATGATCATGATCACGAATAGGTGGGAGTCCTTTTGGAGTTTCAAAAACCTTGGAATGATTGTCCAAGAATTTTTGGAGATTTGTAGGAATAGATGATTTTGATGTTGGAACTTCTAGAGAGCATAATTGTGAATTTTTTCCTCGTTGTTCTTTCTTTAGAAGCTTTGTCATGACATTAGAGCTTATTATATTTCCTAGCTTCCCTGAAATACCCCATAATTCGACTTCATTTCCTTCTGAAAAAAATTTCAAGAAAATTTCTTGAAAATTAAAATCTACCGTCCCCAAAGATTGTAACCATTGTACTCCTAGTACAACATCAACACCTCCCATAGGAATGGAAAGAATTGGACTATTCAATACATATTCCCCCATGGTTAGCTTGATATTATGGCATTTTCCAGAGCAATTTATAGTTCCTCCATTTGCAACAATCACTTGACATTCTGGTGCTGGGTATAGGAAACAATTCAATTCCTTGGCTACCTTACAATGAATAAAATTATGGGTACTACCTGAATCAATCAACACTATTACCTTTTTCTTCTTAATATGTCCTTCTATCTTGAGAGTTTGAGGAGTGGTAATTCCTGCCAATGCATTACACGATATGGTCGGACTCATTTCTTCCTCTTCTTAGGTTGGTTCCTGGTGTATATCCTCTTCTTGTTCATTTTCTTCTTCCTCTTCACAATCTATGTAAAATAATTTCTTCTCAGCACACTTATGACCTTTAGTGTATTTGCTATCACAACTGTAGCAAAGCCCTTTTTCTCTCTTTTCTTCCAATTGTTGTGGTGTCAACCTTGTAGGTTGTGGAAATCTAGGAGTAGCAACACTTCCCTCTTTATAGAAGTGAGTGGTAGGCTTCCTTGTCGCCATAATTTTACATTCAATTTTTCTTGCCAACCTGAATGCCTTCTCCAATGATTCAGGTTCCAAAACGCGAACTTCATGTTGGATGTTATCGTTTAAAGTACCTATGAAGAGATCAATCCTGTGTTCCTTTGGAATATCAGTTACCCTTATATTCAATTTTTGGAAGTCCTCAATGTGCTCCCCCATTAAACCCTTTTGTTTGAGATTTATCAATTGGCTAAAGAAGGTGTTTCTCTTCGTATCCTCATAATGTGCTATCATTTCCTCTGTAAAAATTGACCAAGTGACAATTTTTTTACGGGAGAAAAGCCATCGATACCATACAAATGTATTTTTTTCTAAATGTAAATTTGCAATGCGTATCTTTTGTGTGTTTTTCACATTATGGAGATCAAAATATTACTCCATATGTAGTACCCATGGTACATGATCCTTTCCATCAAACTTCCTCATATCCATTTTTGGAATATGGTGGTTCTTCCTGCCAACATTAGATTTTATGAAATCATGATTAAAATTTATTTTGTTCTCATCATGAGTTTCATCTACTATTTTTTCACCATTAGGAAACATTTCTTGTATCAAATTTGTCAAACCTTCCATGTCTACTTTTAGATCATTCTTCATGTTTTCGATTTTAGATTCCATTCCAGCTTCCATGCCATCTATCTTATATTCCATGCCATCTATCTTAGATTCCATGCCATCCATCTTAGATTCCACACCTTTCTTCAAAACATCCATCTTAGTTTCCATGACTTTCTTCAAAACTTCCATGTCATTTTTTGTTTCTCTTTGCGAGAGCGAAATTTGTTGCACTTTATCTTCTAATTTTGATATGTCATGTTGCCATTCTTCGTCTTCATGAGTCATAGTAGAGATTTCTAAAGGCTTAATGGGTGTTGAATTATTTTTTGGGGCCATTTTAGAATCCAATACTGATATCTATTCTACAATATGCCCTTGGAATCAATTCAACTTGATTATTCAAACAAGACTTATGCAATTCAGAAAAAAATAACACACCTTTTACTTTCTTTTGAGGAGCTCGATATTGAAATTGAATTATCTCTATAATTTTGGATCCTAAATATATAAAATTCAGCCCTGTAGTAGCCCTCTGAAGCTTCTTTTAAATGCCACAGGTCTAATCTGATTTGGATTCTTCAAGGTAAAGTTATGTCCAATCTCCCACAATGACCCAATTTTGGACTGGTTCAGTAGAGCGAACTTGTACAACTTGCCACGTGTCACTGTTTCCTCCTTTGGCTCTGAAATTGATAGAAAAAAAACTACAGTCCGTGCACTTGTAGCCACTTTTTACAACATTTCAATCTGATGCTCAGAGAGAGAGCTATGAATATTTTCCCACAATCACCTATTTGAGATGAAATTCAGAAGCCTCAAAAAGCCCTAACTTCCACAGATCATATCTCTGAAAATATTGTGAACCAATATCTGAAATTTTTTGAAAATGTTCCTCGGGATTGTGGCTTCGCACTCTAAAAATTTCAGCTTCTAAACCTTCGTAGAGAAAAACGTTATTAAGAAAATACCACGATGACCTGTTTAGGTTAAATTCAGGAGCCTGCAAAATGACCTAACTTACATAGATCGTATCTCTGAAAATATTGCAAACCAAGATTTGAAAATTTTTGAAAATGTTCATCAGGATGTTTTCTTCGTACTCTAAAAATTTCAGATTTTGAAACTTTTTAGAAAAAAAGTTATAGCGAAAATTCCACGCTGACCTGTTTGGAGCAGCGAAACCCTAGAATCTCAAAGCTCTAATACCAAATGTTGTGAAACCATCTCCAAAAATAGAGGAAAAGAGATATCAACGCCTTAGAAATAAGCCACTTCGAGGAGGCAACCTCCAATACATTACATAAATGAACAATTCTTGGATGATTCAAATTACAAAACCTCCTTTCTATATATAGGAGTCCATGGGGCCACAATGTAATCCTAGCCGACCTAACAATAATAATTTAAGGGCACAATAATAACAATATGGGGGTTACAAGGGTACAATAATAAAAATAAGGGGGTTACACTAACAACAATAAGGGACTATACTAGTAATATAGGGACCTAACAAACTGACATAATTGTTCGAGAATAGTAGTGATCATAGAAAATTGTCCCCTCAAAGGAAAATCTTTGAAAAATTAAAATGGAGAAGAATGATACTTTTCCATAGTATCTCCCCAAATTTACACAAGTTCAAGATGATATTGGAGGGTTTGGTGTGACTATTGCAAAAGAGGACTTGGTGAGCTTAGCTCTTCCAGGGCTTCCAAAATCCTATCATAGCTACTAGGACTCAGTAAATGGAAGGGAAAATTGACCAAAATGGGAAAGTTTGTGGTCTGAATTGGTACAAGAAGAGTTTAGGAGAAATAACAGGGATGGAACCTCATCCAAAGCATAGGGTGAGGTAAAATTTTCATTGGTTAGAAAGGGAAAGAAGGGAAAAGTGAATAAATTGCAAACCAAACCCGAATCCAACCAAGGGGGAAAGAAGAAAGACTTGTACAAAATAAAATGATTCAATTGTCAAGAATTTAATAACTATGCTACAAAGTGTTTGTTATCACATTTTTAATCTACAATTTTAAAAATTCTTAAAATAGAATTGTTAGCGCTAATTTGTAATAAGTAGGGTTAAAGCACTGACAACAGGAGTGTTAACACCGATTTATAATAAACAAGGTTAAATCACTGAAAATGGGAGTGTCAATGCTGATTTGTAATAAATAGGGTTAAAGCACTGGTAATGGGAGTTTCAGTTGTATTGTGTGTTTGAAAAAGAAGAAGAAGGAAAATGCACTGACAATGGGAGTAACAACACATTTTTGTAAAAATGGTTAGTTAAAACTTTGTTTTTTCTTATACCACATAGTAATTTAGGGAACACTTTCTAAAAAAATGATAACTAATTTTAGAAAAAAACGAAATAGGGCTTTTTCCATAACATACCCATTTAAAAATACCTCTCTCATTTTTCTAACATCTATCATGGTTTTGGAGATTTGAAGGGATATATGGACCCTATTTTTCAGGAATTTGTGAGGAAAAGTCTCATGGACATTTGTTGACTTGGATTCCACCTCATCAAATTCAACATGGTGATCCTTATATCCATCGATGACTCCAACAAAAACGTGATATGTATATACAAATATGTTTGGAAGATATTTTACATGAATGTATTTGATAAAATACACTATTATTTTTAGGTTTTGTAATTAAGGATGAGATAGAAACATGTTTTAGTTATAGTATTTTTTATAAAGACTATTATGAATAATGAAAAAGGGTTGGAACTTCTGAAAGATGGCCTTTTTATGTATTGTGATAAGATTAGAAAAAAGCAGTCTACGTGAGCAATTTTCAGAAATTATTGTGTCACAATTCACTATTTGTCTCTTGGTTTTTAATATTTTCTTCAATTTCTGAATGCTAATTGGTTTGAAATTGGAATTCATATTTTTGTGCTCCATTTTATTTATATTTCGATAATTAAATACTTGTTTTTTCACATAAATATCACACTGATTTCCTTTACTATCCTCTAACTTCCTAAAAATTGTTAAAGGAATTGTCACTTTCTCGCTTTTGTGATGTTTGCTCACTGAACCTATGATTATATACAATTGATTAGGTCAAACTCCTCGCCCAATGGTGAAAGTTTCCTATAGTCTAACCAACCTCATTTTTTCTTACATAAATTTGGCCATAGGACATATTGCAAACCTTCTACCATTGTGACCATGGGTAGCTGAGTTTTAGGGAGAGATCACTCTCTAGGTTGAAGGGATAGCTTTGAACCTCAAAGCGGTTAGAGGCTACCTTAGAGTTTTTTACCCTATAGATAAGGTTTTATCTAAGTGATAACAATGTCCACACAAAAGGTCTATCATTAAGAACTCAAGAGGAGTGACATGTGAGGAATTGGCTTCACAGTTTGACCTAGAATTCACCCTTATCGCAGGCATGGATACCACTGTGATGGGGAGTGTGTGGAACTTTGATTTTGGTGCCTCGTTCCACATGAAAAAGTGTAGAGAGATTTTTTGTGACCTGGAGGAGAAAGAGCTCCAAATGCATATTTAGCTGGGGGATGATGGAATGCTACAATGCTACAATACGATGTCTTTGTAATATATCGCTCCTTCCCACCATAATACAATACGCTCTCTTTACAATTTTTTCCAGCAAAGTAATCATTCTTTCCTTTCAGAAGAATGCATTCTCTCATATCTATTTTAGGGGTCATTCTCTCCGGCAAAGAGAACTATCTTGAATGGTCTCGGAAGATTAAGCACACTCTCATTTTTAATGAGTTGTGGAAAGGAATCTATGAAATCATTCTTTCCTTTCAGAAGAATGCATTCTCTCATATCTATTGTAGGGGTCATTCTCTCCGGCAAAGAGAACTATCTTGAATGGTCTCGGAAGATTAAGCACACTCTCATTTTTAATGAGTTGTGGAAAGGAATCTATGAAGGACAAGAAGGAAATCCACCAGCAAAGCCCACTTCAGACAAAGAGCTCACCATTTGGGAAAACAAGAACTGCAAGGCCTATGCCTTGATTGCAGCTTCCGTAAATGAAGAGGTGAGCCACCACATTTCATCTTTCTCAAATGCCTATGATGCCTTGAGCAAGCTAAAAGAACTCTATGACTCACATTCATAATTAGAAAATGTTCAATTGATGATTAAGTTGTTTAGTCTTGAAATGAAGAATGATGATCCCCTTGCTTTAGCTTCAGAAGTTAGATCTATCATGCATGATATTGATAGCACTGGTGTAAAAATGGACATACCTCTCATAGCATATTTTAAGGCATTATATCCGACTTACTCACATTATCTTGAGTCTTTGCAAGCAAGTGGGAACCTTGAGCATATCACCTTTGATACACTTGAGAAAAAGTTTGCAGAAAGAAAGAAAGATTTCAGGAAGATGACAGTCCCTTCGTCTTCCGAAGAGGCTGCATAATTGGCACATAGAGAAAAGAGTCATGCTCCAGATTCATCCAGAGGAAGAGGTGGCAGAAGAGGAAGAGGAAGAAGAAACTTCACAGAAAGGGGGGGCAAACAATCTGACAAATCCAATCTTCATTGCACACGTTGCAATAAAGATGGACATGATGCATCCAAATGCAGAACACCTTGGGAGAAAATTGAGCAGCAAAGAAATCAAGACAAAGGTAAAACTAATGACAACGAAAAAGGTAAAGCACTTGAATCCGCTCATTATGTTCTAGCACATTGTAACAATGGAGTAACTGAAGACTTGTTTGATGTTTCATTTACTTCATGGAGAGATGATTGGTTGCTAAATTCAGGAGCAACATGTCACATGACATTTAGAAAAGTTTTTTTTGAAGAATTCACTAACAATGTTGATGGAGCAGTATATTTCGCAGATAAATCCAAACTCAAGCCATCAGGGCTTGGCAGAGTCAGGCTTAAACTGCTTGGTTTTCCAGATCATATTCTACATGAGGTTCTATACCTCCCTGAGTTGAGGAGAAACTTGTTGTCCTTGGTCCAAATCCGCCAGCAAGGACACTCCATTCACTTGTTTGATGGCAAGGCAGAGGTCAGAAAAGCATCGGATCACTCACTTGTCATGGAGGGAATAGAAGAAGGGAGACTCTTGAAGCTGAAAGGTTCATCTGCTCATGCCCAAAACTTTGCATTCAGTTCACATCATGATGAAGGTACATTCCCATCAAGTATTTTATGGCATGCTAGATTTGGACACTTAAACTATGAAAGCCTTCGTTTGTTGAAGAAAAATGGTGTTAATGGACTGCCTACAATTCCTAGAAAACCTAAGGAATGTGATGCTTGTATTCTAGGAAAGCATAGCAAACAGCCATTTCATGATTCACACTCCAGAGCACATAGAAAACTTGAGCTTTTTCATTCAGATTTATGTGGCCCTATGCCTATTGCTTCTGCAAATTGAAATAAACACATGATGACATTTATTGGATTTACTTATTGAAGAACAAGTCTGATGCTTTTCAAACATTCAAGAATTTTCATGCATGGATTGAAAATGATGCACAAACTCATATTGGCTCTCTACGTACTGATAATGGAAAAGAATACACTTCAAACGAATTTGAAAATTATCTTCGTCAACATGGAATCAAAAATCAAACAACTGTGCCATATAATCCCCAACAGAACGGTGTAGCTGAAAGAATGAATAGAACTATTTTAAATATGGTCCGCTCCATGTTATTTTTCAAGAATGTAAAATTGATGTTTTGGGCTGATGCGGTTCTATGTGCTGTTTACATAAAGAATAGGTGTCCTTCAAGTTCAATTAGAAACAAAACTCCTTTTGAAATGTGGCATGGCCACATTCCTTCGGTAAAGCATTTCAGGGTCTTTGGGTCCACCTGTTATGCCTTGATACCCAAGGGTCAAAGGAACAAACTTGTTGCTAGAAGTAGAAAATGTATCTTCTTGGGGTACTCCAATACCTCCAAAGGATATCATCTCTATGATGAAGCAAATACGAAGTTTGTGATAGCAAGATATGTCATATTCCTTGAATCTTCCAAGAGTGACAAGGTTGTTGAGCGACAGCTTGATCGCCTGGATAGATTCACACATGCAAAGTCTTTCCAAGAATTTTATAATGAGATTCCACATCTTGAAGGGGGGATTCTGATATTGAATCAAATTGTGGAATCATGTCCTGAAGCACTCTCTCCCCCGCATGAAGAAACAACCACAGATGACACATTGAATGATGTGATTGACATAATTGGGAGATTGAATCTTGAATCAATCCCAACTCAGTCAAGTGAGCAGCCTGGGCCATCTCATAAAGGTCCTCCTAAATGGCTGACAAAGACACTGGAGAATGTTCATCCCGATGAGGTTGTAAAAACAGGAATAAGAAGTTCCACTCAACAAATCAAAGGTGATGTAGATAATTCTAATTCCCCTGTTGATATGGATATTGCTTATAACTGTGAATTGAGTTTGTCTACAGATCATGAACCAACTTCCTTCAAATAAGCCGCTTCTCATGATGAATGGAAAGAAGCGATGCAGAAGGAGTATGATGCCTTGATAAAGAATGGCACTTGGATGCTGGTTGATCCGCCTTTGGGAACAAAACCAATTGGATGTAAGTGGGTCTACAAGAACAAGTGTAAAGTAGATGGCTCACTTGAAAAGCACAAGGCCAGGCTTGTGGAAAAAGGTTTTGCACAAAAAGAAGGAATTGATTATGAAGAAACTTTTTCTCCCACAGCAAAATGGACCACCATCCGAACTCTCTTTTCCCTAGCAGCTCAGAATGGATGGAAAGTCCATCAGATGGATGTAAAAACAACTTTTTTGAATGGAGATCTAAAGGAGAAAGTTTATATGTCCCAGCCAGAAGGATTTGTTGTAAAGGGTCAAGAACACAAAGTTTGAAAGCTTATAAAATCCTTGTATGGCCTCAAGCAAGCACCACGAGCCTGGTATGAGAAATTAACCGAGCATCTTCTGAAACTTGACTTCAAACATTTTGATCTTGATGATGCAACTTTGTTTGTTAAGAAATTTGGAAAAACAGTTGTATATCTTGCGGTGTATGTAGATGATATTTTGATAACAGGGAACAATGAGAGCAATATTGCATCCATGAAGAAATAATTGAAGAAAGGTTTTGAAATGACTGATTTGGGTCATGTTCATTACTATCTGGGTATTGAAGTAATTCAACATCCTAAATTTATATTTCTTTCTCAAAAGAAGTACATTGGAGATCTCTTGAAAAAATTTGGCATGGATGAATGTAATCCCTTAACCACTCCAATGGAACAAAACTTGAAGCTCACATCTATTGAAGGGAAGGAATTTGAGGATGCAACTAAGTATAGACAGCTTGTAGGAAGTCTTATCTACCTAACCACCACCAGACCTGACATTTCATTTGTTGTTGGAATCCTCTCAAGGTTCATGCAAAAACCTTGTGAAGGACATTGGTCTGCTGCAAAAAGAGTGCTAAGGTACTTGAAGGGGACTCAAGACTTTGGACTCAAATATACACAGGTAGGCAACTTCAGCTTGATTGGATACTCTGATTCAGACTTTGATGGCGACAAAGAAACAGGGGTGTCTACTACAGGTTACACCATGAGTCTTGGATCAGGAGCTGTCTCATGGAGATCACGCAAACAGTCAGTTCCAACAGAGATTCCATGACCGAGGCTGAATATGTGGTAGCAGCTGAAGCAACAAAGGAAATTGTGTGGCTCCGAAAAATCCTGGAAGATTTGCATATGAAACAAATGTACTCCACACCACTCATGATCGACAACACTTCTGCAATAAAGTTTTCCAAGAACCCAAAGTTCCATGATTGAACAAAGCACATCAATACAAAATACCATCTAATTCGACATCATTGTTCCAAAAATGAGCAAACAGTTGATATCTTCACCAAAGCACTTGGAAGAGAAAAGTTTGAAAAGTTCAGATCGATGCTTGGGCTCACCAACGTCCCTTCAGATTAAAGGGGGGAATGTTGACACCTAATCCTATGGGTTGTGTGTGGATATGTAATATTGTATAATAAATAATATTAGGAAATAAGGAAGGCCAAGAGTCATTGGGAGATGAATCCCAATAGCCTCACCTCCATGTATAAATACATGCACATTCTTCATCTAATAACACATTCTGATTTGCGGAGTTACCTCCTGGTTTGACACATAGTCACCTTTCAGAGGGAGTCGAGATCTCCTCTTCACCTCAAAGATTTCATTTTTATTCCAAGCCTAAATAAAAATCTCATCTCTGTAGTAGTTTTGGAAGACTATGGTTATGATGTGATATTCAACAAAGGGAAATCATTCCTGAGACACATAGCCACTAGATAGGTGAAGCATATAGGGGCTTAGGTAAATAACTTGTAGAAGTTGGATGTGGAAGACTGCACTGAATTAAGAAGTAAGGCAGAGAAATTGCAGAGCCATAATATCAGTGAAATTTGACATAGGAAATTGGTCCATTTGCATCATGGCACCTTGAAAATTATGCAACAAATAACCACTGGCCTCCCTAAAGGAGCACTTGTGAAAAAATATGTATGCAAGGGTTGTACTTTGGGGAAGTATGTGAAATACACATTCCATGACCGAGATAACAAAGCACATGCAATTTTGGAGAGAGCCCACTCTGATTTTTGTGGACCTTTCTTGATAGCCTCCACTTCTAGAAATAAGTACTAGTTTATATTTATTAATGATTTCTCAAGGAAGTGCTAGATCTTCTTCATGCTGAATAATGACGAGGCATTCTCAAATTTTTTAGTGTTCAAGGCACTATTTGAGAAAGAGATCGACAAGAAGTTGAAGGTTCTTAGGAGTCATAATAGAGGTGAGTATGTTTCGAATTAATTCAAGAATTTATGTGCAAAAGAAGGCATTCAAAGAGAGATGGCAACACTCCAAAACCTGCAATAGAATGGGTAAACTGAGAGAAAGAACCATAACATTGTGGGAGCACAAGAGCTATGCTATAGGACCAAGCCCTACCACTATATTTGTGGGCAGAGACATGTAACACAAAAATATACTTGCAAAACTAGATTCTTCATCGGATTCTTGTTATGAGTACAATAGAGGAGGATTTCTCAGGGAGAAAGCCGGATGTGTTTCACTTATGAATTTTTGGAGCCTCTTTTTACTGCCATGCCTCCGGACCCTCCAAATATTCGAGGAAGAAGCTTGAGTCAACAATAGAGTTGGGAGTTTTTTGGGTTACAAAGAAACTCTAGAAAATTAATGTGTGTACTTACCTTCCCTCAAAATGATAGTTGTGTGAAGGGATGTAAATTTTGGTGAGGAGAAATTGATGTGGTGCTCTCTTCAGAGGTAGCTTCAGATCCCACAAGAAGAGGATAATTTAACTCCAAAGGAGGAGCCTCATGAAGTTGTGGAGCAGCCACAAATAGAGTAGAAAAGAGTAGAGACATATATTCAAGCAAAAACATCTAAAGAAGGAATAAAAAGAACTAGGAAAGCTTATATATTGGTGTAGGATTGGAGGGATAATGTGGGAGCTCCTTCAAGTTTGTGCAGGAGAAGGAGGTCAAATAAAAGGTACACCGACTACATGGCTCCAATGAATGAGATTTCAGAGACTGAGCCATCACATTTTGAGGAAGAAATTGAGCAACCAGTTTGAGTTGATGTAATGGCAGAAGAATATGAATCCATCATTAAGAATAGTCTTTGGGAAGTGGTCCCAAGACCAACAGATAAATTAGTTGTGGGTTAGAAATGGATCTTCAAAGTTAAGAATGCAATAGATGGAAGCATAGAGAAGTATAAGGACATATTTTTAGCCAAAGGATCCTCTCATGTTTAGGGAATTGACTATGAGGAAACCTTTTCTCTCGTAGCAAGGTATTCATCCATTAGATAAATTCTTGCATTGGTTGCACAGATGGGGTGGAAGATCCACTAGATGGATGTAAAAATAACATTCCTCAATGGGGTTATTGAGGAGGAGGTGTACAAAGAGAAACCTAAAGTTTTATAGACATTTTATCGGGATTCTCATGTGTGTAGACTCAGGTGAGAATTGCACGGTCTCAAACAGGCACCCTGAGCTTGGTACAATCAGATCGATAGTTATCTCACTGGATTAGGCTTCACCAAAAGTGAAGTGGATGGGAAAATATATCATATTTTGGTAGAATAAAAATTTCTTATCATTGTTTTATATGTTTATGGTTTAATATTAACTCGCGATGAGAAGTTGATGAAATATTGCAAGGAGGACCTTGCAAGGGAATTTGAGATGAAAAAAATGGGTGTCATGCACTACTTCCTCGAGAAGGAAGCATGTCAAGGTGATGGGGAATTTTTTGTGTCTCAAAGAAATTATTCCACTGAGATACTATAGAGGTTTAACATGGAGAGTTGTAATTCAATGGATGCACCTCTAGCGACCAAATAGAGGAAGGAGAATTCCACTTTTAGGTGAAGAGGTTGTTGCTACCATTTACCAACAATTAGTGGGTTCATTGATGTATCTTGTGAAAACATGACTAGATACGTGTTATGCATTCAACTAGGTGAGGAAAAATATGGTTAGGAAAACCAAATTGTATTGGAAGGCAGTTAAACATGTTTTATGGTACCTCAGAGGCACTAATCAGTATGGATTATGGTAATAACGGACAAAGGGAGTCAAGCTGTGTGTCTTCACGGATGTAGATTAGGCAGGGAGTCCATCTGAGCGAAAGAGTACATCAAGTGTAATTTTTAGTGTTGGGTCCACAACAATTCCCTGGTACAATAGGAAGCATATGTATGTGGTGCTCAGCTTGACAGAATTTGAATACATGGATGCAAGTCAAGAAGCATGGGAGGTGATATGGATGGGAAAGATACTTGTGGGACTATTTGGTTCGGAGATGGATTCAATTGTGATCTATTTTGATAATAATAGTTGCATTAATATTTATGAGAATCCAATATTTCATGATTGATCCAAGCATATAGATATCTAGTATCATCATTTACTGGACTGTGTGCAGAGGAGAATAATGTTTCTACAATATGTTGCGACAGAGGAAAAAAATGTTTACATCTTGACAAAGGCCTTGTCAAGAGGGAAGTTCGAATTCCACAGGTGTAGGATAGGGGTGGTTGATAATCCCTTTCTTTCTAAGAGGAAGTGTAGAAAATAAATGTAGCAAAAAAGGCTCAATTTGACTAAGCCTTGGTCAAATTGATAAAAAACAAATTTTCCACATCAACAAACAACATGGAGGTAGTTAACAGAGGTGACATGGATATTTTCACTCAGTTAGCTTATTGAATTTGAGTTAGAGGGCTTGGAGTTCAATTATGCATAATTGATTGCTAATTTATAGCAATCCAGTTCAATTATTTTCAGTTGTACTAAGTTAAAATAGTTCGAATAGTTAATAGAACTAGTTTGAGGTAAGTTGTGCAGTGGGACAACAATCTAGCTAAAATGTCATCCAGTTAACTCATCAATCAACCAAAAATAGTTCATGCATGCAAGGAATTCGAATTTCTTAACTGTGGCGGATATTACAAGGTAGTGTAACATCAATTTTAGATTAGTTTTGAGTGCATAGGTGTTGCATGCAATCGATGATCAATCCTTGGGAATTGCGCAATCATTTTGGAGGAAATTCTAAGGAATAGGGGCCAAGTCTGGGTCAAAGATTCTCATTGATCAGAGAGAGAGGTTATTCAGTTTTAGGTTGTGCTCAAAGTGAGTACACAATTGTAATAAATTCTCTATTCATATGATTAATGCAAGCGGCCTTAAGGGGTTTTTAGCAAGTACTTTCCCCTGGAAAAATAATGTATATGTTTGTATTTCTTATTGCACATGTGTGATTTTTGTTCTAAATTGTGTATTAATTTCTGTAGAGAAGTAGAATAGAATCATGTCTCTTTATTTAGATTAAAATTTCTTGAGAATTTGCAATTCTGTCACCATATTTCTACAAAATGACCATATATTATCCTCACAAATTTTTTTAGAACATTATTCAATAAAAAATGGATGAAAAACCATTAAAAAAGTACTTGTTTATATTTGAATGATAACTTCCATACATTAGTTTCTTCAATTGGAACTTGGTATTAGCACAATTTCATATCAATCTTACTAAAGAAATTAGTACCCTTAAGCTGATCAAGAAGATCATTAACACTAGCGATTATGCATTTATTCTTGACAATGATTTTGTTTAGGGCTTTATAATCAATATAGAGTCTCCATGATCCCTCCTTATTCTACATCAACATAATTGGGATCCTTTAAGGTGAGGATCTTAGTTGAATGTGGCTCTTTTGGGTGAGATCATGAATATGTTGTTTTTTTCCTCATTCTCCAAAAGAGAGAATCTATATATTGGGCCACCATGTTGGGAAGAACTAGGTATCAAGTTGTTGTGACTTGCACAAACCCCCCATTATAATAGAAATTATTCACGAATAATGGGAAAACTCTCTAATTTTGGCACACACACACACACACACACACACACACACACACACACACACACACACACACACATATATATTATATGGTTTTTAATGATTTTTAAATATTGAAATTTGATTCGAGTGAATTTGTACACATTTTGATATGATTTGTTTTATAACTATCTCTAAGTTTTTGACAATTTTCAGTGATTTTCCTTTAAAAATTTCCTATTTGATTCACTTGCATTTTTGTTTTATTTTACATAATGCCAAATTCTTGTAATGAATTTTTTTTGCTTTATTTAAATCCATAGTCAAACTTTTTATTTTTGAGCTAATAAAGATAGATTTTAGCTACCCAAATAAGAGTATTTTGGATATGCATCGGAAATAAGAACATGGCCTTAAACAATCCCTAAAATTTGGATGAAGCAATAGCATTATGATTCAGACATATATATTACTTTTCCTTTTGAAAGAAAGAAAGGTCGAATGTAATATACCTAGATTTAGGGAAACCCCACAAAATTTTCATCTTTTTTTTTTTTTTTTGTCGATTATCGAATAATAGTTTTAATCCATTTTTATTTAATTATTTATGTTCTTTGTAATTGATATTTTTCATTCATTGGGGACATGGTAGGTTACTAAATTTAACTAATTATGTGCAACTTATGATATGTCCATCCACTTAGCATTATTTTATTGAATCATGTAACCATTATAGCCAAGATGGAACATCAAATGTAGAAATGATGGTATCATATCTGAAATTTGGGGAAAGCATTACCCAAACAAATTCTAAATGCCTAGATGACAATACCATTTGATTTAAAATGATCATATCTAGATATAGGTAACATAAATGGTTCATCAAAGATTACATAGATCGTATTACCTTATTTACTAATTACATCCATATATAGGACTTGGTAGGTGGTAACACAACATTGGAATCCCAAGTGGTTAGATATTGGATTACTTAAAATTTCAATTATATTTGAATTGAGGAAGAACCATGAGGTCATATCATTGGTATAATAGATTCTCAAATATTGAATGGGATTCCACTTGAGATTGTATCTAAATCCAAGATTGAACTAGAACATCTAGCTTCTTGTATATATGGATATCCAAAAGAATGCAACATATCCAAATCTCATTTAGATTTCCAAATCAACTAAAAAATCATCTACTAACTCATCCATTATTTGACATGTCATCTTGCATATCTTGTTTGGCATATACATCAAAGTCAAATTGTTAATAGGAGATTATCTTACAAGTCACACTCAGCCATAAAGTAAAATAAGATATGAGTTGGTAAAATATTATAAACCAAGTAATTTAAGTTTTAACCAACCAATGTGCTACAAAACACCACAATTGTAAAAGATCAAGGTAGCTAACGACTTATTGACATAACCATATTTCTCTTTGCAACTTGTATAAAACATTTCCAACCTAATTATAATTCAATGAATTTTGATTTAATCATAAAAAAATATCACCGAAACAATTAAAATCATTGTATATTGTTGATCAAATTATTTTTATTGTCAAATGAACCTATAATAAACACTAAATTTTCTTATTTTATTTTATTTTTATAGATTATTAAGATGAAGGAAATAATGTTAAAGACCAAGAGCATGCAAAAGGGAAGAGAATAAAGTAAGATAAATCATGTTCATGGACCAATGAAAGATAGGATATGTCCAACATTATGAATCAAACATGACATGAAATATTTTAATTGAAATGGAGAAGACTTATAACAATATTATTGTTAGATATAATACTTTTGTGATCCATAATGTAGATAAATGTACTTTCAGATTAATCACATCATTAGGATTATGTCGACGTTTCGAACTAGCTAATGTGGCTCATCCTTGTCCTGAGGATGAACCAAATTAGCTGGTTCGAAATGTCGGCCTAATCCTAATGATGTGATTAATCCGAAAATACATTTATCAACAATAGTATTATTGAAAAAATAATTAAAGGTATTGTTGGGTCACCATAGTCACACTATGTTATGATATAGTGTAGAGCCTATAGAAATCTAAGTGTGATATTAATATGATATTAAGCTTACAATTTTCTGTTGAAATTATGTTGATGGAGGCACATTATTTCTATTCTAAATATGGATGAAGTTTTTTGCATGTATTTTATGTTGAGAAGTATGTTGGCATTGATGTCAAATGGTAAAAGATGGTATATGTATGGGAGTCTCGAGCTTCGAAGGAAATTTTTCCTTAGGTGATCAAATCAGATATGTCTACAAGTGACATAGTTGGATAATGCTAAGAAAGATATTTCTAACAGTGTATTGAATCCCAAAAATGGGCTCATGGATTAGGAGTCATTTCCAATCAAAGGTCAGTGGCCCCTAAGTCCAAGTTGCAGAGCTCAACATGTGTGTAATAAAAGTGGTGATCAAGTTTGACAATCAGACATAGTTGGTGAAGCTTTTAAATAAAATAGATTAAGTGAAGGGTTGTACGAAGCCAACAGGTGAATAGGCACATTGAGTGGAAAAAAATACAACAAAGGTCCCACCCAGTACATGTAGTCCTGGGAGTTCTTCCTTAGGTTGTTGATAAGTGCACGTGGGAAATTAAAGTTGGGGAACCATAAGCTTGGGAGTTGGGAGATAGGTAGCCGAGGAGCTTGGAGCTTGGGAGATGAGAGATGGGTACCTGGGGAGCCAGGAGGCGGGGACCCATTAAACTGGGAGCCAAAATTTAGGTCTGAAAAGAAACAGGAAGTGTGCACAAGGCATTAAACCGGGGAGTCAAGAAACATGGAGATAGGAAGCCAGGAGCTGGAAGAAAAAAACAAGTTGCATGGGTGTTAAATCTAAGAGACGAGAAGCTCGGAATTCGGGAAGCTGAGAAGTCAGGAATTCACAGAGGTATGAAGTTATTCTTGATGGAATTATGATTGCATGTGTTGTACTTGATGGAAACCCACTTGCAAAAGACCAAGTATATGGTTAAGAGGTGAAAAAGTGAAGGAAAAAAATGATAGAATGATGGGACAAAGGTTTTGCAGATCAAAATCAGAATATGGATAAAGTACATAATTGAAGAAATATATGCGAGTTATTAAAGGCCAAGTCGTGTATACACGCTGGTATGAAGAAGTAAAGTCATGTATGTTCTAGCGCACTAATTCTATAATACCAGGGGTCCTTACCATGGTATTAGCCCACAATATTGAGCGCAATAACAGTTATTTGATCCCGTCCAAGAATATCATTGACACTTTTGTGGTTTTGGCTCATGGTATTGACTAAGGCTCAAACTATATAAGGTGGTGAAGATCATAGTGTTAAGTGTGCATGTGTATGGGCATTGAATGAGTACTTCAATCTGAAGTATATCTGTATGGAATGGACTATATTTTATTGATAGATCTTAAATAATGATGCACCCATGAATACAATGATGGATCAGGATCTCAAGACCTAAAATGAATATGTATTTACATGATCTATTTGTGATATGTTTAGATATGTGGTCTGGCACATCTTTGCTGAGGTGAAGGGTATGATCTGAGTAAGTTTGTTGTTCTGAAGTGTTGTGCGGTCCTGAATTATTTACAGATATATATGTGGGTTCGACTCAATTAAGGTGCGTATACATGTGGGTTTGTGTAATATTCCTAATTGGCTTCCAGTTAGTTGGAATATTAACTTTTTCTTTTGTCCATAAGATAGGTGAATAAGAGGGTAGAGAGACCCATAAATATCTTTAGTAGGAATAAAACCACTTCTAAATGTGAATGTGGATCATTGAATCAGTTGAATAAAGCACTCTTGGGTGTGAATAGGTGTTAAAGAATGTGGATGGGGTCAAGTTTGACCAAATGAACAACGTTGTTATGGAGGTAGTGGAGAGTTATTAGAGGAAAACACAATCTTAGTGGGAGAGAGTCTCTGTGAGAGTAGCATCTTTAATGAGTGGGATCAATGGCGAGGAGGCTCACAAAGCATATAAGGAAGGGGATGGAAGCCATAGAAGGCATTCTGAATATTGTTTATGTTTGGTATTTTATGAATTTCTACACGCTTCCGTTGTCTAGCAGAGTCTAGTGTGTTTTTTAGCACAAGGGTGTTTTCGAGCAGAAATTCCACCCTCATCCTCAGGGGAATTTGAGTTCCCACTCAGGAGAGGTTCCTTTGAGCTTCATTACACTATCCAGCATTAGGCCAAGCTTCAACCATCATTAGTAGCGCAATCTCCTACAAGAATTGCGTTATTTTGCATGGCAGTTGCAGTGGAGGATCAAGTACCCAAGTTTGTGAGCTTGTTTTCTTGTGAAGGGAGAAACCCTTCATCCAAAGGACCTATTGGGAGGTTCCTTGAGATTAATTTCCACCATCTGGCATCATTCCAAGCCTCATCCACCTTCATTAGTGCAGCCTCCTTCAAAAACTACGTTATTTTGCAGGGCAGTTGCAGTGGAGGGAATAATGCCCAAGTTTGTGAGTTGTTTCTCAGTGAATGGAGCAGCCCTTCATCCGGAAGATTAGTAGGGAGGAGTATTAGCCATTTTACATCATATCAACCACCTCTCAGCATTTATCCAGTTGCAGTGCGTTATTCATCCCTATGGATGCAACTTTCATTTTGTGTATTTCCAGAAACCCCTTCTAGGTTGTCTTGGAATGGTGCTAGAAAGCCTAGATCTCTAATCCCAGAATTTTATAAGAAATATATTAGCAGTTATATGTATATTTAGGTTTACCCTGCAGTTTTTCTCCACATGGCTGCGCAGTCATGGCCCTCCGGCATTTTATGTAGAAGCAACATTTCATATTTTAAGTACTGGATCATTTTAGACTTGTTTTGCCTAGCTTGAGTGCCTTTTTCCTCAAGATATTGTACCCATTTTTCAGCCATAATGTGTAATAAAATGGCTGTATGATCTGCTCCTATTGATGTATTGATATTTTACTGCATTTTCTAGTTTTAAGTTCTATATTTTTGTTTTTCCTAATTTGGAATATTATAGTGGTATCATAGCATAATCTTGGCTTAGCCTATGAGACATCACATCTATGTCATAAGAAGAAGAAGATCCTCTCACAGAAAGGGAGAAGCGGTACATCAATAGAAGAAGAAGATTTGATTATACAAGAAATGAATAAGACAAAGGAAATACTCCAATATTAGGAGAAATGGATGAAAAGGAGTTTCCAAAGCTTCTTCTCCAAACTATGTAGGATATTTCCAAAGAAATCAAGGAGATGAGGATGGAGAGACACAAAGAGACCCCAAGAATGTTTCTACATGGAGAGATCTCTGACACTTCACATCACTGGGGTGAGCAACCAGTAATGCAACAAGTTTCCCAATGCTCCACTATGCCTACATTCCCAGCAGTAGGAAATGGAGGTGGAGGACTCCAAGAACAAGAGAATCTTGAAGATTATTTTCTATAGTATGAGTCTCAATCTCATAGATTCAAAGATAATATGAAATTTCAGGAGTTTTGTCAGATCAAGGACAATAAGGGACCCTAGAATAACAATAGGAGTGGAGGGTACATGCAGAACAATGATCTACAACGTATTATGGGTAGATTTTTTCTTCCTGCTTTTGATGGGTCATCCAAGTGCACAACCAAGTCTTGGGTGGAGAAACTAGACATATATTTTTAGTTGAACCAAGTACCAAATATTGAATCCATTAAAATAGCAGGACTGCACCTTGAAGGTGAGGCACATGATTGGTGGTTTCATGGTATTTCTACATTGGGGCATGCCAATGTGACTGCATATGCATAATTCACCCAGAGGTTAGTAGAAACATTTGATCAAAGAGACCCAGAGGCACCTTTTGTTGAGCTAGCCAAGCTCAAGCAGTCAGGTAATCCAGAGACCTATATATTTGAATTTCTAAAACTTTCCATCATGGTGCTTGATTTATTTGTAGCTACGAGGGTTTATATGTTCATTGATGGGCTAGTAGAGCCTTTGCATGGGTTTGTTAAGTCCACTAGACCAACTACACTACAAGATGCCATTGAGAGGGCTAGAGACTTACAAGATTCTTTTCCAAGAGCAAGAGCTCCATTTTAGCAAAATCCCACTTTCCAGTCCAAGGGGAAAGATGTGAAGGTTCTTCCTCCAAAAGAGAACCATAACAAGGGGCCTCTTAGTGATGATGTTTGAAGATACTTGAGGAGGAGGAAGCTTTGCTTCACATGCTAGGAACCATGGGCACTAGGGAATTAGTGTGCTGCAGGAAAGACACACCATATTGAGGTCTTCTCAGATAGTGAGGAGGAGGAAGAAGAGGATCCAGAGGGAGAAAACAACACTGTGATAACAAGGGAGGATCCACCACCACCAGGGGGTGGGAATGGGGCATTTTCTCCAATTGGAGGGGCCCTTGCATCTTTGTGGGGAGTACCCAAGTATTTGAATTTAAGAGTCTGAGGTACAGTTCATGACAACTGGTATCAGTGTTTATTGACAGTGGGGATACCCACAATTTTATTAATGCTGAGTTAGTGCAGAGGAGAACAATACCCACTAATGATTTTGAGGGATTCTCAGTTTTGGTTCCAGGAGCTAGAACCATACAGTGTATGAAGAATGTCCCGACATTGTGTGTAACCTTGGGGACATACACTTTGATTGATCATTTCTTTGTGGTCAACATTCCTGACACAAATGTGATATTGGGTGTGTAGTGGTTAATTACATTGGGGAATTTAACCACAGATTGGGAGACCTTGCAGATGGAATGGATATATAAGAAGAGTGGTAAGCATCAGATGATTAGGGGCATGCACACTTATCCACCTCAGGAAGCCTCCACACATAAGATGGAGACTGATTTGCACAGTGGAAGTAAGGATAAATCAGTCCACTCAGATATATAGTTTACTCTAAACCATGATGTTATATTATCTGGAGGCATTCCACCAGGAAGGCCCCTATACCGAAAGTTGGTTAAAGAGTTCTCACAACAAGTGGCACCATTCATAGATTTGGCTAATAAGGGAGCCTTGGGTGAGACTAGCACAACACAGAGGGCCTTTGATTGGCTCAAGTAGGAGGTGACTATTTGCTTAGTTTTGGTGTTACCAACTTTCACCAAGCCTTTTGCACTGAAAGGTGATGCTTCAATAGTGGATGATGGCACAAGTATGGTGCAAGAAGGCTATTCCATAGCCTTTGAGAGTCAGAATATGCTTCCACATAGGAAGGAGTCTTCCATATATGGTAGAGGTTTTTTTGCCTTCATACAAGCATTAGCAAAAATCAAGAGGTTTTGTATGGGCAATAGCTTCCAAGTGAATATTAACCACCATAAACTTCAATCTTTTATTGAGCAGAACTAGCTGTAACAGAGGCATCAAAAGTGGGATAGTGGTATTCTGACATGTGGCCTTGGCATTGAGCATGTCGAAGAGGGGAGCAGTGAGGTGACAGGTTCGTTATCACAGTGGACAAAAACATTGTCATTGATGAGTATGGATCCAGATTGGGAGTCCTAGCTATTGGTGGAGTATTCCAAGAAACACTTCACATGTGAGGTGCTTGATGGGCAGGTGACTGATGAGAGGTATAGAGTGATGGATGGAGTCATCTATTACCAGGATCAGATCTTCTTGACTAGAGGTTCTAAGCTCAAGGAGAAGGTTCTACATGCAGCACATGATTCACTCATTTACGGTCACCAAGATTTCATGAGGACATATCAGGCTATTTGGGAGAGATTCTCATGGGAGGGTCTCAAGGAGGATGTGCTCCAGCATATCAGTCGATGTGTATTTTTCTTGAAGAATTAGGAGGGGAGAAACCATCCTGCAAGGTTGTTATAGCCACTTAATTTTGCGGGAGGGAGATGGGAGAGGTCATCTTTGGACCTCATCACTAGCTTGCCAACAATACATGGTAAGGGTTATGTCTTTGTAATTATTGATCAACTACAAAAGTATTTTCATTCCTTTGACATTCCTTTACAGTGCATTTTTCCACAAGAGGGCAAGTCTCTCTTTGGACTTCATGGTCTTCTTGGGACCACAGTCAGTGATGGGGTTGGCCACTTCCCAGAGGACTGTGGACATATGTTGTCTTGTTTGTGGTGTACTCAGTTGACACCAAACATCAGTTACCACCCCCACGCTAATGAGCATATAGATATAGCAAGAAAGTGATTGGGAAGCTACTTACCACAATGTGTTCTGGGGCAGCAAGGAGCAAAACTATGCTGGTCCCACTTGGGGAACTATTGTCACCATCTGAAATCTTATATTACCATCAGTGCATCTCTATTTTTTCCATATGGTGATGATGTTTTAGTCACTAATGTTAGAATGGTTGGGGCAAGAAAGGTTCTTAGCACCAAAGATTCGATCCTAGAGAGTGAGGATGTATTCTGGTCTCTTAAGGACAACATTAGTACATGCCAAGATCAGCAGGAGTTCTACATAGATCATGGATGGGAAGAGAGACAGTGTGAGGTGGAAAATTTGTTCTATCTCCATTTTCAGCCATACAGACCATTCATTTTGTAGAAGAAGGAGATTGAGAAGTTTTTCTATGGGCCACATAGGGCGATCCATCTTGTTGGAGGAGTAGCATATGGGTTGGAGCTCCTCATTGGGAGTAAGATCTCCAAATTTTTTCATGTCTGATGCCTCAATAAGGGAATTAGAAAGCATGTAGTTTCCACCATGGATATCCCACTTATTTATGATGTGATCCATCTGGTTTTATTACCAAAGGCTAACTTGGGCACTTGGGAGGAGAAACTAAGGGGTAGGTTAATTGAATAACTTCTGATTCAGTGGAGGAATTTATCAGATGAGGTTGCCACAAGGGAAGGAGAGGATATTGTGTAGCATTCATACTTGCAGTTTCTTGAGGACAAGAAAAATTTGGGAGGGTAGGACTATAATATTCCTAATTAGCTTCCAGCTAGTTGGAATATTAATATTTGATTTTGTCCATAAGATAGGTGAATAAGAGGGTAGAGAGGCCCATAAATCTCTTTAGTAGGAATAAAACCAATTATAAATGTGATTATGGATCATTGAATTAGTTGAAAAAATCACTCTTGTTTGTGAATAGGGGTTAAATCATGTGTATGGGGTCAAGTTTGATCAAATCAACAATGTTGTTATGGAGGTAGTGGAGAGTTATTAGAGGAAAACATAGTCTTAGTGGGAGGGTGTATCCATGAGAGTAACATATTTAATGAGTGGGATCAAGGGTGAGGAGGCTCAAAAAGCATATAAGGAAGGGGATGGAAGCCATAGAAGGCATTCCAAATATTTTTTATGTTTTGTCTTTTATGACTTTATGCATGCTATCTTTTATGTTTTGTCTTTTATGTCTTTTAGTGTAGCCTGCTGTGCTATTTAGCACAAGGGTGTTTCCTAGCGGAAATCCCACCCTAATCCTCAGAGGACTTCAAGTGCCCACTCAAGAGAGGTTCCTTTGAGATTCATTCCACTATTTGACATCAGGCCAAGCTTAAGCCATCATTAAAAGCGTAGTCTCCTTTAGGAATTTTGTTATTTTGTAGGGCAGTTGCAGTGGAGGGTCAAGTACCCAAGTTTGTGAGCTTGCTTTCCAGTGAGGCGAGCAACCTTTCATCTGGAGGACCTATTGTGAGGTTCCTTGAGATTAATTTCCACCATCCGAAATCAGGCCAAGCTTCAACCACCTTCAACAATGCAGTCTCCTTCAGAAATTACGTTATTTTGCAGGGAAATTGTAGTGGAGGGCTTAGTGCCCAAGTCTGTGAGTTGTTTCTTAGTGAGGGGAGCAGCCCTTCATCTGGAGGATCAGTAGGGAGGATTATAAGCCATTTTTTCATCATATCAGTCACCTCCTGGCATTTATCTAGTTTCAGTGTGTTATTCAGCCCTAGGGTTGCAACTTTCTTTTTGTGTATTTCCAGAAACCCCTTCTGGTTTCCCTTGGAATGGTGCTAGAAAGCCTAGATCTTTGATCCCGAGATTTTCTAAGAAATATATCAAAAGTTATATGTATATTTAGTTTTACCTTGCAGTTGTTCTCTATAGGACTGTGCATTCATGGCCCTCCAACATTTTATGTAGAAACAACATTTAACATTTTAAGTACTAAGTCATCTGAGGCTTGTTTTGCCTAGCTTGAGTGCATTTTTCCTCAAGATATTATACTTATTTTTCTGCTATAATCTATAATAAAATGGCTCTATGATCTACTCCTATTTATGTATTGATATTTTGCTGCATTTTCTAGTTTTAAGTCCTATATTCCTATTTTTCTTAATTTGGAATATTACATTTTGGTTTTGCAAAGGCACGTATATACTCAGTAAAATACTGAGATTTAAATGCTAGTTGGTTTCAGGAGAAGCGCGTACAATCGTGGATTTGTCTTATGGAAGGCGCATATGCAAGCTAGGGTTTTTCTAAAGAATGCTAAAGGAAATGTGTGTCTAGTTTTGAATGATGTCTTTATATAGATCTGGGTTGTTTAGGTATTGATTATGCTACTAGTTGATTTTGATTAAATATTAGTGATTGGTTGGTTGATTGGTGATTCAGTGAATGTTTTGGTACAGTTATATGTTTCAGTTTGATGTATGGTTTTGTGCTTAAATGAGTTGAGTGGGCCTAGTTGGAAAATCTGATGAAAAGAGGCCTACAAGTTGTGTTGAATTGAAGCTGTTGGATCCAATGTGAAAATTTATGAAACATGGTACATGGTGGTGTTGTAGGTTGGAGTCTTTAGTGAGGGGGTCGTAGCTCCCTTCCATTGGTTGTTGGTAAACGAGATCATGGGGTCGTAGCTCCCTTTCAATGGTTGCTGGTAAATGAGATTAGAGAGTTGTAGCTCCCTTCTAGTAGTGGGTGGTAAACAAGAGTAGGGGGTTGAAGCTCCCTTATAGTGGTGGATGGTAAACGAGATAAGGGGGTTGGAACTCCCTTCTAGTAGTAGCTGGAGAACAAGAGAAGGTAGCCACCTTCTATATGTGGGTGTCTGTGTGCTGGTATGAGTCTGCGCCAATAGAAGATTGTAAACAGTTTTCTATATAATAAATATTGAAGACAAAAAGGACAACAATGGTGGTTTTCTCCTGACTTGGGTTTCCACCTAAAATCTTGGTGTGCATGTGCGATGATTTATTATATTCTTACTGCACATATTTACTTCTTACTAAATGTTTGATGAATAAATGATGCACTGGACTAAGTCAAGTTTTTTAAGATTCATTTGAATAATAAGTCCACTAGGCATACACAAGTTTCCTTAATGAAAGCCGCGTGCATAAACTATTTGGGTTAATTAAAGTCGCGTATAGAAATCAGTAAAGAAAACAAAAGTTTGTGTGAGTTTTAAATACTGATTCACCCCCCCCCCCCCCCCTCTCAGTATTTTTCCGAACAATTGGTATCAGATCAGGTCCTTTAGAAGAAGTTTGATCGCTTGAAGGAGATCTGTCACAATGGGAAGGAAGAAAAAGAAGAAGGCTTCTCAAAAGAAGAATACATCTCAAAAAACATGTGTAGCAGAAAATGAAGAAGATAAAACAGGTATTGATTTCTGTTCTTGTGATCCACTTTCTTGTTCATGTAATGTTGAATATAGTGAACACGAAAGGGAAAGTAATGTTATGGATATAGAAGCAGAAATTGCTAATCTAAAAAATAAATTTGAAGATCGATAGATTCTATTTAATGAAAGAGAATGTATCTACAAAGATGTGATTACTAGATTGAATAATCAATTACAAGAAAGAAACTCAATTGAGCAGCTGAAAAAAAAACAGATAGACCAGTGTCAAAAGCTACAAGATGAAGTAACCAATCGTAGTGAAGGTCTTGAAGCAGAAATCAACTCTCTTAAAGCAGAACTGGAAAAATCAAATAAGAAGAATGAAGAAATTCTGAAAACATTTGAAGAAAAAGAAAATGGGTTGAAAGAAGATATTCTAAAATTGAATGAGAAAGTAGAAGAAGGAAGAAGGGTCAAAGAAAGTATGAAGAAGAAGTGCCAAATATTGGAGGTTGACGTAAACATTTTAAAAGGTAAATTAGAAGTAAAAGATAAACACTTGAGGTTTCAAGATAGTACTAAGATTCTGGATAATATTCTTAGTAGTAAAAGGTCTCCTTCTATTAAATTTGGTCTTGGTTTTGATGAAACTACTAAAGGATAATCTAGTTCACAAGACAGTGCTAAAGATTCAAAGGATATCAATGAAAAATGAAGTGTGTAAAGGGACAAATGGTCAGTCGAAAATCATGAATTCTCAAAGGAAATCATTTTCTCCTAAATATAGAAGTATCAATCGATCATATCCTTTGATCAATAATGTTGAATTCTTTATATGTCATAATTATGGACATTTTGCAACCAATTGCAGAAGCATATTGTTTCGGTCACAACAAATAGACACTACACAGAAAGACCATAAGCTCCCAGGTACTTAGGTTTCTTTAAGGGGTATTGTTTTTCATGCAACATTTTTGGTCATAAATATGTTGATTGCAATAGAAGAAAGATAAGACAAACATATTATGATTCCTCTAGTCCCTTTTTTGGTCACATATTATTTTATGCTTGTATCAAGTTTGGGCATGTAGAAAAAGAATGTAGGAATAGATCAATGAATCATCAAAGACAATATGGAAGACAAACATATGATATCTTAAGACCAAAGAAAGTTGGATCCACCAACATTCATGTTAACAAGTAGAAATAAGAAGATATAAGATGTGGTATTTCTCTCTATGCAATTAAAAATAAGGATGAATGGTACATCAATAACAAATGTTCTCATCACATGACTGGTGATAAGAGTAAGATCGAGTCTCTCAAGAAAAATCAAGATGGTAAGGTTATTCTTTCAAATGATATTCCAACAAAAGTTTTGGGAAAAAGGTAGAGCCATAATCAACAAAAAAAGAAGGGAAGTTGATATCTTATTAGTCCAAGTCCTAAAACAAAACATATTAATTTTAGGTCAAATGGCAGATAAGGAAATGTGATTGTGTTCACATCAACCAAACGCAAGGTCATGAACAAAGAAACTGGAGAGGCCATATCAAGGGGATACATAAATGATGATAAATTATATGTGTTTAAAGATCTGGCCTCTCACAGATATGAGGAAGATTCAGACTCAGACTGAAAGAAGATAATCTCCATTGCAGTCCATCATTCTTGAAAGAATAATGTTATCAGTAACTGCAATGTATGAAGGAGGGTTTGATAATTATGGTTTTTAATATTTCTAATAATGCATCTGATGTGACAATAGAAGACAGGTACAGGCTATACAAGCTCAGGGGGAGATGGAGCTATGAAATTTTCAGTATTTCACTTTCTCTGGAGTCTGCATGGGTTGCATGAACTAAAGTCATGTATATACACGATTTCCTTTGGAGACAATTGCGTATGTTTTTCTCTGATAGGAAAATAGTGAGCTAGACTCAAGAATAGATTCTGATATGATGTTGACAGTTATGCTTTGATTTTCTTGGTTTGATGTTGATGGTTACAGTTTGTGATACAGAATTAAGTTATTTATGAAGATGATTTTATGAATGAGTTGTTGTGGTCATATTTGACAATGAACGCGTAGCACAAGTTCAGAGGGAGAATTAGCCTTGCTGAGTATAATGAATTGTTAGCATTATGTTTATACAAGTTGTTGAATTATGATCTCTCTCTTTTGGGGTCCTTTGGTCTTGGTTATAAAATTCATATCTGTAAAGGTCATGTTGACACCTATGATGTAAATATTGTCATATTTAGTAATGTATGGATTTTTTCAAATATGTAAACCCACTTGGTTGGATAGTTGAGTCAATATGTAACCCCGCTTGGTTGGGTGATTGATGTAAGTATGATTTCTTGGTAATAGGAAAGGTCATACCCAGTTGAGTTATAAAGTCATGTACTTCATTGAAAATATTCTTGAAGATTCAACATGTGCTAAGGGGGAGAACGGTACAAGGAAAGAGAAACCTTGTTTCAGCATTAGTCTGCCCTTTTCCCTTGATGTCAAAGGGGGAGAGTAACTTGGTGTTTGAATCATTCTTATGTTGATGTGTTTTTCAGGTATATATAGGTGGTGGTGATCAAACACCAACATGGTTTCCATCAAGTCGAAAGGGGGATATTGTTGGCATTATGATTGCATGTGTTGTCCTTGATGGCAACCCACTTTCAAAAGAACAAGTATATGGCTAAGCTCAGAGGTGACAAAGTGATGGAACAAAATGACAGAATGATGGGACAAATGTTTTTCAGATTAGAATCAAAATATGGATAAAGTACATAATTGATGAAATATACGTGATTTAGTAAAGGCCAAGTCGCGTATACACACGGGTATGAAGAATCAAAGTCGCATATGTACTAGCACACTAATTATATAATACCAGTGGTCCTTACCATGGTATTAGCCCAAAATATTGAGTGTAGTAATGGTTATTTGATCCCGTCGAAGAATACCATTAACACTTGTGTGGTTTTGTCTCATGGTATTGTCTAAGGCTCAAACTATATAAGGAGGTGAAGATCATAGTGCTAAGTGTGCATGTGTATGGGTATTGAATGAATACTTCACTCTGAAGTATATCTGCATGGAATGAACTATAGTTTATTGTTATATATGAAGTAATGATGCACCCATGAATACAACGATGGATCAAGATATCTAGACCTGAATTGACTATGTATTTACATGATTTGTTTGTGAGATGTTTAGATCTATGGTTTGGCGCATGTTTTCTGGGGTGTGTTATCACTCCAATAATTCTCAAGGGTTGTTAGTATTTTTGGTTTAAAGAATATTAGAGGTAATCACAAACCTATTTTAAGCCTTAGGATCTAGCCTTCCTAATGCTTAGAGAGGGCTCTCTCTATATGATTTATCTTTGTTGGTTTTAGTTGATTTTAGGCTAATTATGGAAGATTGATTGGGAATTGATTTTGGGTTTGGTTTGATGGTGGAAACACTATTTCAGATGGATAGATGTAGGTATGTATTCCATTGGGTTAATGGAGTCAATGTATCAAGTAGTCAGATCAGTCTCAATCTTCTTAAGGGAATTGTTTAGAGGGAAAGATAGCTGAGTAACTTTAGATCCTTAGGCTGATGGTGAATGTTGGAACAGGGTCTCCTACAAGCTGTGAAACTGGTCCAATTTTGCATATTTTTTATTATATTTAGTCTAGTGCAGGGGTTTTGGCTTGGGTCAAAGCCCCGAAAGCATTCTAATGGGTCAAAGGGTAGACATAGAGTCTGCAAACCATGGTTTGCGGACCATAGAAAAGATTAGGTTAGATTGTTATAAATAGAGGGACGTTTTGAATGATAAGGCAAGAAGATGATGAGATCTTAATACGAATTGTGGCTTAGTAGATCTGTTTGGGTTTTTGGGGAAAGGAATCCTACTGGCTGTGTGCGCGAAGATCCCAAGTCGTGCTGTGTGTGGACCCTGCTGCTATGTGCGTAGGTCAGGTTTGGGTATTGTAAGAAGGAACTGACAGATTGATGAATGAGAAAGGTTGTTTGAGTAACTGAATCTATGTGTAATGTTTATGAGAATCTTTGATAGCTGTTGTATTATGCATATTCTGTGTTAAGCTGCAAAAGTATTGTGTAAGTGTTTCTACTGCATCCAAATCTGTTTTATTATGTTTTATGTAATGTTGCAGTACTGTTTTAGAAGTATATGATTTGTTGAGCACAGTAAGTATAGTTGACCTTGAGCATGTGGATGCGAAAGATATCTATAGATCTGGTTCTGAGATAGGTGATCTGGTCATTATAAAGCCGGATGCAACTCTGCTTGGCTTACCTATCCTCTCTCAGGGTGTGGAAACCTGGTTCCAACACCCACCCATACTGCTTCGGGTGAGACTTTGACCTGCGCAAGTAGGTCATTGCCGAAAGGGCTAGTAGTATAGGGGTTTGTTGTAAAACCTTAACCTCCGAACCTGGGTCAGGACCTCTCGAGCCAAAAAATGGTTCCGTTGCTGGGACCGGGAGCATTTTGAGAAGGGGATCGGGTAATTACAGAAAAAGTATTGGGAGACTGAGAAGAAAAGTAGAGTAGGTACGAAAGAAGAAGATATGGTAGCACACCTGAATTTACCCACCTTCAAAGGTGCGGGAGATGAGGACTTGGACTGATTTTAGTTTGTTGCAGACTCGGTATGGACTGTGCAAAATGTGGCGAGTGATACTATGAAGAGGGTGCAGTTATCCCTGGCCTTCGACGGAAGAGATTTACACTAGTATATGCGATACATATCTCAAAACAGAAGTGCCTCTATTCAAGATATTAAGGATGTTTGAAACAAAAATTCTGAAAGCCTAAGTCCTATTCCCAAATCGTAGTAGATGTGAAAGATTTCAAGCAAGGAACGACTGAGTCTGTATGGGAAGCTGATCAATGCCTAAAGAAAGCTATCAGAGAAGGAGAATTTAAGTATGACAACAGCCAACATATGGAGTGGTTCATTGCTATGCTGCTACCTCACCTACGCCTACCTATGGGTCACTAGGATTTAAAATCATAAGACAAAGCTTTGGAAGCCGCTATGAAACTAGAAGCTACGCCCAGAGAAGATACTTCATTAGGAGTACAAAAAATTTAGGAGCAGCTCGGAGCTATGTACATGGAGATTCAGGACCTACGAAAGGAACGAGGGAGGGAAGCTAACGCAGATCTATGGTGCATATGATGTAGAGTATCAAGACATACAAAGGATCTATGCCCGCTGCCGATAGACTACCTGCAAATTGGAGGACCTAGTCCCATATGCCCTGGATCAAGCGGAGGACCCAGTCCAGTACGACTAGGCCCAAGCGGACCTGCGTTATGGTGTGAGGATTATGGTGTAGCAGGGTTGCATGATACAAACCACTACCCCCGTCTAGGTGCATATGTCCCAGAGTAGAAGCAACAATGGTGCCAGTTTTGTCGGTAAGTAGGGCATGATGAGCAGAATTGTCGAACCTATGATCTGATGATAGATCAGGGGAACTTGTATAGGGTACATTCAGACCCCGCATCACCTAAAACCCCCATAGGCATAAGAGGCTCCCCCTCAGGAAGCAGGGGAGGAGGCCGAGGTGGAAGCGTAGGTCGAGGACGTAGACAACTAATCTGTTATAACTGCGGGGAAGTAGGACACTTTGCAAGGGACTGCGCAAATCCTATAAGGAAATCTTGCAAATATTGTAGACAGCTGGACCATGCGATCGAATATTGCCCAATTTTAATAGCAAAAATGCAGGAAAAGTAGCCCACCCCTACGAAGAATATGCAGAGGGTTAAGGCTGAGCTGCGAGATAAGGATCTGAGCGTAAATGTTGTTATGAGCAGTGGATTGGCTACTGGAGGAACTGGGGATAAGGTTGAAACTGAACCTCTGATCCGCAAGGCAGTTAGCAAACAAGAAGGGCTAGACCTAGACAAAGAAAGAGAATTTTTTATAACAGTTCGCACAGACTTTATCGGGACAGAGGCACCTACGTCCCTGCTCCCTGCAAACCTTAAGGTAGATGAGGAGGTCAAACCTTTCTTGCAGGCATGTATGAAGTTGCTGCGCAAACCAAAAGCTGTGTAGGACCTTCAGGCATTAATATATAGCTACACAACACGTTCTACTATGTCCCCAAATATTAGGGATGTGCACAAAATATACAGATACAAGAAGCGCAATGGGAGGGAGATGCGACTGACGGCACAGATCAACGTTTACGAGATGGACCGGGTTATTTTGGATCTAGGGTCGGATGAAAATTTATTACCTAAACAGACTTGGAAACGAATGGGCGAACCAAAGTTGGAATGGTATACTATCCAGCTATGCATGGCTAATCAACAGAAGATCATACCTTTAGGGAGGCTATCAGGGTTTATGGTAGATATCCCAGGGGTCAAGGTCCAGGTTGACTTTGAAGTCATTCAGATTGTAGAAGATGTAGACCCCTACCCTACGCTATTAGGATTGGATTGGGCCATCAACATGGGCAGTATCGTTAACTTAAAAAAAATAAGCATGGTGTTTGAAAATAATGGCACAAGGGTGATAGTACCATTAGACCCTGCGGAAGGTGAACACTACACTGAACCAGTACCTAAGGATGAGGATGTGAACCATATCTATAAGTTAACTACGTGGGATGTAGTGGATGAAGTACTTTGCTGGAAGGAGGATAATGGATGCTTCTCTGATTCCGATGAGGAGATAGAAAATTGGCAAAGTCGGTTACATGATGTCTCTGCGCTGCGTTGTCTTCGGGTCACAAAAGACTTCCGTTGCGTTTCCTCAGAGGTAAGGGACCTACCTTACTTTGACAGATCGGATACTGAAATACCCGTGTGGGAACCGATGGATCCAGGAATAATAGACCACTATGGCCTAGCCCCAAAAGAAGGACAGGTTGACCCACAAGCCACTTTCGACTCAGGGCCACACACGGGCACCAAACTGATTCAGCCATAGATAAGTAGTAGTAAAATGCACCCTCCACCGGCTATAGGTATGGAAAGAAGAGCTCTCATCTATCCGACAACCCCTACAACAAAAAAACAGCTACGTTTAATCCTTGGCCATGCAGGTTTTTACAGGAGGTTCGTTCAGAAATATGCTCCGACTATATCCCCTCTTAAAACATCACTTACACGAAAGGTAAGGTTCTCTTGGGATAAAAAATGTCAGGAAACTTTGTCTTTGGTCATAAGTTACCTAGGAAGAAAGCCTGTGTTGGGGGAGGATGCACAGAAGATACAGATGATCGACCCTAGTGTAGCAGATAGGCCAAGCACACAGGGGATACGAAAACTAGCCGTTGAAATGGTGACAAGCCGTTGAAATGATGACAATTGGTAAAAAGCAAAAGTTACCATTAAAATGAGCAGCCTCCAGGCATTTAATAAAGCAAATTTTAGGGATTTTTTACCGTTCCATAGGGGGTACATCTTAGTTACAGTTTTCCTTACCGTTGCATGATTGTGGGTATTATAGAAGGAGCTAGATAGTTCAGCCAGAGGTTCCGTCTCACTTGCATAGCTTGCACTCATCATTCTTCTCTCGGAAGAACTTGAGCGATCAGATTTCCAGTAGCTGCACTATCCCTCTCATGTCTGGTCAACCTGCTCCATCTGATAGTAATCACCCAGGGCTGGGATTCATTTTTCACGCAAGGATGATGACCACTAACCTTGCCGAACCTTCGGCCCCGAGAGGGCCTGACGTTGAGGAAATAATGGAAGTTGAGTCTGAACTAGAAGAAGTTCCCTCTACGCCGGTCATAAGAAAAGGGAAAGAGAAAGCACAAGGCTCAGGAAAAGCCCCTAAAGCTGGAAGATGGGCTACCAGGAAGCCTAGGATTTCTCCGAGGCATGCCAGGTCCCTGCTGGCATCACCTCTGCATAAAGATGCATAGGAAGGTGCTCTACCTGCCAATCCGATCAATTGGTTACCTCCTTTCGTTCGCCCATGAAGACCATCCACGCGAATGCCAAAGAAGTTGGATGGCTTGGTCACCTATCTGCAAACCCCTCTAATCTCGGGAGAAGTCCCTGTCCTCATGATCCTTGTGGAAGGCTCCACGAGGTCAAGTTTGATGATCATGACTTGGTGGACTCTGAAACCCTCCCTAAGTTGGCCCTCGCATTGTACTTCAATACGATCCGTGCAAATGATGGAGTCACGGTCGTTCCTCAGTGCTGGGTATATGGCTTGGCTGGGTCTGGACTCTTGAATCTGCTTCAGATGCCCCATTTTGGCCATTACAACGTCACAGATCGGTTGGTTCGGCAGTTGCTCGCCTTAATTCACGATGGCTGCTTATGGATTCAGGATAGAGTCCCTATTGATACTGCGTTGATCCACAAGATTACAGGCCTTCCTACGCAAGGGTCACACCCTTTGGAGCAAGTTGGAAGTAAGTATGAAGCAGATACCACTATGTTTGTGTGAAAGACCTACAAGGTGAGTCGAAATACGCGAGGATTTGTGATCCAGACTATCAATGATCCTACTAAACAGATGGGTACTAAGCTCTTAGCTTGCAAGCTAATGAGGAAGCACTAGGCTGTGACTGTCCCCACCTATGTTATTCGGTTAGCCAGCCGGTGTGCGAAGGGAGTCTCCTTCGATTGGGCTCAATATTTATGTGAAGAATTTCTGGCTAATGTCCGTGAATCTCAAGAGCAGGGGACGTCCTTCTGCTATTCATGGTTATTACTCCTTATAGCACTGGTCGCCTGGGACACCCCTAAGGAGTCGGTCCTCCCCGAGCTCCCCCTAGGGATGTGTGAAGGAGCTCGGTATGCTCATTTATGGGACTCTAAGGATGCGCAGCACGTCGAGGATAAATTTTTTTTCTAGGTCCTCTTCCAGAGCAGCGTGGCAGAAGCCATAAATTCCCGACCCCGACTGTCCCCAACGGTATTTGAAAAATACAAAAGTGTTGCAGCATTCCAAGTTACCATGCACCATATTCAGATCCACAGCCTCCAAAATAAGACATGGAAGACACTTATGTATATGGTAGCAGATGAAGAAATTGACCTGATGATCGCGTTATGGCCTCCTGCCTGGAAAATAGGCTTCACAACCACCCGTGGGGAGCCCACGGAGCCCAGCCAGAAGGGATCAAACATAGCCATGGAAAAGGATACACAGTCACCACAGACCACCACCAAAGACGCTACGACCGAGACTCTGGTAGGTTATGACAAGGATACCACGCCCCCCCACGGTACGAAGCGGTCAGGAGAGCCTGTGCCAAGGCCCCGAAAGAAACACCATGCCCACTGCAAGCCATATGATGCGACGGTCACACTAACTAATGGTGACCTCGAGCAAATAGCGGACATAGTTACGATGGCTATAGAAGATAAGTGGGCAGCCCTAGAAGAATAGCAGAAGGCTGCAATTGACACCATCCAGGCTGAGCTCCGCACCCTTCAGTTAAAAATAGATATGCTGCAGACCAGCGTCACCCAGGCCCGGACTCCTTCGGTAACTAGCAGTACAACGCTAAAAATGAAAGAAAGCCATCTCTGTTATGTTCCTAGCGATGCCCTGATAGGAAATCATATCCAAGCAAGAATAGGGATACAGTTGGACTTGGCTAAGCTGCCCCACGAAGCCTTACAAGGCCTCCACAATGCTGTATTTCAGGAGATTAACCATCGCGACCAAAAAATACACCAATAGCTTGGTATGGCCGAGCAGCCCATCACGCAGTAGGCCGTAGACTTGCTCCTCACCGTTTCACAGTAGGCAGAGCCCGAAACAGCGAGCCACCAGCTCTGCACAAAGGTTACAGATGAGATCCTGGCCGCAACCATGCCTCGGGCTAAAGTGGAAAAATTGGTTGCGGCACTAAAATCATCTAGGATGGAAATTCACGTTGTCATGACGTAGCTGGAGTAGCAAATCACCGACTTACAGGCCAAATTGCAGCCCGAAATACCTCCGGAAGTACAAGCCCAGCATGCTGCACTAGTAACCGAATCAACGAACATTATTTCGGGGCAGATTTCTCAAGGCACCCAGTTGCTAGAGTCAGCCATGCAACTTTGGACTATGGTCCAGCACGATCTGGTTCTCCGTGAAATCAATCAGGACTTATGGCAGAAGGAAGAAGCTTTCGGACAGGTCATAGCTACGCTACCCACCTTGGTGCCTGCACAGTGCTTAGCACGTTTGAAGACCAAAAATGATCTCCACGAAAAGATTGAGGAAATATGGCGCAAAAAGCACATCATTGCGGAACGTCTGAAGCCTTGGGCCACCACAACCTTCCAAATTTCGCAGGATGTAGATGGCGTGATCAAGCGACTAACTCAAACACTAGAGAGTGTCACTGCAACAACTGAAGGACCAACCTCCCAAAAGCTTGTAGACATTGCACAAAGTGCTGCTGCTCAGAGTCAAGAAGTGTTACCTCCGCTGATCGCAACCATCAATGCCCTATGTGCGCTAGTAGAGACCGCACCATCACAGTGAGTCGGGACGAGTCACAAGATTGTGTTGGGGGACTGTTGGAACAGGGTCTCCTACAAGCTACGAAATTAGTCCAATTTTGCATATTTTTTATTATATTTAGTCTAGTGTAGGGGTTTTGGGGTGGGTCAAAGCCCCGAAAGCATTGTAACGGGTCAAATGGTATACCTAGAGTCCGCAAACCACGGTTTGCGGATCATAGGAAAGATTAGGCTAGATTGTTATAAATAGAGGGACGTTTTGAATGATAAGGCAAGAAGATGATGAGATCTTGATACGAATTGTGGCTTAGTGGATCTGTTTGGGTTTTTGGGGAAAGGACTCCTACTGGCTGTGTGTGCGGAGATCCCAAGTCCTGCTGTGTGTGGACCCTCCTGCTGTGTGCGCAGGTCGGGTTTGGGTATTGTAAGAAGGAACTAACGGATTGATGAATGAGAAAGGTTGTTTGAGTAACTGAATCTATGTGTATTGTTTATGCGAATATTTGATAGCTGCTGTATTATGCATATTATGTGTTAAGCTGTGAAAGTACTGTGTAAGTGTTTCTACTGCATCCAGATCTATTCTGTTATGTTTTATGTAATGCTACACTACTATTTTAGAAGTATATGATTTGTTGAGCACAGTAAGTATAGTTGACCTTGCGCATGTGGATGCGAAGGAGATCTATAGATTTAGTTCTGAGATAGGTGATCTGGTCATTATAAAGCTGGATGCAGCTCTGCTTGGCTTACCTATCCTCTCTCAGGGTGCGGAAACCTGGTTCCATCACCCACCCATACTGCTTCAGGTGAGACTTTGACTTGCGTAAGTAGGTCACTGCCGAAAGGGCCAGTAGTATAGGGGTTTGTTGGCAAACCTTAACCTCCGAACCTGGGTCAGGACACCTCTAGCCAATAGTGAAAATGGTTTCAATTGGGATGAGAGAGAAATTAAGGGTTCTTAGATTCAGATAATGAGTGAAATGACAGAGGTCAATCGAACCTAGGGAGAAATTAAGAATTCCCTAATCTGGATATCAGTAGAAAACATGAAAATTAAATAACAGTTCAATTCAACCATGAGTTTGGCTAAACCTTGGCCTTTAATGAGTTTGGTGGGCTTAATTTCCATGTCATATTCCAAAATAGTGGCAATCCATTTGCCTCTCTTACCATTAAGCCCATTCAGAGTCAGAATGTCCTTCACTACTGAATTTGGGACATATGCAATGATGTGAGAATACAAGATGTATACTCTAAAGTATTTAATTTCCTTCACTAAAGAAAGTGCCTATTTTTCCCTTATGTTATTCTTTATTGTGGCATCTCTTAGTGATTTTCTGAAAAAAAACAATGGGATGTTCATAACCCTAGTCATTCTTCTGCAGTAAGATTGCAACAATGGTATGTTCTGAAGCAAAAGAAAAAATGATAAAATATTTTTTGAAATCAAGAATTATTAGGACAGGTGTTCTTGTAAGGGATTATTTGATTGATTCAAAGGATTGTTTGGCCTCTATTGTCCATTAAAGTGCTGAGTCTTTCTTCAACATGTTATTTAGTTCTCTAATTAATTCTTCTAAATTTGAAATGAATCTTTTAAGATAGTTAATTTTACCTAAGAAAGCCTGCAATTCCTTGATATTTCTAGGATGAATTATGTTCAAAATGGCCTCTATTCTAGCTGGGTCTATCCTAATTCCCTCTTTTGAGATTATATGTCCTAATATTTTACCTTCTTCAAGTCCAAAGAGAGTCTTTTTGGGATTCAAAGAAATACCAATTTTTCTGCATTTAATAAGCACTTGTCTCAGATGATCTAAATGTTCATTGTCTGTTTTTGAAAATACTATTATGTAATCTAGATAAATGACAAGAAAATCATGAATTTATTTGGAAAAATATATGTCCATAGCTCTCTGGAAAGTGGCTCCTACATTCATTATTCCAAAAGGCATTTTCAAATACATGAAAGTATCCCATGGAGTAGTAAATGCAGTCTTTGGTTGGTCTTCTGGTTGAACTAAAATCTAATTATACCCAGAGAATCCATCAAGAAATGAAATCATGGATGATCCTACCACCCTCTATAAAATATGATACATCTTGGGGAGAGGGTAGTTATCTTTTAGGGACACTTTGTTTAAATTCCGGAATCAACACAAAGTTTGATTTCCCCTGTTTTCTTCCTAGTGGGCACTAAGTTTGAAACCCAATCAGAATATCTGATAGGTGCAATGATTTGTGCTTCATACATCCTATTTACCTCTTTTTCAATTAAAGGCATAAAAACTGGATTGATTCTCCTAAGCTTTTGTTTAAAATTTTTTTGATATTCTTTGATAGGTATTTTGTGTTATATTATGATAGTGTCATAAGATTTAAGGTCTTCATAAATCCATGCAAATACATCCTAAAATTCCTTAAACAGAGCTATATATTTCAGTTTTTCTTCTTGAGGTAAAGCTTTGGAAATTTTGATAAGCTTAGGTCTCTGTTCTATTCCTATATTTCATTCTTCTATGTCTGATCTTAATGGTTCTATTTTTGGTTTTCTTACAACATTGTTTGAATCAAAAAGATCTTATAATGGGGCTAATCCCTTAGGTAAAAATTTATTATTAAGGTTTAAAATATCAGAATCATCATCTGCTAATTCTTCTATTTATACCTTTTCTAATTTATCTATTTCTACTTGAGTAAATTTAGTTGGTTCAGTTAAATCTAAATTATTTACATCTATCTCACTGTCTATTTTATCATCTACTGTACAATCTGTATCTATGTTACAATTTTGGAATTCTCTCTCAACATTCATAAAGTGATAGATTTGAGTATCCTGTGTAAAAATCTACCAATATTTCAAGTTGTATGGTATAGTAGGCCTATGTCTTACCTCTGCTATATATTGGTGATTTGGCTGAAAAGGCGAATTGCAGGTGCTAGCAAAATTTGCTAAATTGTGTGTGTGTATGTTCTGTTTTCTAGGCATTACAACAAAGTCAATTTCAAGAAACTCTTTAATCAGATCTAAGACTGTTTATGTATACTAGCTTAATCTTGGATTATACACATAATATTCTCCTCTAATTTGTTTTACAATTAAGTCAGGGTCTCCCATGATAGAAACTCTTTTTCCTCCTAAGTTTCTAACAATCTGCAGTCCTAAGATTAAAGATTCATACTATGCCATGTTGTTTGTACATTTAAAGTTTAATCTAAAGGCATGACCTTCTGAATGATTATTTTCCATGTTATGAATCCAAAATCCTGCTCCTGCTCCTAATTTGTTCACTGAGCCAAAAAAGTCTAAGTGCCACATTGATTCATGAAAAATATTATCACTGTCTACCTCCTTCTTTTTCTGTTTTAAAGCTATGTTTTTATCTATACCAGAATCTAAATTACACAAAATGAAAGAATCCATATCAGAGTGTATAGAGTAAATGGGATTTTTCTGTGGTTGTTCTATACTATTGACCATGTACTTCATTAGAGTTTCTCTGTAAAGTTTCTTGGGTTGACCAAATACTGAATTTGTGGCATAAGACATGTCTAATTGTAGAGATCTCTGAGCGACATAATAGCATTCCATGTTTTGGAGGGATATCAGCTACTACAATATCCATGACTATACTTTTTCCTGGGTATTGGACTAAGGTGACACACAAGTCTTTTATCAAGCCTAGAAATTTCACTTTACTGGAATCAAATTAGAAAAGATCTTTATATGGTCTTGTGATATCTAAATTCAAAGTTTCCATGATAGCTTTTGGCAATAAATTGTGTGATGCTCCTGAATCTAGCATAGCATTGTGTAAGATTTGATCATGTATACTCAAGCTAATGTAGAAAGGAGGAACACCACCTTCTTGATGTTTTCCAGTCACCTTAGTACCAAACAATAGTTTAGGTTGGTCATCATTCAAATTAACAAAGTCTTCTCCTTCATTAATATTCAATGTTTCAGTGATCTGTGATTTGTACAAATCATGTTTTACCAACTCTGTTAAAGGAATTGGTATTTTTAGTTTGGAAATTTCAGTTTGGATTTTAAATGATGCTTGTGTTTTTCATAATTGAATGATTTCTTCTTTAGTAACTACAGTTTACGTGTGTTTCTTTTCTTTCTCTACAGTTAGTTTTTCAGTCTGTGTTTCCATTGTTTTACTGTTTTCAATCTTCTTTTGTGGGATAGTTTGAGTAGCGGTGGTAGTTTTGGCAGATTTTGAAGTTTCAGTAGTTCTTTTGGTAGTAGTTGTTTTAGGATCAGCTGATTTTGGATCAACAACAGATGTTTTAGGATAAACTATTTTAGTGTCTACTAAAGTTTTAACAACACAAATGTTTTAGGATCAAGTGTTGTTTTATCAGCAGGTGTAGTTTTAGCAGAGGCTGTTGTTTTAGCAGCAACATATTTTTGAGGATCAGTTGGTGTTTGAACAACAATATCTGTAACGTCTACAATTTTAGGATTGGGTGCAATTTTTGGACTATAAATTTTCTAACTAGAATTAGAGTTTTGCTGGGTTTCCCTAGGGATAATTTAAAGTACTTTGGTTATAGGAGCTTCTACTGTTTTCGTGGTATGAGTTTGAGCAATTTTCTTAGTAGGGGCTTCTACCTTTTTCTTACTTCTAAGGTTATATTGCTTGTGAACTTCATTAATGGCAAATTCATAACCTTGCTTATAATCAAAAGAATCTCTGGATTCTAACTTTAATTGTTATAATTCATATAATTCCTGTTCTTCTTGTGTAAGAAAAATAGTATTATCATCATCGATTCCCATTAAGTTAATCTGAGTGTTTTCATCTTCTTCATTTTGGTGAGAACTTTCAGCATAGTTCTCTTGGAAAGGTAGCCTTATTGTTTGATCAGGTGCTGATTCTCTAGATTTACCAGTGTTGTTGTTTTTTCTAAAGTTGGGATTTATTATTTGAGGACCTTGTTGTTGATTATCCCAGTATGGTTTCCTTTCCATACTTTCCAATCTATCCATCATTTTTCCATAGCTTTTAATAAACTATCTATTTTACTATATGATGTACATGTTTCCTCTTTTATTGTTACCCTTCTTTCATTTCTCATTCTTTCTCTCTTAGCTAACAAATTGGCTTCTACACTAACTGTAATGTTTTGCATTTGTTCTAGTGTTTCTGGGTTCCTTTCTCTCAATTGGTATGACATATCCATATCAAAACCATTAGAAAATTTGAGTAAAGCTAGATCTGGTGGGGGTTTAATGTTTGCTAGAATAGCATTATAGGTACTGTTGAATCTAGTATAATAGTCCTCAACTGACTCATTAGATCCTCTTTTTATGTGTTCATATTCAGAATTTTTTTTTAAAGTATTAGGGTCCCGTGATTTGGTAGATTGGTAGACCAAATTACAGGGTAACATCAGACTAGTCTTTGGAGTCATAGGACTTAGCCTTCCTAAACTCAGAGAGGGCTCTCTCTATTATATGCAAAGGATGTGAACTTGCTTGCCTTAGGGTTTTTATTTTAGGCTAGTTATTAAGTGTAGGGTTTGTTGATTGTTTTGGTTGGGTAATATGAATAGGTAGAATAGGTGGAGCAAGAGGTCTGCGAATCATTGGGCTATGGAGTTGTAATATTCCTAAATTAGCATGTATCTAATAGGGATATTATTTTTGCTTAAAAAAATCTAGTTAGAAGAATAAATGTGCAAAGGAGGTTAATCAAACTCCTAATGAAGAATGAATCAATGCCAAATATGAAAAAGGATAAATCTTGGCTATGTAAATAACCACCCTTAGGTGTGAAAGGGGATAATCATCTTGACTGGGTCAACCTTGACCAAATCTACAACACTATATTGGAGGAGTGCTCATCAATAAGGCACAACATAATTCTAGTTGGAGATCTCTTATGTGAAAGGGATGAGTCCATTGAAGGTGGTTTAGGGTTTTTCACACTCTCATCTTATAAAAGGAAGGGGAAGGTAGCATGTGGAGGTTGTTCATGATATGATATTTTGATATAGTGTCTCTTTAGACCATATAGCTCTCTTTGGCTATTTAGCCTAGATTGCAAATGTTGTTTAGCATTGGAATTTCCTATTTAGGAGTTCCTCCTCTTCCCATTGAGTAGCTCCAGGGAGAGTTTGTATTGCATAGTCCACTATCTGGCTTGAAGGCCAAGCTTCTCCTTTCAATTACAACTCAGATCCCATTGAAAGTTTGGTTGTCTTTGCAAGCTGCATCAAGTGGAGATTAGATCTGTTCAGATCTAAGACATTTCAATGCCCTTTTTCAGCGGAGGAGTCCTTTTCTCTATTGGAGGAAGTGTATTGGAGTTATTGAGCTTCATTTCTTGATCTTGGCATGTGGCTAGCTGATATCTATACCCTACAACGCAGTTTCTATTCTAGATTTGCGTTATTCTTGTAGGAGTTGTTGCAGGGAGTTTGGGTGCACTATTTGGAGAGCTAGTTTCAGAGTGTTGGGGATCTGCCCTTCAATTTGAGGTCCCTTGGAGGATATCTACACATTATATATTTCAAATCTGATCTGCATATTCTGAATACTTCAGAATTTCTGCATATTTCTGCAGATTTGCTTTCTTAGATCTCAAATTTACTGCTTATCCTTGGTGTAATGCTCAAAACCCCAATGGGATCTAAAAGAGGAGCCTTTCTAGTGCATGGATCTGAATTTTTATGCACATATTTTCACTAGATCTGACATGTCATCCACAATAGTTTGCAGCCTAATAAAATAACACTGTCAAGGCAGTTTCAGTCCATTCATGTTGTTGCAGCACCTCTTTTGAGGGAATTTATTCTATTTATGTCTTGTATTTCCAGCTATGTATTTCATGGGCTTCATTATACAATTATCTTGCTATTGTAAATGCTATTGAAGAGAATTTTATTGGCCTCTTGCCCTTGAAATAAGTGAACTGCATTATTTCCTTGCTGTATTATTCATACATTGCTGCAGTCCCACTTTTGGGTATTTTCTAGCTGTACTAGGTGTGGGAGATCTATTTAACCCACCTAGAAAGATTTGTTTCTGTTCCCATATTGGATTTGGGTCTTAGATTATCAGATATAAGGGATCCAAGGGATGATTTCATATACCGTTGCAACCATTCCTGAAAAATGAGTTTTTCAGGCATGCTTTGCTAGCAGTCCCAATTTAGGGATATTACAGTGGTATCGGAGAAACTATCTTGGCACAGCCTGTGCTTTGCTTATTGGAAAGCTAATATGTCTTTTCATGGAAAGAAAATACCGATGAAGAAATGTGGTTACATTGAAGATACAAAAGAAAAGGGTAAGATCCCTTTAACTTGAAGTTTGCAAAGAGAAGAGTTCTCTAAAACTCTTTCTCAAGATTTGAATGAACTGAAAGAAGAAATCCGGGGAATGAATAATGAAAGACAAGAAGATATTTTGAAAATGTTTGCACATGAAGGAGGCCCCACTGCTTCATATGATGGGTGTGAGAATTCAACTACATCATCAAATTTACAACGCTCTATCAACCACTTTTTCATGAAGAATAGGAAGAAGAAAGGAGATGTGCCAAAGAGGGAGACTCTTGGTGATTATTTGTAGGAGTATGGGGCTCAATCTAAGGAGTTCAAAGATCTCTTGAAATTCCAAGGGTTTTTCAAGATCAAGGAGGAAGGAAGAAGCAAGCAGCATGGCAAGTAGATTCTTCTTATCTACTTTTGATGGATCACCTAAATGTCCAGCTAGGGCTTGGGTGAAGGAGCTAGACACCTATGTGCAACAACATAAAGTTTCAGAAAAGGAAGCCATCAAAGTAGCAGCACAACATCTTGAGGGTAAGGCTTATGCTTGGTGGTTTTTTGAGTCTTTTTCCTTAAAGAAGGCAAATACATCTACTTATGCAAGGTTCATTAAAAGAGTAGTGGAAAGGTTTGATGAAGGATATTATGAAACACCTTCTATGGAGTCTATCAAACCAAATAAAACAAAAATTTTGCATGGATTAAAAGGGTCCTTAAATTCAACTCCATTTCAGAAACCCATTGAAGGGGATGGAAAATTGTATGATGTTTTGCCAAGGGAAAATTCCCCATTGCATGAAGATATTTCTTTTCAAGAGGAAGACATGGAGATTCCTCCTTCAAAAGAATACCAAGATCTAAGGTATCTTATTGATGATGAGGCATTTTTAGCTATGGGAGAGAAGGCTGGAGATGATAACGAAGTCATAACAAGAGCACATCTAGGACCTCATGAAGAGGAAGATGGAGCACTTTCTCCAAGGAGAGAAACTCTTGCACTCTTGCAAGGAGTTCCAAAGAATCTCACATATGGAGATTGTGGCACAATCCATGTGCAGCATGTGCCATCATCATCAAATGGTGAGATATTGAAGATAGAAGAAGGAAAAGAGGAGGGCATGATGAGGAGAATATACCCCTCTCTGTTTCAGAAGTTTGATGTACAAAGAAGGTAAGAGGATTTATGTAATGAAGGCAAGGACAAATCTGTCTGCACACATACAAATCCTGCTCTATGCCTTGATGTCTCTTTACATGGAGGCATTGTTTGGTCAATTTAGTGTGTCCTAAATTGCTGCATTTAATTTGTCAATCCGGGAATCGTAAGCTGATGAAGTGCGGCGCACTATATGTGCAAGATAACCTATTTCTTAACTTTTTGTCGTTTTTTGTTTTTCTAAGGTGAAATGGAAATTCTAAGATGAAAACAAGTTTGGTTATGTTTGTTCAAGGAAGTGATATCCCCTATAATGATTTACCAACTTGAAATTCTAAAAAGAAATTTGAAATTTACAATGACAAGACTTAAAAAGGAAAATGAAAATGTGCTGCTGAAATGAAAAAGTGTTGCTAATCTAATGAATCAAAACAGTAAACTAGTGAACATGAAAATCAAACTTATTCTTGCTTCCAACTAAACACAAAAGAAACTATGTTTAAGGAAATTCAAAATTGCAACAAAATAAATCTAAATCAGATTACATCAATTTATCTTTTGACCCTTCATCATTAGTCCAGCTATGATTTTCGGAAGTAATCATAAACAACTTGTGTAACTGATATTTAATTTGCGAAAGTAAACTAATACTAAACCATACACTCATGATTCAATCCCTCGCCATCGGTCCGGCTGTGGTGGCTTTCGGGTAACCAAAGATGTCATGCATGATTTTAAACTATATCCGCCAACTTGCCAGAAAAGAAAACATACTAAACTACACATTTCATAATGTAGTCCCTCATCAGTCCAGTGTGTCACCATCAGTCCAGTGTGGCTTTCGGAGGCAGCGAGACGCTATGAGCAGCTTAATATATCTAAATTTGCGAAAAACTAATACTAAACTACACATTTCATAATGCAGTCCCTCACCATCGATCCCATTTGTGGCTTTCGGAGGTATTTGAGGATGCTATGAAGCTGACTTAATATATCTAAATTTAACTACGTCGAGATAAGCAAAACTGAAATGTACAAAACGAGACTAAGTTAAACAAAAGCTATGAAAAGCAAACTAGCAGCAGAACAATGTTAGTTTCATGTCATTAGTCAAAATACTATGAAAATGCCCGGGCTGTCTACCTAAAACCTGCACAAGAAAACTGATCAGTGACTAACAATCATAAAAACATGAAAGACAGAAATGAAATGGAAATTGTGGAAATGTATAAACAGAAATGAAACAACTACAAAGTATGAACATATGATGGATTATGATACAATGACTTCTAAAAGAAATGAAATGAGAAATGTACACTAATACACAAAACCTTGGTTGAGCAGGGGCCCTCTACACAGCTTTGGTAACGATCCTCAAACACGAATTAAGTTGAAAAACAGAGTCTTCTCATATTAACAAGCAGTTCATTACAGAATGGTAGTATTACGGCTCAAGGGCAGTGTAATCACTACAAAACAAGCTAACAGATAACAGAGTTTATTCACGAACATCAACTATCAACTAACAACTAACTTTTTGTGCGTATGCAAACGCTCTATATAAAAACAATAAACTGTAACTGTCTCCTGAAGTTTATGATGACAGAGAGCACGTAGACCACTACAGCCACGGATATAGGAGTATGGCCGTGTTGGAAAGTGAATCTACGGAAGGTGGATGCTTGAATTCAACTCCAGAGCTCTGCACAGATGTCGATTTAACCTCCGCAAGCTTAGAAACGGCCGTATGGATGTTTATGTGCCACGAAACAGAGTCCGACCGACATGAAACTCCATAGTTGACCTCCACGTGGACGCCTTTGACCGCGGCTTCTTTGGACGAGTTTGCTTGAACCAATAGGACACGAACCATGTCCACGTCATTCCTAGCCTGCCCATGTGGCTTGTTTCCCTTGTATACACCTGTAGCATAGATTTCCACAAAATAGCTGCGGAAAGTTGCAGCAGCTGCGGAAAGTGGCAAGATTCCGCAGCTGAATGAACAAAATCTAAATCAAATAGAAAACACAAAAACATAATTAAAAACCATGTTAGATACCCTTTTGCACATGATATTGACAATTTGGGAGGTTTAGGTGAGTGAAAAAGGTATGGAAAAGTGTATGGAAAAGATGCAAATTCGGGACTCAACATGCCCCCACTTGTGAAGGTGTTGCATGTCCTCATGCAACAAAATTTTGATAGTCTTTGTTCGGTTCTTGTGCCTTGATACTTCGACGGCCCATCCAACCCCCTTGGCTTCTTCTTTGGTACGCCATTTTAAAATTTTTCTTCATGAGGCACCTGAATTTGATATTTACAAGTGCTCTGCTCAATTTTTGGCATTTCCTTTTTAGCTTCTTATTTTTCTTTTGCCAAATTCCCAAATGTAACATAGTATTGTCATGGATAATCTTGTCCAGTTTGCCTTGCTCTTTGAGTGTTTCATTTTCATTTTTGATATGCCGATTCAAAAGCTCAAGCTCAAAAATTTCCCGTTTTAATGAATGAACTAAATCATCCTGCAATGTATGAGGCTGAATGGAAGAGGTACTTGGACCTGTGGCTGTCTTTTCCAAGGATTCTATATAGTCATATACCTCTTGCTGCTTGGGGTCTACTTCCGGTGTCATTTTCATTGGGCTGTCCCCAAAATGCTGCAGAGGAGAATTATGTTCAAAATCTGGCCGAGGAGGGCTTACATCAATATTTTGTTGAGAATAAGATGGAGTATGATCATTGTACGATTGGGAGTGAAAGGAATCGAGTTCACTAAGCGGCGAAATGGACTATGGTCGGTTAGAGACTGGGGGGATGTCCCCTCACCCAAATCAATGAAATGAGGACCCTTAATTGTGTTTTCTCAATTTTCCTTTAAGCACAACGCTTCTCCTCTGTCTTTGTGGTACACTACCCTTTTGTTCTTGTTTTCCTGTCTCTCCCTTCTTGGATATAGATGACTGTTTTTGAAGATAAACTAATCTTTCAGATAGTATTTGGTGATCTTCTTCTTCAGGAGAAGGAGTTTTATGGACAGCCTCAATAATTTCTTTCTCTTTTGGTATTATTGGCTTCTTAGCTTTAATTTCCTTCTTCTTCCTTTATACCAATCTCTCTTCCCTATCAGTTTTTTTCATAGTAGTAGTAGAAGTATTTTGGATTTCATCTATTGTTCTTTTCCTTCTACTTTTGTTTGCTGTGCTAGCTGCGGGAATTTCCTGTGTAGGAGCAATTTGGGTTTCAACATTCATTCTCTTTCTTCTACTACTTCTAATTGAACTACCTTCAGGAATTTCCTGAGGTTCTTCAAAGAAGTTTCTAACTAGGAATTGTGCCCATGTATCTTTTCTTTCCTTTAGCTCCTTTTCAATCAGAATTTTTATAAGGCCGTGGTGATAAAGATGAGGCTCTACATCTCCTAAGTGTTTTTGAACAGTCACAACCATTTTCTTTAAGCTATTGAATAGAAAATAAGGGAGATTGAGAGTTTGGTTGTCAAGAAAATTCATCAATAGCCTGGTATGGTACATGTACATAGACCCAAAACGGCCTTCGCATGTAATAAATTTCTGAACAATTAGTAGTAAAGTGGCCCATTCTTCTTTTATTGCATGCACAGGGATTCCTCTTTTAAGAACAGTGATATCCATACCTTGATTTCGTAGGATTGTTCTCCATGCCTCATCAACGATACTTTTATTTTTGAACCAACGTTCTCCTTCCACGAGAAGAAGCTGCGTAGTGTTGCTATTGATGCTTCATTAACCAAAAACTTGAGGTCTCCCACTTCTGCTTCCGAGCCATCAAATGATCTTGCAAACGCTTTGGTAACTTCTCTGTGGTAACCCTTAAATTTCTGAATAAAACGCAGCCATTTAGCTTTCCTCGACATCTCTTTTGCTTGTGGAAATCCCTCTATAAATTTCGGTCCTTCCGGCTCTGCCCTTAATAATTTTCCCATTTTACTTCTCTGTGCTTCACAGACTTGCCTCTGTGAGGGTTTAAGCGGAAATGGAACGATGGAATACACATGATCGAGCACAATACTGTGGATATGTTATCATACAATGGAAATGAGTACCATAAACAGAATGGAGTAAGACTATGGGTAGATATACGGGAGTGAGAGTGAGCAAAAGGAACGGAATGGAGTGAAACAGGGAGTGAGAATGAGTAGAGTGGGGTTTTGTAAACACGACAGAGACACAACAAAGAGATTAACAAAGTATAATGCATTCGGCCGCGTTTTGAATTTTGAAGGCTGTGTAATAAATATGAACACGTTTCAATGAATGATTATGAAGTTATGCGGCTTGTAAGAGTCCTTTGACAACTCAAATACGTCTCATTATCTACGGTGGGATATTGGAACATGAGTGAGAATCGGAATTTCAATGATGAAACCGTTTGTCAATAAATGCAAGAGGATAACATGGAGATCGTGGAAGGTTACGGAACTGTCAATATAATCATTGCGCGAAATGGATAGAGCTCATGGTTCGAAATTATATAAAAATGTGTTTTTCAATACTATTTGAAATAAACTTTATTCATACCTTTGGAATCTTTGTTTTTGCCCTTGGTCTTCAACTGATTGATCTCCATTGGTGTCTTGAATACTCCATTGATCCTCTTACCTGCATTTTATTTCATAATTGTGGAAATAACATCTAACTGTACATTCTCTTTGAAAGCAGAGTAGTAGTTGCGGAATGCGCCTACAGGCACAACGAGCCCAGGTCGAGTTTGCGGGCGAGATGTCGGTACACGGAAACCGATACGATTATTACTTGGTTGAATAGAAATGAACAAATGACAGATGACCAGGTGGAAATGGTCATAAATATTTTTTTTTTATTGATGGAATGGATGAAATGAAGTGGAATGAAGTGAAATGAAATGAAATGAAGTGGAATGAAATGGAGTGGGTGGTGAAATGAAATGAAATGAAAGACAGATTTTTTTTTGGAAAATATAGAGTGTCAGGTGTCCCTGATTTTCACCCCATATTTTCTGTATAAGACTGCCAATCAATGATTGGTTTTCAGGCTTATACCATTTTTTTTTCTTTTTTTTTTCTTTTCTTTTTTTCTTTTCTTTTTTTTTTTAAACTTGAAAAACAAAAGCTAGCTTGGTAGAGAAGAAGGATTCTTCTGTACCAGCCTGATTGCAGAACTTTCTTGAAACAACTTGACAAAATCCTCTTTAGAGAGTGGCTTCTGATAAACTTTCAATCTATGGCCATTCACTATAAGAGGAGTTTGAAACTCATCGATGGTCTTGATTCTTACAGCTCCATTGTTAAAGATCTTGTCAATCTCATATGGCCCAAGCCAATGAGTCTGAAATTTCCCTTGAAAATCTTTAAACTTGGAATCAAATAACAATGCCCAATCTCCTTCTTGAAACCAAAACTTGTGAAATGAAAGAGAGATTTTTTTTGGAAAATATAGAGTGTCAGGTGTTCCTGATTTTCACCCTATATTTTCTGTATAAGACTGCCAATCAGTGATTGGTTTTCAGGCTTATACAATTTTTTTTTATTTTTTATTTTTTTTATTTTTAACTGAAAAGAACAAAAGCTAGGTTGGTGGAGAAGAAGAATTCTTCTGTACCAGCCTGATTGCAGAATTTTCTTGAAACATTTTGACAAAATCCTCTTTTGAGAGTGGCTTATGATAAACTTTCAATCTGTGGCCATTCACAATAAGAGGAGTTTGAAACTCATCAATGGTCTTGATTCTTACCGCTCCATTGCCAAAGATCTTGTCAATCTCATATGGCCCAAGCCAATGAGTCTGAAATTTTCCTTGAAAATATTTAAACTTGGAATCAAATAACAATGCCCAATCTCCTTCTTGAAACTTATTCTCTTTGATGTACTTGTCATGCCATTTAGCTCTTTGATATTGAACTAGATCAGTTCTTAGAATTGCCTCTTGTCTGATCTCATCTAGCTCATTTAATTGCTCCATTCTATGCTTTTGGGCTTCTGATAAATTCATCCCCAATTGAACTACTATCTTGAAGGTCTTGACTTGGAACTCAATGGGGAGCAAGACTTCTTTCCCATAAACAAGTTCATAGGGAGAATGTCCTGTTGTATTCCTCCATGTAGTTCTGTAGGCCCACAAGGCTTCTGGAAGCCTTTCTGCCCAATCTCTTCTATGTAGATGAACAGTTTTGGTGATGATACTTTCAAGAACTTTGTTTGTGAACTCCACTTGACCATTTGCTTGTGGATGGTAAGGAGTAGATCTTCTGTGCTTGATTTTGTATTCTTCCATCAACTTCTCCACCAAATTTGATGTGAATTGGCTCCCCTGATCTGTTACAATTTCTCTTGGAACACCAAAGCGAGTAAAAATATCCTCATAAAGAAAATGAACAGCTGAATTTTCAGTAGCAGATACTAATGCTTTAGCTTCTACCCATTTAGTAACATAATCGGTACAAACCAATATATACTTCTTTTGCTTAGATGGTGGATTAATAGGTCCAATGAAATCTAAAGCCCATTTTCAAAGGGTTCAATGAGTACCTGTGTTTGCAATGGCATTTCATTTGAAAGGGTAGGTTTCCCTACTCTTTGGCAGCTGTCATACCTTTTGACATATTGTTTTGCATCTTTGAAGAGGGAAGGCCAATAATATCCTAAAGAGAGGATTTTATAGGCCGTCCTTTTGTCTGCAAAGTGTCCGCCGCATGGTTCATCATGACATGCCTTAAGAATATCAGGCATTTCATCTTCCCTGACACATCTTTTGATCACAAGATCTGGCCCTATTTTAAACAATTCGTTAGAAATCCATGAATATTTTGAACTCTCCTGAATAATTTTTCGTTTTTCATTTGGAAATAAATGTGAAGGCAGTTTCCCTGTAACCAAATAGTTGGCAATATCTGCATACCAAGGAGTCTTAATAGTTACTACAAAAAAGTATTCATCAGGAAACTTATCCTCTACAAGAGAATCTTCTTTAGTATTCTGAATCCTAGACAAGAAATCAGCTACTGTATTTTGTTTTCCTAGTCTATCCAACACAGTAATATTGAATTCTTGCAAAAGTAAGAGCCATCTTGTCACTCTTCCATTAGTAACAGGTTTGTTCATTAAATATCTAATTGCAGAATGGTCAGTATGAATAAAAGTTTCATAGCCTGTTATGTAATGTCTAAACTTATTAATTGCATAAACAACAGCTAAAAACTCTTTTTCAGTCACAGTATAGTTCAACTCTGTGGGAGTCAAATTTTTACTGGTGTAATAAATGGCATAAGGAACTAAATATTTTTGACCCAACACAGCTCCTAGAGCTGTATCTGAAGCATCTGTAGAAATATGGAAAGGAAGTTTCCAATTTGGTCCTCTCAAAATAGGTGCTTCAGATATTCTTATTTTCAAAGTTTCAAAAGCTGATTGACAATCAGGATCCCATTTAAATTCACAGTCTTTTGTAAGCAATTTGAAGAGTGGAGATGCTATTTTAGTGAAGTTTTCTATAAATCTTCTATAGTATCCGGTAAATCCTAGAAAACTTCTAACATCTCTTTGACAATTTGGAATAGGCAACTTGGAGATGACTTCAACTTTTGATCTATCAACCTTAATCCCATCTCCTGAAATATGATGTCCTAAAACAATCCCTTCGGTAAACATCATAAAGCATTTTTCATGGCTTAATGAAAGGTTTGTTTCTTTACATCTTATAAGAACTTTTTCCAAATTTTCTAATGCCTCTTCAAATGAATTACCATAAGCTGTAAAATCATCCATATAAACCTCTACACAATCATGGATTAGATCAGAAAAAATTCCTAGTACTACTCTTTGGAATGTTGCAGGTGCATTACATAACCCAAAAGGAAGTACTCGATAGGCAAAAGCTCCCCATGGACAAGTAAATGTGGTCTTATCTTGATCTTCAGGTGCTACCTGAATTTGATTATAGCCACTAAAACCATCCAAAAATGAAAAGTACTTTTTACCTGCTAATGTGTCTAATACCTGATCGATAAAAGGCAAAGGAAAGTGATCCTTCAAATTTTCTTTGTTCAATTCTCTGTAATCAATGTA